>CM060900.1:181303096-181810596 GCA_030762935.1 Hymenopus coronatus | reverse complement strand
AGAAATCCAGGATGCCTGATCAATTCAATGTTTGATTTTGTGGTAAAGAAGTATGAAATAAAATGGAGTGATGAAAATGATAATAGAAGAATTCGTGAATCAAATTGAGTAACCCAGCTTTCTGTAGCGACCAAGAAAAATCGCAAAAAATATTCTTGAGTGCGATTAGTCATCCCCGGGACTTTTAAGCCAGTGCCTCCTCGGATATGAGCCACAGACGTCACTCGCTGTCGGAAGTAATAACTACAATGCCAGTTACGATACTCCTGAAAATAGGCGATGTAAACCCAAGGTCTACGTATTTTTCAATAGCAACTCTAAATGCAGCTTTCGATTCCAGTTAGCCCTCATTTACTTATGATAATGTGTCGAACTTCCTTGAACTTCAAGTTTGAATAGAGTTGAACTCTATTCCTTGGGTGCCTATCATTGGTGATTCCTAGCTAGTCACTTGATTGCTTCTATACTTGCTAGCTAAACAATAAACGTAGGCATATGTTGCATGTGGTTACAAGAATATGATCAGAAACATGTTGGTATCTAAATTTCGATATGAGTCGAAAGGTTAAACGAACTAAACATCACATTTAACTTCACAATAAACATTTGCATCTGCAGGATATTATTGAACTGCCGTATTGCAACCAAAGTTAGTTAGGGCACTAGAGTTATTCGGCTTTGTATTTTCCAACATTCAAAACTGCCAACCTCAATAACCAAACATGTAGCAAGCCAAAGTTTATGTACACTTCAACTTGTAGTATATACACCGTAGCCGTGATATTAAATGAGAATTCTGCAATATTTGGGGTAGAGGGGACATTGAATAATCTTATTATAAAATCCGATGAGTTCCATTTATATGACTTTCTCTAGATGTTCCACATATAAACTATTCTTACAAAAGATTGTGATTTTATCTACATATTAATAATTGAGATCAATATTACCAAAATAGGCATTATTATATTTTTCTTCTAATGAGAAGTGAAATAAGAGAATAAAATAGGCCAAAGCAATAGTTAAACGTTTTAAAAGCTGTTCGCTTGTGAAACAATTGAAGTTCGGTTCGCTATGCATGGTCAACAGTAAAACAAGAGAGACGAGACTGCCTCCGCGGTCGCGTGGTCAGCGAGCTGACTGCTCCACCCGGAGATCCATGGTTCATTTCCCGGCTGGGACAGGGAATTTTTCTTTAATCGGAATTATTCCGTATCCCCCACAGAGTCTGGAAGTATGAATGTGGGAGTGGATGTGCGTGATTTTAATATAAAATGTAAATAGTCCTCAGTTAATATAGAGTTGTTTCACAAGTTAAAAGTCCCCAATATAAGCTAAAGGGCGTTTTACAAATGAAACAATAAAAAAAAAAAAATTAAAAAAAAACCAGAGAGGCGAGACGAAACGAGAGGTGTGTTACCGTTTGAGAAAGCTACCTACATAGTTTAAAATTAAAACAAATAACAAGGAATACCTTGAAAATGTTCCACTCCACAACAAAGCGTATACGACATAAATCATGTAATATTACGAGATTTCTTTCTTTTTTTATTATTTATTTTTTGTGTAGTAAATCTTTGTATATCTCTTACGGTTTATCAGTTTTGCAAAATTCAGCAAATTTCGTCCAAAGTAAAGAGGTCCTCTCACTGGTTAATCCCAGAAAATTCAAAATATGCATTTGTTTTTTGCAGTGTAAATCTATTTAATATATGGGGCTTGAATTAACATCGTCAGAGCCATTTGAGAAATATAAAACTTTAAAAATTTGTTCCATGCAAAGGGTAGTTTGGGGTGGGGAAGTTTTCTTGAAGATTTTCCTGTCGCTTCCTAGGTAGATACTAAGCACAAATACCAAGTTTAGTATTTAATGATCTTTTGGTTTTTGAGCTATGCTGTCTACAGACACACGCATGTGGGATTTGTTGTGCACAAAGAGGTGCAGGAGCTGGTTTCTCCGGTTTTCCCCGCCAGCACTTCCCATCTTCATTCCATGTATCATCGCCTACAGTGTATTTGTAGTAAAAGCGGACACTATTAAAAACACATACACAGACACACACGGACCTTCTAATTTTTTTTTTTCCGAGGCCTCAAAACATAAATTTCGGTTGAAATCTGGACTTGCATTTTTTGGGTGGAATATATCTTCTCTAGCTATTATGTACATTGTATGCACATACGTGCTAGAGAAAGTAATAAAAATGGATGCAGATTAAACGTTAGACGAACATCTGATAGATTCCACTTACAAGACTTTCTAAACTTGTTCTGCAGACAAACTATTCTTACAAAAGTTTATTCTTTAGTGATAATCGAGATAAACATTAACAGAAATTGTCTTATTAGTTGTATCTCTGTATAAGATAATACACTTAGCTAAACCGATACTGATATCTTTTAAAGCTGGTCGCTGTGTGAAACAATTGAAATTCGATTGCCGTTGAATGGTAAGGTGTAAAATAAAAGGGATAAGAAATAAAATATGAAATTCTCATTGAGAAAAATTTAGGAAGTTTAAAACTTAAACCAAATAACCGGAAACGGTTAATTGTGTGGTAAGGTCTGCGTGTCTCTTACGGTTTTTCTAGTTATGCAAAACTAATACAGAATGAAGAGGTATTCAGAAAATTCAAGATATACATTTTATTGTCAAGCAAATAGCTTTAATATTCTGTATTTTAATTAAAATCGTTAGTGCCATTTTTAAGAAAAAGCAAAATTTTCGAAAAATGTTCAATGCAAAGCGTAGTTTGGGGTGGGCGATTTTTTTGAACATCTTCGTATCGGATTCTTAGAGGACATTAAGCTTAAATACCAAATTTGGTAACTAACGCACTTTTCGTTTTTGAGCTATGCTGCCAATATACAGTACAGAGAGACAGAAACATGCATGGATTCAGAGGTCTTCTCCACTTGTGATTCCGATGAAATCTCGGTATCGAATTTTTGGTTGGAGTACAATACCTTCTCTACTGCCTATTTACATCGTACATATTACTCGGAAGAGATGGTAATGAATCATTACCATAAATTATAAACAAAGATGTATGCCCATATCGGTTTTAAATATGGTTGTAAATAACAAGATTGTAGACGCTTTAAACAGATAATCCTTTAGTCCTTTAGAGACATTACATTCATGTATCCTTAAGTGTTCAGGGTGTTGTGAGATGTGCTTGAGATACTTTCATTCATGTTTTCCATTCATTGAAAATTCAATAGCTCCCAATATTAACAACAAGTACGGAAGCAGTATTAAAACGTTCCTCATGTCGACAGTTGGTTGCGCTTAACAATCGACTCCGTAACCAAAAAATGTTGAGAAAAAAGAAGAAAACATCATCTTTCGGACTTCCCATAATGCTATCTAGTGCCTGAAATGCCACTGCCAATACTAAAAAGTTGCTCCTCAAGGCGAGTACCCAAAGGATGGTTAAAATCCTCAGGTAAGCAAAAACCCGTTAAAACAGGATCAAATCTGCTAAAGTGTCCAACTTAGCGGTACGAGCGAATAGTCTTGGCCTCACCGTGGCCAAGTGGTTAGACCACTCGCCTCTCACCTAGACGGCCTGGGTCCCAAGCGACCGCATGTGAGATTTGTGGTGGACAAAGCGGCGCTGGGGCAGGTTTTCTCCGGTTTCCCCCGATATCGCATTCCACTGGTGCTCCATCTTCATTCATGTATCATCAGTGTCACCGCCTGCGGTGCCATAAGTAGTTATAGCGGGCGTTAAACACTACAAAAAAAACACACAAAAAAACAACAACTAATAGTCTTCTTGCTTACTCTTCAGCAATTGGTTTCTGTAAATGTTCTGTTATACGCGTTTCTAGATCTTCCTCTTCCTCTATTTCCCCAAGGAATTGAAATCCATTGTTGTGGAGTAGGCCGCCATGTTTTCCCTGTAAGTATCCTAAAGTCTAGCGTTAACACTTGTTGCAGACCAAACCGAAATTTACATTGTGTGTTACAAGTTATAAGTGACCGGCAGTTTCAATTGCGAATCAATATTCCATAGTTCTTAAAAGAATGGGAACAAAAGCATAATCATTTCTGAAACCGCTATCACTGATACTGAACCGAAGTTCTTGAAACAATTACCCACTCATTTGGAATATGCCCCTCTTCAAACAAGGGAAGACACATGCTTTATGCTCACAGGGTGCTCCCTCGCGTTAGTGCAGTAGTTCGATATTTAAAAAAAGTGTTTCAGAGCGGCAGAAAGGTAGTTTTCGGCCAAAGCCAATTTGGCCTGTAAGGTCTCTCAATCTCAATTCTTTGGATTTTGGCTCCTGGCGGCATAGGAAGGGTAAAATGAACCTCGTGTGGCTGTTAATCGTACTATAAATGATCTTCGGATACGTGCAGCCCTAGAGATTGGACAGAATGCAGAAGATGTAGCTAAAAGTGATGCAGTGTGTACATAGCTTCTCATGTGAACACTTTAAATATTTCTAAAAAAAAAAAATACCAAAGCGATCTTGTCTAACAGTTATGACCACTAATACATTTCTTGAATGGTAAAGATGTTGACTCTCTGTTACCATCTATGACGCACACGAACAAGTTATTCAAAATCCTCATTTCATTATTCTTTATTTCATTAAGAGACTAAATAATGCTTTGTACGTTTCACACAGCACATTCCCGTGTACATTATCTCAACTTTCGGTGACCATTTGGAAAGCATAGCTGATAAGACAACAAACTGTTAAAACCAGTTTTTATGCGCCGTTTCCAGAGTTAATTCTACATAACTAGTAAGCAGTTGGAAATGTGAGCATCGTATGGAAATGTAGCAACATTAATTAAAAGACACCCCCCCCTTTAATCCTATTCAGTTGAAATACAATGCAAATAATGTATTCGTTAAGTTCAATGGTCTTATTTTCCGTTCACGGTTGCTGCATTATTCATATGCATCTTTAAATTCCTTTATGTGCATTTCAGGTTACCATCGCGGGATACATTTTCACTCACACTCCTAACAGCTTGTATACTAAGCCAATCCTCCGGTCTTTTACAGCGGCAAACTCATCTATGTTGTTCCCACAACACATCCTTTCCCTGTGAGTTTACATAAAAGTTAGTTCTGGATGGACAAATTGGCTAATGCTGTGTCCACCATGAGACATATTCTTTGACACTGATTTGACATTTTTGAAACACGAACCATTTATTTCCACTGAAGCAAGTAGTTAAAATGGGATTAAGCTAGACCAGGGCCTAATCCGTATACATGGGGAAGTAAGGAAATTCAAGGAGGAGCAAGCCCCTACCGAGAGAGCAGGACTAGAACTAATGCATATACATGAGGCAGAGAGGAAAACAAGGAGGAGGGAGCTCCTAGCGAGAGAGCAGGACTAGAACTAATGCATATACATGAGAAAGAGAGATAAATAAGAAGGAGGGAGCTTCTAGCGAGAGAGCAGGACTAGAACTAATGCATATACATGAGGAAGAGAGGGAAACAAGGAGGAGGGAGCCCCTAGTGAGAGTGCAGGACTAGAACTAATGCGTATACATGAGGAAGAGAGGGAAACAAGGAGGAGGGAGCTCCTAGCGAGAGAGCAGGACTAGAACTAATGCATATACATGAGAAAGAGAGATAAATAAGAAGGAGGGAGCTTCTAGCGAGAGAGCAGGACTAGAACTAATGCATATACATGAGGAAGAGAGGGAAACAAGGAGGAGGGAGCCCCTAGTGAGAGTGCAGGACTAGAACTAATGCGTATACATGAGGAAGAGAGGGAAACCATAAGGAGGGAAACCCTAGAGAAAGAGCAGGACTAGAACTAAGGGGTATACATGAGGAAAAGAGGGAAAAAAGGAGGAGGGAGCCCGTTGCGAGAGAGCAGGACTAGAACTAAGGCGTATACATGAGGGAGAGAGGGAAACAAGGAGGAGGGAGCCCCTAGCGAGAGAGCAGAACTAGAACTAAGGGGTATACATGAGGCAGAGAGGGAAACAAGGAGGAGGGAGCCCCTAGCGAGAGAGCAGGACTAGAGCTAATGCGTATACATGAGGAAGAGAGGGAAACAAGAAGGGGGGGGCCCTAGCGAGAGAGCAGGACTAGAGCTAATGCATATACATGAGGAAGAGAGGGAAACAAGAAGGGGGGGTCCTAGCGAGAGAGCAGGACTAGAGCTAATGCGTATACATGAGGAAGAGAGGGAAACAAGAAGGGGGGGCCCTAGCGAGAGAGCAGGACTAGAGCTAATGCGTATACATGAGGCAGAGAGGGAAACAAGAAGGGGGGGCCCTAGCAAGAGAGCAGGACTAGAGCTAATGCGTATACATGAGGAAGAGAGGGAAACAGGAAGGGGGGCCCTAGCGAGAGAGCAGGACTAGGGCTAATGCGTATATATGAGGAAGAGAGGGAAACAAGAAGGGGGGGCCCTAGCGAGAAAGCAGGACTAGGGCTAATGTGTATATATAAGGAAGAGAGGGAAACAAGAAGGGGAGGCCCTAGCGAGAGAGCAGGACTAGGGCTAATGCGTATACATGAGGAAGAGAGGGAAACAAGGAGGAGGGAGCCCCTAACGAGAGAGCAGGACTAGGGCTAATGCGTATGCATGAGGAAGAGAGGAAAACAAGGAGGAGGGAGCCCCTAACGAGAGAGCAGGACTAGGGCTAATGCGTATGCATGAGGAAGAGAGGAAAACAAGGAGGAGGGAGCCCCTAACGAGAGAGCAGGACTACGGCTAATGCGTATTCATGAGGAAGAGAGATAAACAAGGAGGAGGGAGCCCCTAACGAGAGAGCAGGACTAGGGCTAATGCGTATACATGAGGAAGAGAGGGAAACAAGGAGGAGGGAGCCCCTAGCGAGAGAGCAGAACTAGAACTAATGAGTATACTTGAGGAAGAGAAGTAAACAAGGAGGAGGGAGCCCCTAGCGAGTGAGCAGGACTACGGCTAATGCATATACATGAGGAAGGAGGATAAACAAGAAGGAGGGAGCGCCTAGCGAGGGAGCAGGTCTAGGGCTAATGCGTATACAAAAGTAACATAGGGAATTCAAGGAGAAGTAAACCCCTAGCGAGAGAACAGGACCAGGGGCTAATGCATATACATGAGGAAGAGAGGGAATTCAAGGAGGAGGGAGACCCTAGCGAGAGAGTAGGACTAGGGACTAATGCGTATACTTGGGGAACATAGGGAATTCCAGGAGAAGGGTGCCCCTAGTGACAGACCAGGACCAGGGGCTAATTCATATACTTGAGGAAGAGAGGGATTTCAAGGAGGTGGGAGACCCTAGCGAGAGATAAGGACATGGGCTAATGCGTGTACTTGGGGAACATAGGGAATTCCCGGAGGAATGAGTCCATAGTGAGAGACTAGTACCAGGGGCTAATGCATATACATGGGGAGGAGAGCTAATTCTAGGAGGAGGGAGACCCTAGCGAGAGAGCAGGACCAGGGGCTAATGCATATTCATGTGGAAGAAAGGGAATTCAAGGAGCAGGGAGACCCTAACGAGAGACCAGGAACAGGGGCTAATGCATACACATGAGGAAGAGAGGGAATTCAAGGAGGAGAGAGACCCTAGCGAGAGAGCAGTACCAGGGGCTAATCCGTATACATGGGGAGAATAGGGAGTTCAAGGAGGAGGGAGACCCTAGGAGACAGCAGGACTAGGGCTAATGCGTATAAATGGGGAGCATAGGGAGTTCAAGGGGTAAGGAGACCCTAGAAGAGAGCAGGACTAGGGCTAATCCATATACTTGGGGAGTTCAAGAAGGAGGGAGACCCTAGAAAGGAGCAGGACTATAGGTAATGTGTATACATGAGGAAGAGAGGGAACTTAAGGAGGGAAACCATGACGAGAGAGCAGGACTAGGGCTAATCCGTATACATAAGGATGAGAAGGAATTCAAGGAGCAGGGAGACCCTAGGTGAGAGCAGTACTAGGGCTTATGAGTTTACATGAGGAAGAGAGGGAATTCAAGGAGGCGCAGGGTTCCTATCCTTTGCCCAGAACATTATATGTATTATTCAGCCGTTTAAGAATCTTTTAAGCACGTATGCTTTGTTTTACAGCGATTTTCATTGTTTTCCCAGCTCCCAGACATATTTTAACGAATTTTATGTTATGGATAATGTTTGAGAATCTTTTAATATTATTTCACTCTTGTTTTTCTCTTACTTGTTATCACTTTTAAAAATATTTTAGTACTTTGTTGGACACTATTTTTCGATGATTATAGTGCTTTCACACCTTTTTCAGGACTTTTAAGAGGACTTTAGGTTTGGTACAATTGTTTAGATTGCTTTTAGTGTCACTCCATATCATGAGGAGGGTGTATGTGCCTCTAGAACAGTTAGTTAGCAGCGCGTCTGCCTAGCATTCAACAGGTCGTGAAGTCGAATCTCGCTTAGGGTAAGGGTTTTTTCCAGGTTTTACCTTATCCTGAAAAGACGAATGTCGAGTAACTTTAAGCTCCATGGACCCCGGGATCAATTGAGCATCATTTCACCAATATCATTCATCGTCTGATTTGACCATCCGGGTTACAGGACGTTAAGCTTTATACAAAAAAAAAAAAAAAAAAAAATCAGGATATCCATAAGATATTTTAGCATCTTTTACACTGACTTAATATTATTCTGAGTAATGTATCAATCCCTTTTGAAGGCTTTCAAAAGAATTCCATAGGGCTCTAGGACAGTTAATTTTAGAATAATCTACAGTCATTTTAGCTCTTTCTCCACTCATTTCACGCCAATTTGAAGGTATTTGTGACTCCAAAACAGGTGTTTTAGGATTTTTGAGTCGTTGTTTGATCCTATCTCTCATTATTTTTCTGTGTTTTTTAATGGTTTGTAGCACTTTGCAGACATTTAAGAACATTTGAGACCATTTTTCAATGTTTGTGGTGCTTTCAATGTATTTTTGGGGGATTTTAAAGACGATTTTAGTGTTGGAACAGTTGTTTCAAATGCTTTTACTATCATTGCACCTCCTTTGGAGGGTGTTAAGACCTCTAGGAGAGTTAATGTTCAGGATATGCATTGGACAGTTTAGCTCTTTTTCACTAATTTAGTGTTATTTTTGCTGCTACATCGAACGATTTTAAAGTCATTCCATACAATATTTAGGGCATTTTGGGATCTAAAACGGGTATTTTGCGCTTTTAGAGCTCTTTTAATAGCTTCCATTATTTTGCAGCGTTTTCTAATGCTTTTACCACTTTACAGACAGTTAAGCACACTTTCGGAAATATTTTTCAGCGATTGTAGTGCTTTAAAAATAATTTTGGGGGATTTCAGTGTTGACACAGATGTTTGGTGACATTCTATCTCATTTGGAGGTTGTATATGCCTCTAGGATACTTAATGTTCATGGTATGCATCAGTCAGTTTAGCTCTTTTTCCACTAAATTAGTGTCATTTTGGCTATTGAATCAAGTATATTCGAGCGAATATAAAGTCATTCCAAGCTATTTTTAGGTTATTTTGGGATCCAAAACACTAATTTTGCGTTTTTAAACTTGTTTTAATATCTGTTGTTATTTTTCAGTATTTTATAAAGATTTTAACAATTTTATGAGTATTTTACTAGGTTTGGGACTATTGCTCAGTGTTTGTTGTGCCTTCACATACATTTCTGAGGATTTCTAAGGTGTTTTAGCATTGCCACTATTATTTAGAATGTTTTTAATGTCATGGCATGCCATTTAGGGAGGATGTTTAGGAGGAGTCTGGGCTAGATAGTTTGTATTTTAATCAGGCATTTTGTTTCTTTTCCAGTCACTTGGAGCCACTTTGTGGGTATATATGGCTCTAAAACGACTTTTAAACCCTTTTCAGACGTTTTTGCTCCTATTCTACAGTATCTTTCAACGTTTTTAATTGCTTTTATCACTTTTGACACTACTTGACAGTATTTTGCAATGTATTTATTACTTTCTGTCTGCTTACAGATCATTTATGTATTTTAAGGTGTTCAGAGTTATAGAGCAGTGTTAAGCCCTCAGGCAATGGGTACTTCAATACTCCATGATTGCATTTGTAGGATTCTCTTTTAAGGACTTGGTAACAGGGGTCAAAGTATACTAACGATATTTAAGTAACTTTAAGGGTATTTTAGAGGTATTTTATTGCCGTCTCGTAACCCACTTTCTTATAATCGATAGTAATTGGTCACACTTATAGTTTATGCCGTTTCAGTAACCATTTTCTACATTGCTGCAGTAATTTCTGTAATCGTTTTACATTACTCACATATCTGGCACTATTGGTTGCGTTTTCTAGCATTGACCCTGGGTGGTTTACGTAATTTATAAACACGTATACATCATTACAGTTGGTCACATTTTTACTCTAGCTAGGACGCTTTTATGAATAAATAAGCATTCATTTGCAGTATTCGTAACAGTCCTTTAATAGTCATATTTTATCGTTTTGCAAAATTCTGCATTTTCAGATGCTAACTTATGTTTGCATGGTCTCCAGTCTTTCTTAGATAGTAGATCTAACATAACCTACCTTTGCGTTTCATCACCTTTTTTGTTTGTCTTTTTTTATAACGTCTCTCTTTTCTATGCTTACGCTAGAAGAATGATCTAAACATTTGTTGTTGTAATGCAGGCTGTTTAGTAAACATTATGTTGTTATTTTTTCTCTTTATTTGTCTTTTAATGTTTTTACAATCTATGTTCTGTTAAAAAAGATTTATTTTCTCTAAGGTAGCACTAGAGAAGTACCACCCTCAACCTCTATTTGTACTTGTTGCTGCTGTTGAACCCTTAGGCACATTTTTCGAGGTGTCAGTATTTTCAGTTGTTTTTTTTTCAATTTCTTTCTTATATAAAGATAATTAGCATTAGTGGTTAGGTGTGACTCCTATTTTACTCAGGATTGTGACCGCCTTAGGATTCTAAGGCCGAGTTTCCGCCAGCCCTCATTTTTATGCTTTCATTCTTATTCTTCTCTCTTTGTATGCTTTTTGCTAGTTGCATGGGAGTGTTTAAGTATAATCTTCAATTTCTCCTGCCACGCTATCATTGTCGAGCAATGTACGTAACATTATCTCATGATACGTTAACAACTTTATAATGTCCGTAAACATAGGTTGATACTTCATCACCCGAAATCACTTTTTTATCATCATAAGACTATAGAGCAATTTTGTTTACTTTTACGCGCAAAATGCCGTGATGTTGTGACCTGATTAAATTCATTGTAGTTCTTATTATTTCATTGTTTTAGGACAATTTACATAATTATCAAATATGATGCACCCTTTAATACAGCTTTGTTTAATGCCTTTAATTTTTTTTATCATACTCTATCAATATGGAGAGCATACTTCTTAGGCTTTAGCCCGACAAAACGTTGGATGATATTTCCGCCAGCTTCATCTTTAAACTTTCCCAAAACCTTTTTGTTTTGAGTGGAGTGGCACATATGGCTTGTAGGGTAATCAGGAGTTTTTGGATGTTAAATTCCATAATATTGCAATAGCACATCATATTGGCAGGAGTACATGAGATTTTTTGATGTATCCATGCATGCTCTTTCCGATGTATATTGGCTTGTTTAATGTAATCTGTCGCGGAGCCACATGAAAAGCTGCCAGCTTATTCCCATATATGCTTTAATCGATGAATGTAGGCTTAGCAATCAACTTTTCCAATGTTTTCTCGTTTGTCACAAGACGTATATCCATTCGATTTCGTATATTCTTTATGTTTTTTCCAAACATAGCGTTGTTGAACAATTTCTAAAGTTCCTTTTCAAAGTCATTTCTAGCCTGTTTCCGCAGCTTGTTATTAAAAGCGATGTAAGGTTTTAACCTACACAATTATTGGAATTATGGCACACGATAGTTTTTTGTTAGTCGTAGACCGTGTTAGAGCGCCTGTTTTAATACCATGTAATGTAAAATATACTTCTTTCTGCTTCCGAGATCCGTAATTAGCGGAATGACAAATCATTAGGAAGATCATGAAGCTCTCTGGGATAGTCCACATCAATTTCGAATACATATCCAAGATGATGATCTTTTTTAGCGTTTTTGTATTAATACTGTCAGGAGAAACCCACTGAAATCGCCCATAAGGTAGTGCATGCTGCATTGCCCAGTCATATTGGTTATTTGGGTCTTCGTATGTAATAAATTGAGCTGATTCATCGGGATCGAACTTCTCCATGAAGGCATTGTTAGCTTGAGCATACCGATGATAAACCTGACATAACTCTCCCCTTATGCCAGTCTGTACCATTAAGAGCCTTGATGATCGATTATCTCCTTATTTAATTTAATATAGGACACTTCCTTTGGAGGCAAGCATGTTTCTTTCAAAACACACACATAGGGGAATGCTCCTTTACAAGTAACCAAACTACTCTTCGCCCCTCCAAAGTATTTACCGCCTCAGGTAACGATGTTATGATTTTGGTTAGTTTATCCAAGCTTGACCTGAGGAAACGGTACGTATCCACAAACTTAGCTTAATGTCTGCAACATGCCTCGAGAATGAAATATATTTTTCTTCTGAGCACGGAATCAGCTCCTTTTTTTCACTTGTATAACATAGGTGTTTAGCGATGAAATGTGAATCATATCCGCTTAAGTTATGTAAGGAGTATAATTCGATGTTTTGCATGTTAGATTGCAGACTTGCTTGATATTCACCAGCCAAATGATCATGGTCTCTAACCTTCCAGTTCTCTTCACTGAAGTTTTTATTACACAAGTAGCATTCAGCAGTAGGCTCCAATTCCTTCTGTTGCTCATTAGTTAGTTTAAGAGGTTTAGCACCTTTGTATATGCTGCTAATGCTAATCTTCTTTGCAGGAGATATTAGATAATCCATACACTTCTCAGCAGCGTCATAGCCTCTGTATACATAAGGCGCAGTAGGAAGCTTAGTCTCTAGTTGCTCAACAGATGACGCTGCTTTAACGTAAACAGCAAAACTTTTTTTTTTTTTTTTTTTTTGGTAGTGTTTAACGCCCGCTTTAACTACTAATGGCACCGCAGGCGGTAACACCAAAAAAAAAAACTCATAGGAGAATGCTTCTAATAGGGTGTTGTGTATGACGCTTCTGAATTAGACTGGCATGAGTAAATCGCACTGAGAATACTCTCAAAATCTGCATAGATAGCATACACATTTTTAAACTGAACGACAGAGGTTTCCTTTGTATGCATATCTATACTAGCGACGGCATGATGGCTGCAGATAGTAGCAGCGTCCATAGCGATCATCAAAATGAGTGAAGCAGCGTTTACAGCTGTACACTTGCCCATCATGATTTATCTTTTGTTCTCGAATAAGCTTCTCAAAGTTCTTGATGTATGCATAATGTCGACTCCATTTCCATCACTCAGCAAAAGAAGGTCGCGATGGTCTAGCAGTTTTTCCTTCACAGCCTTTATTGCATACACTTGCGCTTTTCATCCACCCCAAACACGTTTATAGATATATACTGTTTTTCTTCTTGAATGTTGGAAAGGAAATATGATACAACAGAAACTGTACTTATCTTCCAGCTCCCTATATTTGCTAACAGGTTGAGGCTTGTAGAAAATTTTGCGAGGATGGCGTCTAAAAATATTTCTCGTCGTGATAGTTCTGTGGGTTAAAACAAGATTTCTTCTTCTGTGTAAATACAGGTAAAGGAATATAACTGCACCAGCGAAGGGAATTGTACTTGTTAATTCGCAAGCGCTCCCCCTCCACAGCAAGCAGGGCCCAATTGCTACCTTTAGGTTGTGATTCCTCCGTTTCATGAGCCAGTTTCTTGAATTTCGCCTCCAGCATAGTGTCTAAATCACTTTCTAGAAACACTACTTGGTTTCTAGTTTTAAAGGTTTTATCGGTAGTTTCTCCAGCACTATTTACAAGCTGACACTCAACTAGAGTAAATCAAACTTTCAGTTAATTGTCACCTCGACTCCGAGATTAATGGTGGTATTATGTTGAACACTTTGGAGAGGAGAAGATTGATTTAGTGACTCGTAAAGGAGCATTCCTCTATGATTACATCACATCTTGGTATGTTTTGAAAGAAACATGCTTGCTTCCAAAGGAAGCGTTCTACAATAAGTTAAATGAACAGGAAATCTATGATCAAGACTATAAATATGTTAAAAATGTATGGGAGCAGATTAGTATCCGAAATCTAGGAGAATACAGTGACCTCTACTTCACCTTTGATGAACTTCTTCTCGAGATGTATTTGAATCCTTGAGAGAGCTAACCTTAAAGACGCATAAAGTTGATCCTGCTCATTTGTTTACATCTCCAAGGCTTACTTGGGATACTATGCTTCTGTATACCGGGATTGATCTAGAATTATTAAATGATTATGAGCAGCTTCTAATGGTGGAGCCTGGCATAAGAGGAGGATTATGTCAGGTTTCTCACCGGTAAGCCTAAGCTAACAATGCATATATGGAGAATTTCGAATGAAAACGAAAATAACCAGTATGACTAGGCAGTGCAGCATCCACTACCTTATGGAGGATTTCAGTGGGTATCTCCTGACAATATTAATATAGAAACGCTAAAAAAAAGTTATCGTCTTGGATATATATTCGAAATTGATGCGGACTATCCTAGAGAGCTGCTTGATCTTCATAACGATTTGCCATTCCAGCCTGAGTGTCTGAAACCAGATAATTCAAGTGCAAAGAAACTAATTGTGCATCTTGGAAGCAGAAATAAGTATGTTTTACATTACATGACGTTAAAACAGACGCTCTTACATACTAATAAAAAATCTATCGCGTGCTACAGTTTCGATAGTTGTGTTGGATATAACCTTACATAGCGTTTAATAACAAGCTGGCGCAACTTTGAAAAGGATCTTTATAAAATGTTTAACAATGCTATGTTTGGAAAAACCTTTCAGAATATACGAATTGGAATGGATATGCGCCCTGTGACAAACGAGAAAACATTGGAAAAGCTGATTGTTAAGCCTACATTCATCGATAGAAACATGTATGGGCCAAACCAGACAGCTACTGACATGGTACCGCGACAGCCAATACAGTAACTTGGATATATAAAAAACTCTCATGTACTCATACCAATATGATATGCTATTGCCGTATTATGGGATGATACAAATAGAGTAGGCGTATAAAACAAAGCAGTATATCACATATGATAGCTATGTAAATTACCTTAAAAACGATATAATAAGAACTCCAGTGAATTTGATCATATCACATCACGGTGTGTTCGAGAGTAAAGTCGACAAAATCGCTCTATCGCCTTATAATGGTAAAATATTGATTGCTGATGATGGGGTATCAACCTATATTTATGGACATTACAAAGTTGTTAACGTATAACGAGATATTGACAATGCTTGATAATGATGACGTGGTAGGAGAAATTAAAGATTGTACTACAAACACCCCCATGCGCCTAGCAAAAGACAAACAAAGGGAGAAGAATAAGAAAGAAAGAATAAGAAAGAAAGATTAAAGATGAAGGATGAGGTAAACTCTGCTCTAGAATTCTAAGTCGGTCTCAAACCCGATTAAAAGTGGAAAAACGCCTAACCTCTAATGCTAATTATCTTTATATAAAAAAAGAAATTGAAATAAAAAAAGCTGAAAATACTGACAGCTCACAAAATATGCCTAAAGTTTCAACAGAAAGAACAAAAAGAAGTTGAGACTGTGGTATTATTCTAGTCTTAGCTTAGAGAGAAAAAAAAAATCATGCTTAAAGGAAATGAGATTGTAAAAACATTAACAGACGAACAAATACATAAATAAACATAATGTTCACTATACCGCATACACTTTAATAACAAAGGCTTAGATCATTCTTCTAGCATTAGCTTCGAAAATAGAGACGTTATACAAAAAAGACAAACAAACAAGATGGAGAAACGAAAAGTTAGGTTATGTTAGATCTACAAACTAAGAAAGTCTGTAAACCATGCAAACATATCCTCCTATTCACAAGTTAGCATCTGAAAATGTAAAAGTTTGGAAAAGGATACAACATGTCTATTAAAGGACTGTTAAAATACTGAAACCCAATGAATAATTTTTCATAAATGGGTCCAAAATAGAGAAAAAAAAATGTGAAAGAAACTGCAATGACGTAAACGTGTCTATGATGAATAAATGGAAAGTTAAGTTATGTTAGATCTAAACTAGAAAGACTGGAAACCAAACAAACATATCCCCTCGATTCTCAAGTTAGCATTTGAAAATGTAGAAGTTTGCAAAAGGATAAAATATGACTATTAAAGGACTGTTACAAATACTGAAAACGAATGCATAATTGTTCATAAAAGGGTCCAAACTAAAGAAAAATGTTAGCAACTGTAATGACGTGTATGTGTATCTAAATTACATAAACCGCCCGGGATCATATGGAAATGCTATAAAACGTAACCAATAGTGCGAAATATGTCAGTAATACTAAAACGAATTCAGAAATTACTGCAGAAATGTAGAAACGACATAAGCTAACATAAGTGTGACTAATAACTATCGATCATAAGAAAGTGGGTTACGAGACGGCAGAAAAAGGTTAACCTCTAAAATACTCTGGAAGTTATTTAAATATCGTTAGTATACCTTGACCACTGTTACCAAGTCCTTAAAAGAGAATCCTACAAATTCAACCCTGGAGTGTTGAACTACCTATTGCCTGAGGGCTTAATACTACTCCATAATTTTGAACACCTTAAAAGACAAAAATAATCTGTACGCAGACAAAATGCAATAAATACATTGCAAAATACTGTCAAGTCCTGTCAAAAGTGATAAAAGCAATTAAAAACGTTGAAAGATACTGTAGAATAGATGCAAAAACGTCTGAAAGGGGTTAAAAAGTCGTTTTAGAGCCATATATACCCACAAAATGGCTCCAAGTTATTGAAAAAGAAATAAAATTCCGGATTAAATCACAAACTATTTAGCGCAGACTCCTAAACAACCTCCCTAAATGGCATGACATAACATTAAAAACATTTTTAACATTAAAGGCAATGCTAAAACAGCTTAGAAATCCTCAGTAATGTATGTGAAGGTACTACAAACAGTGAAAAATAGTCCCAAACCTACTAAAATACTCATAAAATTGTTAACATCTTTATAAACCACTGCAAAATAGCCAAAAATAAGTTAAAAACATATAACAAGTGTTTTGGATCACTAAATAACCTAAAAATAGCTTAAAATGACTTTATAAGCGCTCGAATACACTTGATTCAAAAGCTAAAATGACACAAATTTGGTGGAAGAAGAGCTAAACTGACTTATGCATACCATAAAAATTAAGTATCCTAGAGGCATATACACCCTCAAAATGAGATAGAATGTCACCAAACATCGGTGACAAAACTAAAATCTCCCAAAATTATTTTTAAGTCACTACAACCGCGGAAAAATATTTCCGAAGGTGTGCTTAACTGTCTGTAAAGTGGTAAAAGCATTAGAAAGCACTACAAAATATGAAATATATTAAAAGAGCTCTAAAAGCGGAGAATACCTGTTTTAGATCCCAAAATGCCCTAAAAAGTGTATGAAATCACTTTAAAATCGTTCGATGTAGCAACCAAAAATACACTAAATTAGTGAAAAACAGCTAAATTGTCTGATGCATATCCTGAAAATTAACCCTCCTAGAGGCCTAAACACCCTCCAAAGGAGATGGAATGCTATTAAAAGCATTGGAAACAACAGTTCCAACATTAAATCGTCTTTAAAGTCCACCAAACAAACATCCAAAGCACCACAAACATTGAAAAATAATCTCAAATGTGCAAAAATGACTGCAAAGTGCTACAAAACATTAAAAAACACTGCAAAATAAAGAAAGATAGGAGCAAACAATGCCTCAAAAATCCTGACATCTGTTTTGGAGTCACAAATACCTTCAAATTGGCGTGAAATGCGTGGAGAAGAGCCAAAATGACTAGATTATTCTAGAATTAACTGTCTTAAAGCATTAAACACCGGCCAAATGGTATGGAATACCTTTGAAAGTGCTCAAAAATGACTGATACACAGCTCAGAATAATATTAAGTCACTATAAATAGTGCTAAAATATCTAATGGATATCGTGAAACTATCTTTTCTAGACGCACATGCTTAGTGTGCCGTAAAAAGCAATCTAAACAACTTTACCCACACCAAAGTCAACTTAAAAGTCCTAAATGAAGATGTGTGAAAGCACAATAATCATCGAAAAATAGTGTCCAACAAAGTACTAAAATGTTTGTAAAAGTGATAAACAATATGAAAAAAAAAAAAAAAAAACATGTGTGAAGTAAAGTTTAAAGATTCTCAAAATTGATCCATAATATAAAATTCGTTAAAACATGTCGGAATCGCTGTAAAACAAAGCATACGAGCTTAAATGGTACTTAAACGGCTGAATAATACATATAATACTCTGCGCTTAGGATAGGAACCCTGCGCCTCCTAACATACCTCCTTGAATTCCCTCTCTTCCACATGTAAACGCATTAGCCCTAGTCCTGCTCTCTCGCCAGGTGTCCCCTCCTCCTTTTTTCCCTCTCTTCCTCATGTATATGCATTGGTCCTAGCCCTGCTCTCTCGCTAGGGGTCCCCTCCTCCTTTTTTCCCTCTCTCCTCATGTATATGCATTGGTCCTAGTCCTGCTCTCTCGCTAGGTGTCCCCTCCTCCATTTTTCCCTCTCTTCCTCATGTATATGAATTGGTCCTAGTCCTGCTCTCTCGCTAGGGGTCCCCTCCTCTTTTTTGCCCTCTCTTCCTCATCTATATGCAATGGTCCTAGTCCTGGTCTCTCGCTAGGTGTCCCCTCCTCCTTGCTTCCCTCTCTTCCTCATGTATATGCATTAGTTCTAGTCCTGCTCTCTCGCTAGGAGCTCCCTCCTCCTTGTTTCCCTCTCTTCCTCATGTATATGCATTAGTTCTACTCCTGCTCTCTCGCTAGGAGCTCCCTCCTCCTTGTTTCCCTCTCTTCCTCATGTATACACATTAGCGCTGGTCCTGCTCTCTCGCTAGGTGTCCCCTCCTCCTTGTTTCCCTCTCTTCCTCATGTATATGCAATAGTTCTAGTCCTGCTCTCTCGCTAGGTGTCCCCTCCTTGTTTCCCTCTCTTCCTCATGTATATGCATTAGTTCTAGTCCTGCTCTCTCGCTAGGTGCTCCCTTCTCCTTGTTTCCCTCTCTTCCTCATGTATATGCATTAGTTCTAGTCCTGCTTTCTCGCTAGGAGATCCCTCCTCCTTGTTTCCCTCTCTTCCTCATGTATATTCATTAGTTCTAGTCCTGCTCTCTCGCTAGGAGCTCCCTTCTCCTTGTTTCCCTCTCTTCCTCATGTATATGCATTAGTTCTAGTCCTGCTCTCTCGCTAGGAGCTCCCTTCTCCTTGTTTCCCTCTCTTCCTCATGTATATGCATTAGTTCTAGTCCTGCTCTCTCGCTAGGAGCTCCCTCCTCCTTGTTTCCTTCTCTTCTTCATGTATATGCATGAGTTCTAGTCCTGCTCTCTCGCTAGGTGTCCCCTCCTCCTTGTTTCCCTCTCTTCCTCATGTATATGCATGAGTTCTAGTCCTGCTCTCTCGCTAGGGGCTCCCTCTTCCTTGTTTCCCTCTCTTCCTCATGTATATGAATGAGTTCTAGTCCTGCTCTCTCGCTAGTGGTCCCCTCCTCCTTGTTTCCCTCTCTTCCTCATGTATATACATGATTCTAGTCCTGCTCTCTCGCTAGGGGCTCCCTCTTCCTTTAATTACCTATGTTCCCGATGTATACGGATTGTCCCCTTTTTCCGCTGTGTCCTATCTTACCTCTTGATGCGCTTGTGGATGAGATTGTTAAGTCTGAATAAAAAATGTGATGTCTATCTCAGCTACATCCTTATTGTTCTAGCACAATGTAAAGCACCTGGCTTCAGTAAGAGATATGTGCGCGTTATGAGTTACAAAAGGCACAGTTTGTTCATAAAGGAATCTGTTTTTTTAAAGTATCTGTGGATAGCAATATTCCAAATGTTTAAGGGTTATGGAAGGAAATCCTTTAGATTGTTTTCAATGTTTTTACTTTTCTTGTTATATTTTTTGTTTTGTAATCTACGAGGAAATGAACAGCTACTCGTAAACTTTCTAAATATCAGAAGCTTACTCTTATGTTTTCTGAAACACATTCCAATACTTCGAAAAGCAGAATTGTCAAAGTTTTGCAAAATTGGTGTTCTGTCAAAACAACATTTTCTTCTTAGGGTCATAGACAATACTCCAAAGAGTATTGTCAATATTATTTATTTCTAATTAAATCAATGTTATATTTGTTATCTTGTTTTTTTCCGAATGGAATAAGTAATATTCCGTTATGTCTTATTTCATTTCCTTAAAAATGCATCCAGTCTGAATCTATGCTTTGGCGGAAACTTTATGCATATTTGGAGTTCGCGTTGTGCTCTTCAACGCAGGAAAACCTTTCATATTCCAGACAATAGAGAATATTTTTTTCTAAATTGGAACCATGGAACAACCACGGGGTTTAAAAAAAGCAGTGTTACAATTAACGTTGTAATATTTATCATTCTTTTCTTTTGTACAGAAATACGTAACATCAAGTAGGCCTCCTAACTGTTAAAATGTCTTTTTTATCTCCGTCTTACCACCTGACAGTGGTTTTCCGAGTGTATTACAAATTATATAATTATCAGGATTTATTTCCCTAACAATCACTAGTAACTCTCACCTAGATGGCCAGGGTTCAGTCCCAAGCCACCGCATGTGAGATTTGTGGTGGAGAAAGCGGCTATGGGGCGAGTTTTCTCCGGGTTCTTCAGTTTCCTCCCCATCGTATTCCACCGGTGCTCCATGTTCATTTCATGAATCATCGGTGCCAACGCCTGCGGTGCCACAAGTAGTAAGAGTGGGCGTTAAACACTACAAAAGAAAAACCACCCGTAAGGAAAATCTCGTAAAGGAAAGCAAACAAAACTCCTTGGTCCCTCCTTTAAGGGACCGTGGAAGAAAATTAGAGGCGAAAGGATCTTTGGATGTTATGATCAGGTATAGAAATCAGCGAGGAAGGAAAGAAATAAGATGAACTGTCAGTTGACTATAGGCAAGGAGATCGCAAACAACACCCCTTTTTGCGTTTGCAGACAACTCTCGGGACGGTTTCTACCTGCATTTGAAGTTGTTTTTGCACTCTTCGGTTTGAGTGAAGCCAAATTCTTAAGTATTCCTGCCCCTAGTCATGACAGCCATTTTTCAAGCTCAAAATCGACGGGAGGAAAAAATGCTTGAAGTCACGTTGTCATAGCAACCAAATCAGCATTAGGGAAGGACGGAACTTTTAGGACAGTGTCCCTTTATGTCCACAAGCAGGTATAGTGATGAGAGAGAGACAGAACCTCTATCCTATCCCTTGCAATTGGCTGAGAACGCATACAACACTCGTGAAGGGATGCGCAGTAAATGTATTGCAGCAGCCTGCAGAAGCAGTTGGATTGAAATAATTTAAATGAATATTATTTGCATGATTCTTTAATGCTTAAGCTTAAAGAACGTGAAGCTGTCCTTCACCCTTTGCACCCCAAAATCGCCAGCAATCAGTAGCAGGAATCAGCAGAAATTACAGGTAGATTCACCGAGCCAGGTGTCTCAGGCTTTTCGTCTGAGACTGGCATACGAAATGTCGTGGGATCGGTTTCCCACGGCCGACCTCTCTGACTCATGGGTTATTTCGGGGGTTTCCCGGGTCATTAGGCAAAGGCTGAGGAGGTTCCTTCATTCCCTCCATCTTCCTGTTCCTTCATTTTATCCAAGTGTCTATTTTATTGTAAGTGTCGGCGAGAACTGCGGTGGTGACGCCCTTCCGTGTGGTGACTGACCTATAGCAGTACAGCTCTCTGCGGCGGAATGGCGCTGGAAGTCGTCTGTAGACCCAAGGAGTTTGGTCAGACCGGGCGTGGACTCCTAGTGCTCCCCGCGTCGGGATGAAGAACTGCTTGGAATATGTTAGAGACCCTTCAAGGTGGCTCTTCCGCTACCGTCCGGCTTCGGCTGCCCTTTCATTTTACTCTCATCTCATCCTATACTCCTGCGGTCTAGCGTACAATAAGCCAATGGCTGCAGTGCGGAATCCCCTCCGACATCGCGCGCACACACACACACACACACACACACACTCGCATACACAGGTAGATTCGCCTTATCGAACCGCTTAACGTCGTGCCGTAATCGGGGCAAGTTGTTTCCAAACTCTCTATTGTTTACAGTGTATGATTGAATCACTATTTTAAATGGCTGTCGGGGATTTTAAGTGATAATATACAATGATCGGAAACTGAGATTTTCATTATATATTTTGAATGCTAGATTTTAGGAAAGTTATAAATAGTATTGTTGAACATGTTTTATTTCTAGCTGGTTTGCTATTCATATCATAAAAGTGATAACTATAAAATACTTTGCAAAAGTGTTTTTGTTGGACCCAGTAGCGCGTTATATTGATACTGCATTTGTATGCAATTTTACTATATTTGTGCCTATTTAATTAACAATCAGTTTTCTTTTTCTCAGCGATCACTGAAGGGGTACTTGGAAATGCTATGGAGCGATACTCAATTCTGTATTTATTCACGTAAAATGACTCAACAATTTCTAAACCTTCTTAAATATGATAAGGTGTATTAGGTTTTTTCTTCTAAATTCTCCTGGATACTACTGTTAGCTATTTCAGCACTAAGGCACATGCAGTTAAAGAGAACATTTCCCGATTATAAAGTCTATGAACACATATGCCACGCTCGTCGTCGGTCAGATCAAGTTTGTTAAAGCAGAATAGCTTACAACTGGAGATGGGAATAGTATGAAGAATCTTTTGCCGAAATAAAAAATGTTATTTGCCAAAACTGTGTAAACATAAAAACTATAGCCAAACGAAGTATGTGGTTTAGCCTCTGCCCCAAACTTTATAAAGAAGGCTTACATTATTCCTTTAGGAAAAAGTAAATCATGTATCCTAAGTTTTCTCACATTTAATAATAGCTTATTAAGTTAAATATAGCCATTCAGCGTCTTCAAAGTGTTACACTGAGAGAGCGAAATAAATTGCTGGTTGCTTTGGCTGGGATTCTTACCATTACGTATCAAGTTGCTGCTCAATTTGGGGTTTGCGTGCTCTGACATTTAATTAACTTTCTAGGTTGAAAGCGTTAGTTACACTGTCACATTGTGTCATGCAGCCATGCTGCATTTTCTACATTATTTTTTGATAGTAATGTATCATTTACTTTGAAATACCTCACTGATTCTATAGATTAGCTTTTCCGACAGTAAATTACATTTGGTGGAAACAGGTTTACAAATGTCCCTGAAACCTCCGCCAATTCCAGTTCTCAAACCTTCCATACCGTGGAATGCTAACTGTAATTTCCCTACAAAACGACATTCATAAAATTTCCGGAAAGTCCTGTCCAATGTTATAGCAAATATTTGCTAAGGTATAAATTATGTGGCAAAATGTGAAAATAAAACATGTATTCAAATAAAGATGTTAAAATGTATTACAGATGAAATAAACTGAAGGTTTTTGCTGATATTTATAATTTTAGCAACATTATTGTGACATTTAACATAAAATTGAGTTGTATGCATTATAAATTAGCATCATCCTTACTTTGATGCGCTAGCAGCTTTATAGTTTAAGAATATGAAATTTCTTATTTTGCCAACATGATGCGGTCCAGTTTCTGGTTGCTTGCCTGTGACAATGGACACATTGATCGTTACAATTTTCAATAAGGAACTTCCAAGTAACACTTACTTGTTTTGTTTGCTGTTATAAATGGGTCTGCATTTAACCATTTTTCTGTTTATAGTTGCATAATATTGTATTGAGGTATTTATTTTTAGAGTTCAAGGATATATCAAGTTCCTTACGCTGTTTATATTATTGGTCTCCCACAAAAGTAATTAAGACTCCAGATATTGCTTATTTTTGAAGGCCGCGCTGTGGCCGAGTGGTTAGACCACTCGCCTTTCACCCAGACAGCCCGGGTTCGATCCCAAGCGACCGCATGTGAGATTTGTGGTGGACAAAGCGGCGCAGGGGCGGCATTTCTCCGGGTTCTCCGGTTTACCCCGCCATCAAATTCCACCGGGGCTCCATCTTCATGTATCATCAGTGCCATCGCCTGCGGTAAAAGCGGGCGTTAAACACTACCAAAACATACATATTTGAATGCTAGGTAATCTAGGTTAAAATTGTGTACCTACGTATATTTCCAAAGAACTTTTCCATTGGTTCTCGTTTAATCGAATAATGTGTGCTTAAAAATTCAAGATTACTTATGAGTTAATTACTTATGAATTAACATGCCACATGTATTCATTATTCAGTTCAGTTTCAGACTCACTTGGATCATTTTCTTTCTTTTCTTCCTCCTTTGTTTCTTCCATCCTTAGGGATGGAGTGAAATGTTAATTTATCTGTGAACATTTAAAAACGGAAATAAACTTTTCTATCATTCGAGGGCAACATTTGTTTTGATTGTCATAGAAATCTTAGGATTGAATAGTTTAATAAGGATTATACTCTTAGGTATATTTGTCCAGTCCTCAGGAGCAATAAAGAGGTGGAAGACACAAGTGCGATTGTCAGAATGAGAGCTAAACGTAATCTCTAACAACATAAATTGGAAGATGTAAGATTAGCACGAAAATGTCAATATTTAAACGGGCCTTTCACATTTCATCCTCGGCTTTTCTTTAAGTAAAGCCTAACATAGCTCTTTGAACATACTACTTATGTTACTTTTCACCTAGATTATCCACCAGATCTAAGTGAAATATTTTAACCAATAGCTATGTACTGTTAGCTTTATTTGACTTATTGATGGTTTAATTGATCAACGCACATCTTTGCAGATTTCATTACGTCTTATACTAAAAGACCCAGTGTCATTTTTCTTTTCTTTTCTCTTCTTCCTTACTTACCTACTTTTAACCTCCAACATATTTATTTCAACCCTATTTTATTCCGTTCTGTATCTCCTAACATATCTTGATAGACGAGTGAAGGAAGGCTACGAAATCTCATTTCGTTCACAGGATGAAGTAATTAATCAGACGTTCCCCTCTTTGTTATTTTTTACTGAGTTGTACTACTGGCATCGACTGATGAGGCAAGCATTTTCGCTCTTCTTTATAGGTGTGTTCCTGCTGGTTTTACTTGCAGAAATGCAGCGATTCTAGTTTTGTATTTGTATAAGAAAATTGTAATTTAATATAAAAGTATCTGCTAGATATAATATACTGAGCATTTTGGTTTTAAAAATCTGTACGGAAAGTGTTTTGCTATAGTCAACACCTAGGCATCCAAAAAGAGTCTGTATTTATCGCTTTCCTGTGTATCTTGCTGATAATAGCTTTGGCAAATACAGTTTTTCATAGCTAGTGCAGAAGTTAAAACCCGAATAACACGAAATTCAGAAAGTAGAAACACAAAATACGAATATGTAATAATACATTCAAATCGGTGCATTCGAAAATATGTAGGGATAACAAATAAATCAATGTTGCCTGCAGAAAAGGGGAAATATCCTTATCGTTAAACAACTCCAAATATTAATTGCCGAGTATATTTCTATGCTGCTGTGAAAATTGAATCGTTCAAATTGATGTCAATAAAAGCTTAACATAGAAAGTTAAAAGAAATCTGAAGAGGCCCAGTATCACATAAAATTAAGTGTATATTTTGAAATTCAATTTCTAATTACGGCACCATTCTACTGTGTGTACAAATAAGTCTACATGCATAGCACGAGATTTTTCATGTGCTGTTGAAACAAGACTTTGTTAAGTTGTACTTTTGGGACATTAAATTCAAAGTTTGAATATGATCGTGTAGTTCATTTTTTGGATACCCACCACACTAAAGAGTACCTTCATTCTGTGAACCCACTTGGCTTTCCTCAATTAGGAATTTCATTTTTTAATATTTGTTTAAACACTGAAAAGTTGGGAGAAATAACATTAACCTCAGAATGTAACCAAATAAATATATATGGAGAATTAGAAAACACTATATACTTTTTTTAAAAATATGAAGCTTATGCCAAACAGAGTTTTCTTCTTTTTATAATAATTGGGCTAACGGGATGACGCCCCCAGTCACTTGCGGCACGTAGGCCATTGCGGCGGCCCTATGCGACTTGAGACTCTGGAGGAGAGAGGGATGAGGGCAGAGACCCGAAGGTGACCAGACGCCGACGGATGCAAGTACGAACTTTTGCACATCCCGACATCATCCGGGACCTACTCACAAGCCCCGAATCTCCGTCGCTCCCCCAAGGGACGCCACTCTAAGAGCACTCCGGTCAAGCTAGAGTGGTCCCACAACAAAGACAGGGAAGAAAGGTTTATAGAGCGAACAGCAATCCTCAAACGTCTTTGCTTAAAACAGATGGCAAAGAAGTGTGAAGGCACAAGATATCAGGAAATGATGGACATGAAAGTGGTGGTAAGAGCCTGCCGACACGGGGAAACCACGAATAAACCCATAGTAGGCGTACGCCGGGCATTGAACTCGTGACCTCTCGAATGAGGGCCACAGACGCCATCTCCGGAGCAATTTTTTCTCAGTAACGGTTGTAACAATTAACAAAAGACTTAAAATCATTGTTTCCATTTTTTTCACCATACCTTTATTTTGGTTCTGAATGTCTTTACATAATTAGAGAGCACCTAGTTTTTGTGTCATAGCTATTGCGTACATAATGCCATTACTGCTACCCATGCTACTACCTATTGTATTAAAAAAGCCATTGCTTAACAACTTCACCCACTACCTAGTTAAGTATCAGCCTTTATATCAACCGGTTAGTTATTACTAATTACTAAAATGAGCAAAGCTTCTATCAGTCTTTTGTACAAGCATGATACATCCACAATAAACCAGCAATGAGCGAAACTTAGAAGCCTTGCTCGTACTGCATTATTGGTTTCAAAGTGTCTGTATCTTCAAAAATATTAGATTTACAATGAACAACTATCCCTATTGATGAATAATTAAACTAATTTCGTATCCAGGCAACCTGAAGCTGATCAAGGACCTTAGCAATACCTACTTCTGTTTGTAAAAGACCTCATGACTTGAGGGTAGCTTTGCTATCTGCACACACCTCCCTGGAGGCTTATGTGCAATTTCTATGCTCAAGTAATTCCTAACCATCTAACTAGGCTGACTCCACCGCGTTCCAGGCAATCATGTCTATGCAGAAAATGAGCAATGGGGACCACGTGCGTCGATTGCTGCAACTGCTTAAAGTGCTGAATGCTTTTGCTCTCAAAGCACCCATCCAATTAGGGCCTACAGTCAAATCTGCCATGAGGAAGTTGGTTGATCCTTAACTAAAGCACAAGCTTCCAATGGGACAGTGCAATAGATATTCCAAGCTGACGCACAGGAGGTCAACAATCTCCACTTAGTCTCCACAAACATCCTTATACCACTTTGAAATGGATTCTGATTATTATTGTTAAAAGAGCCATCTAAACTTTGCATGCCACCTTCTCTAGCACGTATGTACATTGTGCATAGTAGAGAGAGAGAGAGAGACGGTATTGTATTTCACCATAAAATTCGATACAGAGATTTCATGGAAATACATGTTTTGGGACCCCGGGAATCCAAAACGAGCATTTTCAGAAACATGTCCTTGTCCCTCTCTCTCTCTGTCTGTCTGTCTGTAGGAACATAACTCAAAAATGAAAGTTGGGTTAAATACCTATCTTGACATTTATGTTCAGCATCTTCCATGGATACGGCACAAAGATTTTCAAGAAAATCTCCCTTTCTTAATTATCCTTTATGTTGGCTATTTTTCGAAAATGGCTGTAACGATTTTGATTAAAATGCCATATATTTACGAGATATACATGAAAAACTAAATGCATAACTTGAATTTTGTTTGAATAGCCTCTGAAGACCTCTTCATTCTGATTGACTTTTGTGTAACTCGTAAACCGTAAGAGATAGACAAAAGCCTAAGTCGCAAAACATGAAGATCTCCTTAAAACACAATTTATGTCGTATATTTTTCGTAGGGTTAACCATTTCCAAGATATTCCTTGTTATTGATTTCAGCTTTAAACTACTTAAACTTTTCTCAAGCTGGAAGTCCACTTTCGTTTCATTTCTTTTGTTTTACTTCCAGGAATGCAAAAGGGAACGAATGTGCCGGTCCCTATGGCCACGCTCGCTAAAGCGTCTCGCTTTGGTGCTTCGTGGGCAGGGGATCGTGGGTTCGAGTCCCGCCTTGGGCATGGGTGTTATATGTTTGTGCAATGTGTCTATGTTTGTAAAGAAACAGTAAAATCAGCAAAACCAGTAATCAGTAAAACCTACGGGGGGAAATGTAAATGGGGAAACAGCGCCGGAGTCCTCATCAGACTGCGGTACTGTTTAAAAAAAAAAAAAAAAAAAAGGTGGATTGTTTCGCATAGCGACAGCTTTGAAAAAGGTTTGACTATCACTTTATCCTAGTGTACGAGGGCAATCAGAAAGTGGCAGACGATTTGGCATAACTAAATAATAATGAAAGGTATCAACACAAAACTTTGTATACAAAGTTACAGTACCTTACTCTATTTCTCAACGTAATCTCAGTTCTTTCAAGACATTTATTGTCACCTGGTACCAGTTTTCTAGTGCCGATGTTATACTTTTCTACTGTTAAAGAACTTTTTATTTCTTAGTTCACAAAACGTTTGGTCAATTGAATGTTATAGGTAGGTAGCACAAGAGATGGTGATAATGCAATGAACGAGTCTTCAGTTAGGAAATGGCGCATAATTTAGAGTAATCAAGGAAGAACCAGTATGCACAAGGACCGGAGTGCAAGTTCATCAATCGCTATGGAGGAGTTGAAAGTAAATGTTGATAAATGAATTCAGAAAAAGCCGTGTGACTTTTAGGGTGAAAAATGTTCCCAACATCAAAGTGGCAGAAGATCTTGGCTCAGATGTTTGGTGGTAGAAGAGTATAACATCCGCATTGAAAAAATGGTACCACCTGACAATAAATACCTTGATAGTAATGGTGATTACGTTGAGAAATAGAATAAAGTTATGTAACTGAGTAAATAAGTTTCGGTGTTGATATCTTTCGTTATTATTTAGCTATGCCAAACCATGTGTTACTTTCGCGAACGCCCTAGTATTTTCTTGTTTCCCTTCTACTTACGAGGAAGCAAGAAATAAGACCGTTTCTGCTAATGTTTATCTCATTACAATGACATAGAAATCAAAATAATTGTTTGCAAGCAAAGTTTTTTGTGGAAGAGCTAGGGAAGGTCATGTGAATGAAAAACATCAGATTCTTTTTAATACAAACCGCCTCAGAAACTATTATTTCAAATGGATAACGGAACGAAGAACGAGTTTATCGGTCTATGCTGATAGGTTTGGAATATCTTCTATGTAATAGCTAGAATGTTGAATACCAGTTTAGCATTAAGTAAATTAAGTAAATTTCTGGACTCTTCAATTGCTATGAAACGTAGGTTTAGCTTAGGTTAATTCCGGGGGAGACAGTTTTGTGTGTGTGTCGGTGTGTGTGTGTAGGTTAAGAAGAGGTATTCCATTCTGCAGCCGTGGGCTTATTATACATCAAATTCCTGTGTCGTCACAAATCTTCACAAGAAAAATAAAATGTTACACCACTCTGGCATTTATGCAAGTGTCATTTCCGATTTAAGACACATTCTACATTTAAATCATTTGGATTTAAGTTTGCTGCACTGTGTGTTTTTCTTTCTTCCTTGTAAACGTCATTTAGGCTGTTGATGCCAACAGGTTCTGCAATCATTCACCATGAAGTCAATTTCGTTATTGCGACAGTTGAACATACTTGAAAACTTCCGGCTCATGCGTGTTATGTTAAGTCACGTTCTTGCGTAATTTATAAATAAAGGTTATCAAGCATATCTAACAATTAGTTCCTTTACCCAGGTCCCTATTCCTTGTTGCATTATGTACCAAAGCATCCAGTTCAGTCTTCCTAATAATTCCAATAACTTCCTTCGATTACACAGTTAAGAAACATTCAATACATTTTAAATAGCTTAAACCAGGAATATAAAAATTACTTCTTCTTACTAATGAAAATAAGAAAGTTGCGTGCTATGAAGTTTAAACGTATTTCCTTTTCTTTCATACAGAAACAACCTAAAGAAAACGTTAAAGCAATATCGCAAACTGCTAGAAGGTTTCTATCTTACGTAGTGCAACAGGAGCAAAAATAAGTAATATTTCTTTCATAATCAACAGCCCTAAGCCTAGCCAAAGTTTTGCAAGATTTGCGTTTGATTAATAATCAGGCTTAGGAGTGCTTATGCATTGGGCTTCAAGCTATCTCACCCTCCTCTTAGGGTGGGTAACGTATCTGCCTCAAATTCAAGAGGTCATGAGTTGGAATTTCGCTTAGGGTGAGTTATCCGATTAAGTTGCTTTTCTTTCTTTCTTAAGTTTTCCCTTATCCTAAGAATACGAGTGGGGACTAAATTGAAACTCTATTGACCCCGGGATGACTTGAGTGTAATTTCACCGATTTATTTGTTCGTCTGATATGACTTGGTAGGTTAAAGGGTGTTAAATTCAAGAAGAAAAAAGAAAGAATCAAGTTGTTCATACAGACTTGAGGCAATATTTATGTCCTAACCTCAAAATATGCCGACATTTCGTAAATTTCATTTTATTTTTGTAATATTTAATGTTCAAATGTTGTTGTTCTGTTCCATTCTGAAGTTGAAATCGCTGGGCGCAATGTTTATTATTCCTTGTACTTTCGTCGTGTATAAGTGTTTTGATTTTCTCTATGCGATTTTGTTCATTCAATAATAACTACCACAGTTGATTTTCTTGGTTGTGAAACCAGTTATTATAAAAAGGCAAAGGCTTTTCAGAAGCATGAAAAAGACCACTTGGAGGTCATCAGCGAGAATACGCGTACATTAAAGTATTTACGTACAATTATATACGCACAAATATTTGCAACGGGATCGTTAAATAATTTGCGCTCATTTGTATTAAAAGTGAAAGCATTTTATTCCCAGGAATCAGATTTTCCCGTCGGAGCTTGTAAAAGAGTCGCGAGAGAAAGAATATTCATGTTCGAACAAAGCACGTAATCGCATCGAGCAATTGCAGTTTCGTATAAGAATTGTACGAGATAATTGTGAATAAACTATAATACCCAAAGAGAATCCTAGAGATGGATTATTTAAGAAATCGCCAAGTAGTCTGGATATGTAAAGCCGAACAAGCCTATCAAAACGTCCTGAGATAAGAGTCGATTGCTAATTCAAACTAGGCGCAAGCGCCAGCAGTTTTCTATTTCAAGCGCCAGCAGTTTTGCGCGAACGAGGAAAAAAATAATATGCTTCAGACTTATGGCGTAAACAACAACGGCCAAGGGTCACTCTAAACAAGCATGGCGAGTGCTTCTGCAAGAGGCAAACGACTGTAGGATTAATTTTGTTACCTGCGACGTCCCTGCCTAAAGTTTAGGTAAGATCAATCTTATTTCCTTTCATCCTGGCTTTAATATTCAGAGAACTCTGTCTCTTAATAACGACCAAATCTTAGAGGGATACTATATCTTAGGAGAGCAAATTATGGTTCTGTTAATTAAGTTATAACCGCTTACCCTGTAACACTTCAAAATAACTTGCACTTTCAAGAGAATACGATCCAAACGATATGTCATCGTAGTATTTGCTGTGAATTTAACATGAATGTCATACTCCCTTTGGAGGACTATAGTTACAAAATAGCATATAATGCTTTATAGTAAAATAAAGGCACACGCCATGGCTAGTCAAATTAATTGAAGTATTTTTCCCACACAATTTAACCTTGACAATGTAAAATACATTCCTATGTATGTGTTGCATTCTCATGAAAACATGCACGCGTAATAATTGCTTGGAAACATACATTTTCCATAGCTCTAAATGAAAAGTGTGAGAGGGAGAGAGAGAGAGGTTTGTTTTGAAGTGCATATACGTATAATAAAACAAAGTACAGAAATTACTTGGAGCGGTGGTAGCACTTCAGAAATAAAGTGGTCATTGTGTTAATGTTGCCATAGCAGATTCATTATACCACGAACGTATAAAATATTTCTCGCATATATGTCCGTCTGTAATTGTTCAAATCAGGAGTCACCAACTGGTTGCTCTACGAGCAAAGCAAACAGAGCAAAATCTCCTACTGTGCACTGTGTGATTAAGTGCACGGAAAGCAACTACATATAATTGCTCCGGTGCTATGACAAAATGAAACATTTTTGCCTTTGAAATACGTAATCCACCTTTCATAGGCTAATATACTTATTGTAGATTCATGGTTGTAGAACAGTTACTCATTATTCTCTTGCATTAGTATTTATATTCCGAATATGAACACAAATATACATGTCTGTTGGTGTGTGAGTCTGTGTATTTATAGGTTCTGTGGTAATTGGTAGTCGTAACACAAATAATTGCAAAAAATAACCACAATTATTATAATGTTGTTATAATAAAATAGCAAGATCCTAAACCTGGTTAATATTGTAATCGTATTGTGTCGCCAACAATATGAAAACTAACTTAAACGAAAAACGTTCACATTTGTATTTGCGAATATGAACAGGCATGTTGGTAATGAATTACGATTGAACAGAACTTGAAAGAAATGTTCTTGTGATTGGTAAGCATCGTACTCACTTGCAAGGGTTGCGCAATGAACTAATGAAACTGAAAATTGAATTTTCTGAGTGCAGAACTTTGCGGAAAGCTAAGCACTCATTCCGCAACTTTCCATAGGCAGCTATAAACACGCAAGTCACCATGCATGTGGGATTGCTTTCTGTTCTCGTCATTATAACGTGCTATACAATGTTTACCCAGTGCGTGCACGGAATAAACCTATATGCTCAGCACAAAATCAAGGAGTTGATGTCGACGGTTTAAGTAATTATGTTGTAAAATATAAGTTGATATACTTTTATTTCATAGTTGCTCAGGGTCAGCATATGGTGAACTTTATTTTCAAAAGTGAGACAAAAACCAGTAAAAACTCACACACATACATTATATCCACATTCCTTTGCATTTCCTCCATAGCTTGAAGAACCCTTAAATCTCAAAGAAAGTAATGGTTTCCAACTTGACTTAACATCATAACTTAACTACAGTGCTTATTTTTGTCAAGGCAATCTCTGTGCAACAAGATGGATACGCTCGCCTCGGTAATGTGGGGGTAACACATTCAAGAGGTCGCGAGTTTGAATCTTGCTTGGGGTGAGTTACCTGGATAAGGTTTTTTTTTTTTTTTTTTTTTTTTTTCCGGCGTTTTCCCTTGTCCTGAGAATACGAATATTGAGTAAATTTAAGCCTCTTGACGTTAAATATTTCCTAGTCTGGCTTCGCAGCTCAGCGAGCTGAGAACATGTCTACTGTGAGAGGGGTTCCGGGTTTGATTCTCCTCTGGAGTCAAAATGTTTCTCTTGTCAAGAATATTTTCTATCCACCCCAGAAATGAAATTGAGTGTTATTTATGGACGCTCTTTAACTGCTGTGGTTCTTAGTGTCCCATTCTATATTGGGTTAAAGACCATTACTTTGGTTCAGTGGCCTTATTATTAGGCTTGTAATTCTTTTACGTGCCGTAAGTTACGACACGGGACCAAAGGATTTACTTCCCTCCCTGCTAACTATTTTTATATCCGAAAAGATCCATCGCTCTGCGCCAGGTTAGAACCCGTGACCTTGCGAACCAGAGGCTAGCATTTTGCCCCTCATTTTCCCCAGTCTGGGAGTAACAATAAGTGAGCGAATGTGTACGTGAAAACTGAAAGATGATAACCAAAAATAAAACCAGTAAAGCAGTGAGTACCATTTCCGTAAGCAATCAGTTATTCCAGTATGGCCTAGGTGTTAAAGGCGGCATAATTTGGATGCGGAGAATAAAAGAAGGAAAGGAAGAAAGAAGGAGAAAAGGTATTTCGTTACCAATTAGGGAAAAGTATCTTACCCTATGGATTACTTGTGAGTGAAGTATTTAGTAATAAGGGGTCCTGGTACAGTATTATCATGAACATTAGCTTTGTTAAACATTTACATATAATTATTTGCCTTATTAATTTGTATTGTGCAGAGTTGCTTTGAATCCGTGTTTTCCTCCAATGCTTGAAGAAATCAATGGGCAAAAACAGCGCCTTACCGTTAAACAAGATCAGCAGCCATACTTGCATGGAAAACATTATTTATCTTTATTAGAAGTTGCTGACTCTTATTTTCAATGCCCTGCTACATCTCTTAGTATTTCAAGATCATGAAACTTTTTCCAGATTTTTAACTATGTGTGGAGCAATTCTGATGTTCTATCTATAGAAAAGATAAGCTTTTCGTAATTGACATTTATGTGTATGTGATGATATGGTTATTACTATTGTTGTTAAAATAAGAACATTGCATTACCTGAATATCTAACTAAGGGAATTGGGTGGGAAAAGCTAGATTCCCCAAAACACGATCAGCAGGTATGAAAACATGTCAAGGCAATCATGTAACTGGTCCAGCAGGAGTCAGTGAAGTTTCCGCGTAGAGAATGTGGTGTATACCAACAGTGGAATTTCTTTTTGTCAGAACTATTAGTTTCTGTTGAAGAGGACGGTGAGGCGTTTGCTTGCGGCCTAACGCTGGGCGGAACAACAGTTTCCCTCATACAGTCAAAACCATTCTCAGGTGTACCAGCGTTGAGTTAGAACCCTGTTCACTGGTAAGTTAGAAGACTATGTTTTCCTAATAGAAGGAGATAGAAAGCGTTAACCTACATTCGGTGGCAGTAATAGCGTCGCAGTCTTAAATAGATACCTTCACATTTCGAAAGTAGTTTCTCACCTTGTCTCTCTTTCTCGCTCTGTAGTTGTCTTGGGACGTATAGGCACTTGCACGCGGAGAAAATACATTTAGTTAAGACACAATTCTATGTACGATTTTGTCAAAGTCTTAGGAATTAGGAGAATCCAACACCAACTCCTTTCCAATTAACGAGAGGAAATATAAACAATTTAAGTGTTGAAAATATTGAAATTGTTTGGTTTTCGGTTAGACGACTTGAATAAAGAAGATGTGACAGTTCGTTAGTTTGAACACAAACCTAATGAACCAAGTAAAAAGGAAGTTCACTAAAATATGAAGCCTGGTTTTGACATTGAGAATAACTGCCGAAGCTGTTGAAATTATTCTGAAAGTAGATGTACGGAAGTGTCAATCCAACGTACGCTCTTGTAACAAAAGGATTTTATAAATACCACAACTTATTATAATACTTATTGCTACCATACTTAGTAGCTTGTGTCACGTTGAAAAGCTTTACTATAGATTTCAAAATGGGTAGCAGCTAAAATAACTTAAGTATGTCTGTATGGAATTATTATGCATAGATTACAGGTTAAAAAGGTCCAGGAAGGTTTAGATAATGTGACCTACACTCATTTATCAGAAGCGCAGCATTAAAAATTGAACAGCATAAAAAGACAAGACTGCTCCCTTTCGATGTGCTACATTGTCCATTAAAGTTATACGCTATGTGAAGAAACTTGAAACATAAATCTTAGCATTAGCTAATGTACCAACACGGGCACCAGCTCACAGAATATCCAGCACAAAGTCACGAAGTAATTAATGCTTTTAATCTTTTTTCTTATAGTGGTTAACACCCGCTATTACTCCCATTGCACCGCAGGCGAGTGCTTTTATTCGGAAACCAGTTCCATTATTACCCGATTAACTGCTATACACCGTAAAATAAGCAATCTTATTACGGGTTTGTTTATTTATCACCTTCGCATGTTGATATTTAAAAAACAGCAACACATTTTTAAATGTACAGGTTTGATGGGAATATAAAATGTATCTTTAGTCCTGAATCTACCGCATGATATACAATCATACTTTTCAATTAGTTCAACAAATGCTCGGGATTAACTCGTCATTTGGCAACTTATACAATGGTTGTTATCTCTTGTAGCCCATCCCGCGCTACAAACTGAGTTCGAATATCGATTTTCTGTTTCGTGCTTCCTTTCGCACTATATGCCAACGTGTCACCAATTTCATTAATAGTTTCTGCAGACCTAAGTTGTTCTATGGTCGCCCTGTACGCACGTCAGTCAACGCTACAAAAATATGTTAATGTGTTTGAAAATAATTACGGTAGTTTAAAATCATTCTTGTTTTATTAGTACATGCCCAATTTTAAGAACCATCCCACAACTGCTGTATTTCATAGTTCTACAAAGGAAGAATTATTTATTTACAAAATAAACAAAAACCAAACCTGAAATTTATTTATTGTTATTATTTTCGTTTCCTGAAACAGAGCATAAAACGGAATGAAACAACAAGGCATTTTCTTCCGCAAGCAGGGGAAAATCACGACATGAGATTTAAACTGAATTTTAGAATATTGCTCTTTGAATTGCTGAGAGTTAGTTACACATGTGTCTGCCTGCGGTTCCCTGTTGGTATGCTTGACATCGCCGGTCGCCAAGGTGCTTCGTAGCGCTGGGGATCGTGGGTTCGAGTCCCGCCTTGGGCATGGGTGTTATATGTTTGTGTTTATGTGTGTGTTGTAAAAGTAAGAAAACAGCAATCCAGTAATAATACAGAAAAACAAGGTAAAAAAAAAATAGCTGCACGTTTCACCCGTTTTGGTTCCATCGTCTTTGCAACAAGTACTCAGCCGGCCCTGGTAGCCGTGGTCGTTGGCACATTTGGCGCGTAAGTGTCGCGGGTTCGAGCCCCGCCATGGACATGGATGTTTAGTGTTATGTATTTCTGTGTTTGTGTACTATCCAAGTCATTCTGTCCTCCTGATGGTCAAGTAGGTATTTACTCGTATACTGCTTGGATAACTCCTTTGGTTATTATCATTAAATTTACAAGCACACACTCACTCTCTCTTTCATTCTTTCAGACTTAAGGGAGGGTAGGGAATAATTTCTGCTAAAAGAACATTTCCATCCCAAGCTGAGATTCGAACCCTGAACCTCTGGATTTGGAGGCTAGCAGGATAGTTTTTGCACAATTTCTTTTTGTGTACCTATAGGGAATGCCAATTCTTCTGTATAATTATGACCCTCAGGAACCCCTAGGATTGTAGCGAATCACATAACCTAATCAGAAATGTATAGTTTCGTCTCTCTTACTAATGGCGTTCGGCTGTTAATAGTTTATAACGAGTCTTAAATGTGTGCCTCATATAAAGAGAATGAACGAGGAAGCATGTAAGGAGTAATATGATTTTAGCATAAACTATTCCGTGTTTATAAGCAATTACATTTTACGTGTACTTTGTCAGGAGTTAAGGAGACCTTGAGTAACAATAGATCAGAGCTCTGAGAAGAAATGTCATTAACCTTTACGAAAACTTGTACCGTTATTTTTCCCACTTTCACCCCAAAATATTCCCACCAGGGTACGAACAGGTAACAGATGAACTGGCTTTCAGGCGTGACCTACTCGACTATTAGGGCAGTATAGAAACACACAACACTAAACGTCCATACCCTTAGCGGGATTCGAACCCGCAAACTTTTCGCGGCAAAACGTAAACGCCAAACGACGACGGCATCACACGTGATTGACGCGCATTTGTAGAAAGTTGCAACATGTTGCTAAGTACAGCAACTGCTAGTGTTTGTGAAAGAAGAGGCAAAATGTTTGAGCGAAGTTCTGGTACACATTTGTTTTACCTAGAACACATTAACTTAAAGAAAACAATGACATACTTAGACGATTTTAAAACACGGATACCTAGTTCCTACTGTTGAAAGTATAACAACTTCTTTAGGGATAAATATCTTAACAGAGGTTGAACTTCTTCCAGCTTAAAGAATACTAAAAATTGTGCTCATATATAGAAAAACCAACTTTCTTTCCATTTGAGGCTGATCGCAATCCTCAACGTCTTATTCGGGAAGGTATAGCATTCCGAGCTTATAATAATGTGACACTTTTCTAGTTTTCTTTTCGCTATTTTCATCTTTCGTATTTAATGCTTTTGGTTAGATATTTGCACACATTTAATTACTCTGCAGCTTTCTAATTCCCACTGTCAATAAGGAACTCTATGTAACGCATATTCCTCACTGTGATCAATGCCTTCTGAATTTACAAGCCGCAGAACTGACAACACTGTATTGAGGCTTACTTATACTTACAAACAGACACATATTATGCTTCAGTTTTAAACTGAAGCATAACTTCAGTTAATGCATATCAAAGAATTAATTGCTTTTTGTTAAATAAAGTCTGTTAAATGCCTTATGTTAAGTAAGTTTCAGCAGTTTTGAGTCCGTGGTAGCTGTAAACAACAAAGACTTAAGTATAGAAAACCTTGCCTAACCTCAAATTCAAAGCCCATCTTCAAAGATATATTTATAAAACAATTTGATTAAGTTTCAAATAGCTAGGAAGTGCTGAGGATCTGGCTAAAAACCGTTTCTATTTCTATGTAACTGTTACAAGTATACACTTCTTATTAACATTGATATAATTTTTTCGATGATTGCCACATACTCAATAGCTCAGAAATCCAATATGCATGTGATTATACATGGCATAGTAATTGCAAGGCAATGGGTTGTGAGCCGTGTGATCATTTGTTTAGAGAATGTAAAGCACTGAAATCAGCGCTGTAAGCTTTGATGGTTTTCAGCACGAACGCCTCTTAGTGCCGAACAGTTTAATTATCTGCGTTTATTTTCATGTAGCCTTCTTATTTCACTGCATCATTAAATTGTCACAGTTATCGTGTACATTTATAAAGCTAAATAACAATAACAACAACAAAACCTCTAGTTACAATAAAAACCAACAGTTTGAGCAGTGGGGTGCGGTGATATTTTTCAGCGAGGACTGCAGTAATTAACTGCCAAGGCATACTTAATAAATCTATACAGGAAAAAACATAAAACTTTTATTATAGGAAATGTATGGGTATTAGAACGAAAAAAACCTTACCACCTTCATCTGTACATTAACGGAATCCCCCTTTCCTTTTTCGGCAACATTTTCGAAGTGATCATGAAATTGCCGTTGCATTTTGTGTAATATAGCCTTTTCGATCGATAAGAATGAAAATCGGGAGCGCCTTTCTTCCAAATAAATGAAATGTTCAGTAAGTACTGGATGTTTGGAACGACATGACACACGGTTTATGATGCGCAGTAGGCAAAATGAAAAGAATTCCTTCAGAGCCCAGAGAAGGATGCGGGTGAACAACATTCAGTTGTTCTCTAAATACCGTGGAGAGTGGTTATATATTTAAAGGTCTGTGCTTAGTACAAAAAAGAGCAGCGTCTAGCAGAGGTCAAGTGAGGTAAATTTTGTAGTGTTTCTTTACCTTTGTATGTGAATAGAAAAGGAGCTGGGCAATGCACCAGAACTCAATACGCTTAAAGAAAAAGTGTGACTCAAAAACGAAAAATACGTTAGATACCAAACCTGCTGTTGAGTATCTTCCAAGAATGAGACACGAGGATTTTGAAGTGTATCCCCCACCCCCAATCAGGTAATGTCTCTCTTTCTGTCTGCCTGTCTCCCTCCCTCTCTCTCTCTCTCAATTTTCCGATTTTCTCAAAAATAGCTTGCGCAATTTTGATTGAAGTACTCATACTATTTTATGACGTAACATAGATTTGGATTTTCTGGAAATATCCTTTGAAATCATATACTTCTGGATGAGTTTTGCATAACTAGAAAACCGTAGGAAATAATGGTAGAGTTAGGCATTTCCGAGATATTCCTTGTTATTGATTTTAATGTTACAATACTTATGCTATTCTCAACTGGGATATCGTTAGTCCTTTTATTGTTTTGCTGGTCACACTGAGAAAACGAGAGTTTAAAACTATCACATACTGTCCGGCTCTTAAAAGATTTGTCTATCGCTTTAGCCCAGAGTATTCCCTTATTCGTTTTATATCGGCAAGGATATATGCTATAAAACCAATTCTGCTAATGTTGATCTTGATTAAAACGAATTATATGCTGTAGATTAAATAGAGAAGCCATGTGAATGTTGCACATCAGATATACCAAACTTGGTATTTAAGTTCAGTGTCTTACAAGGGTGCGACACGAAAGATTTTCAAGAGCATCCTCCCACCCCCAATTACCATTTACATGGGAAATTTTTGGAACATTTTTGTTTTCTCAAAAATGGCTCTAGCGATTTTGATTAAAATGTCGTATACAAAGATATTTACATGACAAATAAAATGTATATCTTGAATTTTCTAGGAATAGCCTCAGTAGACGTCTTTATTCTGCATGAATCTTGCGAAATTTTGCATAACTAGTAAAGCGTAAGAAAACTTACTGCACAAAAATTTGTAGATATCGTTAAAACACACAATTTATGTTATGTAATTTTTTTCTGGAGTTGACCGTTTTTGAGACATTTCTTATAATTAGTTTCAGTTTTAAAATACTTATACTTTTCTCATATGGGAACTTGTCAACTCCTGGCCACGCAAATGATTGGATTTCAATCCCATAGCAACCCCATTTTAAAACAATGACTGTCGGTTTAGCTCAGTGTATTCGCTTATTTTCATTATAAGTAATAAGACCGTTTCTGCTAATGCTTATCTCGATTGGCATGAAGTAGATAGAAGGATAAGTTTATTAACAATAATTTGTTACAGAGATGCAGAGAAAGTTATGTGAATGGAACACATCAGATTTTTTCTGTGGTTGTGTTAAGCTGGATCAGATGCATCAGAGAGAAAGTGGTATTTTCTCACAGTTTCTATAAAAATCTCTTCTCTATGCATGTTCTCGCACTGAAAACATAACATACAGCAGTACACTACCAAACTACACAAATGACTGCACTATCGAGCGGCCTCACCGATTTTAATTCTCTTGGAGGCATTCTTCTTTTTCCGTTCCTGCGCCGTGCCGAACCGAGCCGGGCACTTTTAATCTTGCATTGCTTTGCTATAGAAATGAAATTGGACTGTGCCTCGCCGTGCCGTCCGTTTGTAATTATGTTAATGCACTGTGGAACAAAAGTGTCTGCAATAGGCTAACAGCACATTCTAGCACACACGTCATTATATCTCGATATGTCATTACCAATAACTATATAGAAAAGACGGACAAGTATATACTTTCAAATTAGCTTTGGTTAATTAAGAGCTCAATTAATAAATAGGCAGCTAGAGAGTGTAAAGGCTGTATTTGAAGCCGAGGATTTTATCCAGGTGCTAATCATTACACCATTTCTCAGTTTGCTGATTATAAACTTATGTTATTCTTCATTATTAGTTTGTAAATAAGGACTGAATTGTTTGCAAACATGGCGTACTCAAATATTACAGTCAAAAATCCAATCAACTTTGATAATATTTTAAACAAATGTGATCAGCTTGAACAAGACTATATTGATATTATCGCACTGATAAGTCGCTACCATACGAATGCAGGTTCGCAAGGATCCATTGGGTGGTTGGTATGTATGTTAGTTAAATGGCCACATGTCACACAAGTAATTTAGCAAATAATAAATTCACCTGCAGAACATAAAACGTCAGAATTGGCCCGTTGGCAATGCTGTATATTACTGTGAAAAAATGAAGAAAATCATAGCACAGGCTAACGGATTAAAAATGTGACGACTTTTCAAAATTGACCAATACTATTCTAGAATATTCGTCCAGACAATTCCAGTGCCCGAAAATACGGAATCTATCACGACTATGTTCTGTAAACGGTATACGTTATGTATTCATAAAGGCACTCCAAAAATGTAATGTTGTATTATAAATTCAAATGTCTGCCTACACAATGAAGCATAAGTAATGTGATTTAGATATTTTGGAAGACATCACCACTATCATCGTCTTTATTATTATTATTATTATTATTATTATTATTATTATTATTTGGGCCACAACTAAGGCTTAACAGGTTTACATATTTTTCTTTCTTTTAAGTGATTGGCAGAGTAGTGAATCATTGAATGTTCACTTGTGTGAAATGCATAGGAATACATTAAGTTACTTATCTGTTACAGACGTTATGTATCAAACTTCCATCATAAATCCACTGCTAGGCGTTCTCCCATAGCAGATTTATATTAAGAAAATGAAGTAAATTGCAAATGTGAGTGATCATCCCAAGCACACGTAAGCAATGTAGAAGTCTGTTGCTGAGTTACATTACCGCTACAACTGTGTCTATTCCCAGCCAGAAACATGAATTCTTAAAAGCACTCCTATTTAGATCATTAATTGTGTACAGCATACAAATTGTGTCATATATAAGGCTCACTATGACTGACTTCCTTCTTTACATATGTACATTACGGAAACACCCAAGAAATTATAACACAAATTGTAATATTTACTGATCGAATGTAGAATAATATCAAAGTAATAAAATTAATTTCTTTAGAATCGTACTAGGTAAAAACGAAAGAAGGAATTAAACTAAATCTTTATTCATCTGCAACTATATTACTGAAAACTATATGTAGGTACTTCTGAAGTCTCCCAAATGCAAACCTCATTCTGCGTTCCAACAAACAAAAGTTGGAATGCGAAAAAGTTCGTTATACTTCGCATACGATCGGGGCATATTTGAAATATTTTATCAGTTCCATATCAGTATCACCAAGCAAATAGTATTTTTGGGATCTAAAAGTGCAGCTTGTATGCGATACATCACAGTGAACCCTGCATTATTTTCAAATAAACTTTTCATTTTCATTTTTATTTCAAGTAGGATCCTCTCTGATTGGTAAATTCGTCTTAACAGTTCTTCTATATGCCACACAGATTCAGTTCAGCTCCATACCTTTGGACTGTAATAGTGTGATAGGTGTGGGTAACTTTTTGAACAAATTTGCAATCAATAATAATATATTTCTGTGAAGCTGCTCTGTTACTAGACGTTTTACAGTTTGTGTACTAGAACTGCCATCGTTTTTAAATAAGAACATGAATAAGTTCACTGCTAGAAAACTTATTATTGTTGTAAAACAAATTAATTGTGCTCACATTTGAGCAGAACAAAGACATTATTCGATAGTCTTCCTTCCTACCCACCGACGTGGTTCTGTGTTATGCAGTGATAGCTGTTTTGCAGTAATGGGTTGCACTCTACGTTGATCTTTGCTCGCGCAAGTAGTGCCGCATGGTATTGTCAAGCCTAGCCGCTCTTACTCTGCATAAGGAAATTGGTACAAACTTCCTAGCTCTGGTCATCGGAAGAATGTGTTGGATGTTAGAAGAGAGGAAACGATGCAGTAGAAAGAAAGGAAAAGTATATTTCAAGCCAAGGATTTTGACGCATGGAAATTTTAATGGAGAGCTATGGTGCAAGTTACTTACCCTATCGATGTAGGACACACAGGTTGTAATTTTAATCCGCGTCTCGTGACAACAATCAACTTTCCGCACTCAACGCTAACCATATACAACTTGAGAAAGATGTATTATCGTGCTGCTGAAAACGTTAACATGTGCGGCATCAAAAGCTGCGATAAGATTGCAGTATTCAGTGACGCAGAACGCAACGTTGTCACATTTTCTCCCAGTAAACACGCGCTACATGCATGGCCATTTATTTCCTAGAGTTCCAAGTGCATTAGCAAGGTTCTTATTAAGTGCAACGAGAGAGTGCCAATAACATCTATCCACATTTTATACCTATATTACGCTGTGTCTTCGCCTTCCTCGCTGTCACTGTCGTTTTCACTCATCTGTGTCACAAAAGAAGCATGGCATGTGAAACATCCCGCAATTGAAATTTTCTCTCTTGTTGCATAGTGTGCTGAACACATCTTTACATCTTTCCCACACATTCGAATCTATATTCGGTACACATTCTCTCAACACTTTGCAGGCACTCTCACTTATAGAAGGCGTCACATTCTACTTTGTAACGGCACGTTTAAGGTTTGCCCATATCAGCTCAATCGGCTCCACATATTTAAGCACACATAGTAAACACCACTTGCACTTGGGAAGTTCACAAGGAAACTGCACGAATGAAGGATAAAAAAACAAACAAAAAAAAAAACAGCAAAGACGTTGCAACGCTGTGGTTTATTTCACGTGTGGTTAACGTCTATCTGTCATTTGTGATTTCTAGGCATTCACTGACTGAAGTGGCGCGCTCACTGGCGAACTACAAATCGTCGACGGCTTCCGGGAATAATCAGTGCGTTATCCGAGAGGTTTATATTAACAAAGATAAAGCGCATCTTAAACTCTTCAACTGCAGCATAATAATGCGAAACGTATTGAGTGATACGTGTAGCTGGAACGTTTCGCCTTCGCTGCATAAATAGGTTAGATTAAACATGTTGCGTTTGTTTACATCAGTATCACATGGATTCAGATAATCAAGTGCCAGCCTTTGTGGCAGACCTACAGGAATAAAAGAAAAAGAATTTGATGCCTTTTATTCACATGACTTTCTCTACCCTCTATCGTTATAGTGGCTACCTATACAAACTATTAATAAGAACGCTTATTTTCTTCTTTACTTCATTTTAGTCAAAATAAACGTTTACAAAAGACGCGAAGTTACACATTTTGTCATAAATATAAAGAGAATAGTGATAACCAAACTTTTAAGAATTAGACCCTATAGGCTGGCTTTAAAATTCCATTCTTTTCCCTTGGCTTCGCGAGAAATAACTGAACATCAACAGGACCTTAAATAATGGCAAAATATTAAACAATTCCAAGCTGGCTGGTCCCGTAACCTCAGCCGGAAGAGCTAAGAAAGGGGTCTCGGGTGGTAAGTTTTCTCTAGCTAAGAATATTCCCTATTCCTCCAGAGTCTGGATGGAAGTATAAGTGTGTGTGTGTATATATTATGTGGGGGGGGGTCTAATGTCGAGAAATTTAAGCTACATGGACCTCGAGATCATTTGATTCCATTCATCATCTGGTACGGCCGATCAGGTTAAAGCACATTTAGCTAAACAAGAAGGCTAATAATGGATAACTCAGAAAGTGATTATGTCACAATAAGCATATTTGGAATAAATTGTGTTCTGAGTATCTGTACATTTTTGTGTCACTTAACCTGCCAGTTATAGCTACAAGGCTTTACAAAATTCCTTCGGAATGAACTGCTTTTCACTGGCTATTCCCAGAGAGTTCAAGATGTACATTTTACTTTTATCTTTAATGTATGGTATTTGAATAAAAATCGTTGAGACCATTTTGGAAAATAATTTCATCAACAATTGCGAAACAGTATATAATTTTAAGAGCAGCCATTTTTATATTAGCTGAACTCGGTTATGCTTAATCTCTTCTTCTTTTTCTTCTCTGTGATCTAAATGTGGGAAAGTTCATACAACACTCAATTGTGTTGATTTTAATTCTATAGTCTTTTATAGGTATGTTTCAGATGTCGGGTATTGTATGAATCTCATTAACCGCTGTATTCTCGATTCCTTCCTCCACTCCATTTCCCCGGGCCGCGCCATGGCCAAGTGGTTAGATTACTCGTCTCTTACCTAGGGTTCGTGCCCAAGCGACCGCATGTGCGATTTTTGGTGGACACTGTGGCGTAGGGGCGGGTTTTCTATGGGTTCTCCGGTTTCCGCCGCCATCGCATTCCACCGGTGCTCCATCTTCATTCCATGTATTATCAGTGTCAGCGCCTGCGGTACCATTTGTAGTAAAAACGGGTGTTAAGCACCATAAAAAAACTCCATTTCCTCGCTGGTAAGCAAGAGTAAGCATGGGGCAGTTATGTCGTGTCTGTGTCAAGTTCGATGAATGCTTAACGTACTCAGCATGCGGACAAGTGGAAAATAATTTAGTTTAGCCGAGACATGTTGAATCAAGGTGTTCCACAAGAATTGTTGGCCAATGAAGACAATAGTTAACCGCCGTCGTGTTAATAAACATATTTCGTTAATTTGCTGCCACTTGAGATTGGATATGTAGGTACATACACAACTTAGTAGATTTTTGTAGTGTTTAACGCCCGCTTTTACTGCACTGGCACCGCAGGCGATGACACTGATGATACATGAAGATGGAGCCCCGGTGAAATGAGATGACGGGGGAAACCGGAGAACCCGGAGAAAACCCGCCCTTGTGCCGCTTTGTCCACCGCAAATCTCATATGCGGTCGCTTGGGATCGAACCCGGGCCGTCTAGGTGAGAAGTGAGTGGTCTGACCACTCGGCCACGGCAACTTAGTAGAGCTGGTCGCTGGACAGTCATTATAAAACATTGTGCAACGTCCACATACATGAACAATGAAAGTAATGTTTGTTTATTTTAATGGTGTTTCCATGTAAAAACATTGGAATTTCACTCCTGATTTCTTCTTCTAGACCAGAAATGCTCGCCACGTCATCGTCATCTTTGCTGCAGTCACTGCTTTCAGCTCTATTATCCGGAATAGGATATTATTTTTCACGAAGCCAAAACAATGTTTCTCAATTGTTTCCAAGAACTGGCAGGCCTTTTCCAATTTCACCAACTCTTTGGCGGCACATATTTATCTTTCATCTTGAAAGTAGTTGTTCTACTCACTGCTTTACTGCTGCCGAAATGAACTCAATAGGGTTTATATCTGGGTGACAGGGGAGAGTCTTTAGTGTAGTGTGTCCATGTTCTGCCAATGGTCTATTAAGGATTTTTATAAGGTGCATTAATGTTGATTAAATCATAGAGTTTGCCTTCGAAAAGGACTACTCGAAGACAACCATATTCAGAAAATAGGCTTTCATATCGCTTTTTAGTGATTTGGACAATAATTTGCCAAATTGAGCTCGGGTTGTCAATCATCAGGATAGCATATTCTGGAAGGTTTTCCCTTTCAATTTCGAAAAAATGGGGGCCATTACAATTTACTGAACGATTACACATGAAACAACTCGCGTGTACAAAGTCCTGACAGTGACTGTACCGTCAGACTGCTCAAGGTGGCCGCGCTCGCTAAGGCGTCTCGCTTTGGTGCTTCGTGGGCAGGGGATCGTGGGTTCGAGTACCGCCTTGGGCATGGGTGTTATAGGTTTGTGCAATGTGTATATGTTTGTAAAAGAAACAGTCAACCAGTAATCAGTAAAACCTACGGGGGGGAAATGTAAATAGAGATACAGTACCGGAGTCCTGATCAGACTCCGTTACTGTTTAGAAAAAAAAAAATAAAGTATACTGTGACGTGGTGAACAATTCCAATGTTGGTTTCGCTTAATCAATACCACGTGCTTCTGTGGGGCTCGGTGACGACTGGTGAAAGATTACGATAGGGTAGGCATTTTTTATAGGATAACATATCTTGCAAATTTCTTGCTTCGTGTTACTTTCTTTACCACGGTTCCAATTTATAGAGGAAGCTTTGCGTTTTAAGCAAAAATTGCAAGTCAAAATTTCACCGGAACAATGTTTTGAGGCCTCATGAATACAATTTTGGCATGATCTGACAAAGTTCCACATGTGTGTCTCTCTGTGCGCATGTGTGTAGCCCAGGCGCATGAGTGTGTGAATATTTGTGAACAGCATAACTCTAAATTGAACATTTGGATAACCCCCAAAATTGGTATTTAAGTTTAGAGTCTTCAAATGATCCACCATGAATATTTTGAAGAAAACCCACCGGCACCAAACTATCTTTCACGTGGAAAATTTTACGACACCTTTTACTTCTCAAAAAATGGCTCTGAGCACTTTCAGTGAAATATCGTATCATTAAGATACTTGCATGACCAATATTATGCATATCTTGAGCTCTTAGTCATAATTTATGAAGTGCTGTTCATTCAGAAGGAATTTTTGTGTAATATCGTATAATGGACAAACCATAAGAAATAGATAAAGCCCTATCACACAAAACAAACGTGGATGTCTTTAAAATGTGCTTAAAATTTACTTTAAATAATGCTTTTGTAGAATCTGTCATGCCTGAGATTACCGTTTTTGTCGTTTAGAATTTCATGAGTACTTCGCCACTATTAACAATGCTGTCACTGCTTAGTGCTTTCTCGCGATGTCATGGAATGTGTATGGAATGCGCTACAAATTGCAAGAGTTTAGAATCTCTAGACTTTATGCTTACAGTGATTGTATAGAGCAAACATATTGTGTTTCTTTCTTCATGTATTTCCAGATTCTGAACAACACGGATCGTGATGCAGGGCTTTGCGCCAATTGCTGCTATTTCATACAAACTACAAATACGTTATTATTGAACATTGGTACTAGTACAGTCGGGTGCAGAAGCCGATATAGTGAGCTATGTGCTAAGCAATTAGTAAAGTAAATACTCCCAAATTGAGGGTTCCACCACCGCCACTACCCTGGTAGGGGAAACCAAGTTACTTCGCATAGCGTTTTTGGAGATGGCAATTGTCCACCAGAGGCTAGAATTTAAGCAGTTTTATATTCGTTGATAAAACGTAGTTAATAACAAAATAAACACCGAGTGCATATGTGAACTATTAAATAAAAATTGTTAAACTAATTGAATACAACTACATAGCAGATTGTTAGAGCGCGCTCAGAATATTCGCCACTGCTCTGTAGATACTTGGACAACCAGGAGAAGATTCGAACAATAGAGGAATTCTATATCATCACTCAGGAAGGCCGCAGTCATGTTATAAATATCTAGAATACCTTTAATATCACGAATCCCGAGAATACAGCGGCCTGCATCTATAATAATTAATAATTAATAATCATTTCCGACGATGAAGAAGATAATGAAAAGTTGGACTCTGAAACCTTCAAAAAACAAAAAAGAGAACCAACAGTCAAAATTTAACAAGTACCTTTAGAGAAAGATGAAGAAAATTCAAGTACATGGTTGCATTACAGTATCTGTTGCAGTTACTTCAGTTTTTCCATTGCTAAAATACAGCAATTGAAGATATACATCTACCCATGCATAAATCATTGGCACATTTCTAAGGAAATCTCGAACAATCACTAGAAATGTTCTTGAGAGCAAACGTACTGCGTCAAATTTTCAGACATATGAAGAAACTGTTAAACAGCGTAAAAAAGGATCAGAGTCTTGCATTTCCATGCTTCAGTAGCTTACTCTATTTTACATTCGCAAAGTCAGAAATATCTTTGAGTGGATGTACAAGGACCGCATAAACGTAAACGCGGTTCTAAGTTTCACTAATAGACCTGCAGAGGGCATATACTTGGCGCAGACCGGACATAACTGCCCCATGCTTAGTAGCGAGGAAATGCACATAGTACGTACCCAGTCCGGAGACAAATGGACAATGTGAACGCTGCAGCCAAAGTTGGCGATGCTGCTTCTCAAGTCTCTCTTTAAACGTGCAAAAACCAGTTACCTCAGAAACAGACCTATTCGAAATTTATGTTTTAGTTTCTGTTAACACCCTATAAAAAGCAGGTTAGTCAGAATTTTTAGAATACCACATAAAGCAATTACACAGATACAGAAAAGGGGCCTGAGGGCGACGGGTATAAGGGAGTGTGAAGAACGGGATAAGGGGAACAAAGAGGGAGGAAGCAATAAAACGTAAAGTAAGAAACAAGGAGGAAATAAAAGTGTGAGAGAATGAGGGCCTGGGAAAGAGGGAAATGGTATTGGTGAAAGAGAGAGAGAGGAAGAACGTGAAACGGCAGAATGATAGAGTAGAGCGGTATAAAGGGAGAGAAAGAGAAGGCAACCTTCATAGTGAAAACAAATTGTTTTTTTAGTATTATAATTTATATTAAAACTGTAGTATTACTAAACTCCCACTTTTCCTCTAATGTTCGACATTGGATGGATAATTGCTGTTAACGTGTTTAACAGATAGCCCTGAATCCATTAATCCGAATTTCAAATGGTGTGCATATATACGTGCATGTGTGTTGTGCGCGCGCGTGCCTGTTTGTGACCTTAGCTTCTCATCGCTTAGAGAATAAGTAAATCTACGCCATATTGGTTTTTATTCAGCGGTTTATTATTATTATTATTATTATTATTATTATTATTATTTTTATTATTATTATTATTATCATCATCATCACTATCATTGTTATTATTATTTATTTTTATTATTATTGTGATTATTATTATTATTGTTGTTGTTACGCATGAATCGCCGAACTGATTTTTCTGTGTCTTGCTTCTTAGTGGTATACTTAGAAAATAGGTTTTAAGGCCATATTCGTTACTTTACCCAAACGAGAGATTAAAATTGACATCAGAAAATCAAGGTATCTTTATTATTGACTTTTCGCCTTTCTTTTAGGAAATGCTCATAAATATGGTGGTTCTGATAAGATGTGTTCTTTAAAAATTTTGTCAAGAGTTTAAGAACGTTTAGCAGTGTAATTATTTGCGTACACCCGTTACAACGGGAAACAGTTTAGTTCCGAAATTATGTTTCTGTATAACAACTCAGAAAAATTAATTTTATTATATCTTTTCCAAATGCCGCATTAAGCATCTTACCACAGATGGAGTGAGAGAGAGAAACAAGGTGAGAAATGGGCGAGCGGCAATGGGTAAAGGGATGCAGGGAAGGAGGCAGAAATAGAGTGAAAAGTGTAGAGGAAGAGAAAGAAGGAAAACAGTGAACGCGAAGTAGAGATAAAGGAAGCGAGAAAATGGTCTCTGTTGTTAGCTGACTAACTCAAGCGGAGCCGGTATAGTAAATATTCGGAAATGCTTTATAAAACCAGTATATTCCCGAATAAACTTTGAAAAAGGCTTTAAACTCTATCCAAATGCAGTGGTTTATACCTATTGTTGATGTTTAATACTCGGACGCTTTAAACCATCAAACATAAAGAAAAAGCAAAACAGATATGGTTTACTACAAATCGGTGCAATAAATAAAATTGAGTTTTATTCATGGGCGCTCTTTACCTGCTGTGGTACTTTATATTAGGCGTGAAAGTGCATTTAATTTTGCTCCGAAGCCTCTTTATCAGACTTTACATTCCTTTAAATGCCGTAAATCTATGACACCAGACCAAAGGTTTTACTTCCCTGTCAAGGGAAGCCATATTACGGAATTTTACGCCCGAAAAGATCCATCACCCTCCGCCGGAATCGGTGCAAGGAAATTGTCCTTTGGTATTTGAGGACCGTTTATCCAAAACTGGCTTTCTCCAAAAATTGAAAAAAAAAAAAAAAAAATGAGTTATACGTGGGTCACATACTACATAGAGCCCTCCTTCAATTTATGTAATAAGTTTTTTCATAACTCGCTTCATTCCGCTGTGACTAACTGACACAGTTGTGTCGTTTCTGCAAAATTCGCTTGCTGTTTCAGAAGTTAATAAATACCTCACAATAAAAACAGTCATTTGGTGCAGTAAACATGTCATTATATTATTCACGCCAACTATGTATAGTAATTATATCCAACAGCTGTGTTCACTCATTGTTGATTCGTATTTCGCCTGATATTCAATAGTGTAGCCACGTATTTACACATTCAATGCCACGGCAGTGACAAAAAACGGTTAATCTGCTGGTATCTGTACCAACGCTACTAATGGTGAGCTGCCCGTGAGCGCATTTAATCCAATAATAGTAGCCCAATTGCTCAGAGTGTCGATATAGAGTGTCGTGCCTCGGTCCTGGCATTGAGTTTTCGGACTGTTTCAGCTTTCCAAAAGCTCTTAGACTAGACAATTCATGATGTCAAAATGCAGCCAGTTATATGATGTAGGTATACTACATAGCTTCATAAGTCGATCAAACCAGTAATTCTAGGTTTACTAATTTTTACTTACTGAGGTACATAGCTGGTTTTCCTTGTTGGTTATGCGAGTTTTGAGGCAAACCAGTTTATGTACCTTCCTGAAACTAGTTACATTTCCGTGCCGCAAGGTCAACTAAAATATCTGCGGCATTCTCCAGCAAAATGGGACCACATTAAGTTGGATGTTCACGTAAACCTCTGCTTTAAAAAAGTTGCAATGTACAGAATAAGTGATTTCGGGTAATTCAACTATACATGCCACGGTCTCTGCTAGTCAAATAATAAAAACCATAGAAGGGGTTCATGTATAGAACATAGTTCTTCATTATTTTCGGCATTGTATGGTGTTGAATAAAGCTGCTCTGAAACCTATACAAAGTGACAGTTTCTGTTCAACAGCTGGTGTAGCTTTTGGTTATGTAGCTGTCTAGGAGTAGGTTTCGCAGACTTATCTGGAGTTCTGTATTAATCTGAATTTTATTTGAGTGATCGCATCTAAAGAATACCGTGCCTGTTGCTGCCATCTATACTGGATTCGCTCTAAGAAAACACACACTTTTCTATAAATTCGCACAAAAAGGGGAATCGATAAGCAATAATTGTTCAGATTTATAAACCAATTTTTTCTGCTCCCAAAATAACAGTGAAATGGGACACATTGCAGGGAAACCATTATAAGAATTCATTACCGTTTTCAAAATAACAAAAGGATATGCTGAGTGCTGACGTCAGTTGCCAATGAGAGCCTTCACTGCGACCACATGCTTAGAGCTTCCTCGCGTTTTCGTTTACTTCAAGTATATTTCTTATTTCGGTAGGAGTATAGTAGCAAGTCTCTTAGGCATTCAGTTTACTGTTCCTCATAATCACTCTTGCTGTTCTTATGTGCATTTGTCACGAGGTACTTTGTTTTTGTACTAAATAGGTGCTGAGTTTCTTGAAGGTTGGTCCTAAAAGTATAACACAATAGAAATACAGAGGAAACTTCTTAACTTTTTTCAGAGCATAATTCTAGCGGATGGATTGGCACGGTACTTTACCTCCCACAAGATATGGCTGAACGGCCAAGGAGTAACTGTATTCGACTGGTAAAATTATACACAGTTATTAGAATTACAATGCTACTTTCGTCAGTTTGTCCCTCTTTTGGAAGAAAAAAAAAAAAAAAAAGCCCTGCCAATCCAGTGTCTAAAATTATTTTTGAGGCCACGTGTTCAGCACGCGAGTGTTCATGGGCGAGGAATCGCACATTTCAGATTGTCCATTTCCCCAACTGCAATTTAATTTGCATATTACTGCGTTCTTGCGTTAGGATGCTGCACTTAACGACGTAACCACATACACAACACACATCCACAAAAACTGTCCTTTCTTTCTAAGATAAGTTACGCACAATATTCATCATCGTTGTCGTTTTGTTGCTGCTGTAGGGGTCGACTGCAGTTGCATCAGTTTGTTCATAAGCATAACTAATGTGCAGCAGGTGCTCTTTTACACCTATCCGACTCTTAAACCTTTTTGAACACGTAGAATATAGGTATATTCACATGCCGACATTGATAACACAGTCAGCTGGCCTAAGCATTCTGGTTCTTGGACTTAAACGGGTAGACTCCACTTTTTAAAGTTATTCATAATATTACTTTTCCAATTCTCTAGACATGGTCTTCTCCACCGGGGTCTCTTGGAGACACATTTCGTTCCACCTAGCGTTTTGATGTTTAGTTGGATCAGTTAGAGCTAGTTCTTCGCTACCTTCAATAGATATGGTAATATCTGGATTTACATTTTCCACTGACCTACCTGCTCTTAGTAATTATGGGTTATAATCTATTTCCTATATTATCAGCATAAAGACCATAGGGTTGGCACCCCATTTCTCCTGTAATATCTAGTGTGTTAATGTCTGAATTTGCATTTTCCACCACATTACCAGGCTCTGAATAATTGGGAGTATACTTTCTTCACACTAATTAGCTTTATCACAGCAATCACTAGATTGGCACTCGGATCATTATGTAACCTATAATAATCCACATCTACAGCTACTGGTACATCACTAATAATGCCACTGTGCGCTTTTGCTAATTTCATTGCTAATACAACTAGAATCTGTACTTAACTTAATCTAATTGCACACTTACTTTATCGTTAGCTCTGTTAAATCTGGGCCTAAAAGCTGAGCTGCACAAACCTCACCATTTCGCCACTCTTAATGTAATTTAACGTCTTTTAACCTGGTTGGACATTTCGCAATGAATGAAATTCGAGAACTGATGGTCAAATGATCTCGGAGTCCATGAAGCTCAAAGTTACTCGGCATCGAACTCGGGACCTCTTAATGTTGCGTAGTTAATGAAACGCGCTAGCTCGCTGAGATAAACGACGAGTTGTTGGAGAGATTCTCGTAGATGTAAAATGGTTTGTTGCTGCGAGGCGCTTGTTGGCTGATAGCCGAAGCGCCTCGAGCCTCTGGCTTAGCGAAGTCACTTCAGCCTGTATGGTTACTGAAACTCTAAGGATTTCACTAAGGTTGTGGGTAGAGCTGCGTTATCCAGTGTCACAGCAGGGACGTCGTGGGCTCTTTATTGCAGCGTGACCAAGCAGAGGTTCATTCTGATTGGCTGCCATAGAATTCCGCCATAGTCTTGCCAAAATAACTTGCCAACTGTTTAAAGACATGCAGTGTAGGTACGCTACCTATGTAGTTTTATTGCGGCTGAATCTAGGTATTTTATATGCAATGGTGCCGAAAAAGTGTAACAATAAATACATTTGGTTATTATCCAGACCCATTTGAATTGCGTGCGTAGTTAACTATTTCAGAGGTCTGCATAGAGTTGTAATCATGCCGGGTTGTTATGTCTATGGATGCGCAAACGGACGCAAAAGCGCTTTATAATGAAAGTGATGAAGTCTTCCCTTATTTATTTAACTAAATAGTTATTTTATTTCTTGTGTGTATATGTTTTTATATTTTGAGTGTGCGTATATGTGTGTATGTTTCTAGCATACATCAATTCAATTGCTAAATCACTTCTTTTTCACCTACCTCTCTCATATGGAGGACGTACATCCCCCAGGACTTAAAAGCTAATGTTTGGGGCCTGATGTCTGTTGGATCCGATAGAATGTTCGGGGACGAGGGATCAGTCCAATACCTGATAAGAAGATGCAGGTGTAGATGATATGAAATGCAGGAATAATAAGAAAGGCAATGATGGAGCAGTTGATGGAATGAATGGCGGGGGAGACCGGAAGATCCGGTGAGAACTCGCCCAGACGCCGTATCCTCAACCAAAAATCCCAAATGCGGTCACCTGAGTATGAACCCGAGCCCTAGATGAGAAGTGAGCGTCGCCTATACATTGCTAAGAAATAAAGCTGAATGAAAGGAATAAAACATACCTATGTTGACCTTGACAAGCTATTTATTTTGTAGTTTAACAAGTATGTATTGTGTTCATACCTAAATTTTGTAACCATAGTCTTCATAGACAACTGAGGTACACAAGTATTATGTAGTATTTTCAAATATAACATTGATAGCTCATTCAATGGTCACTGGGAATGACATTACAAATTTCTATATTTTTGTATACATTTTAAGGAACTTTTACTATAATTGTAGTGCCGTTTTGTTAATATGAACACCTAATTTCATTCCCATTGATAAATACCTTGCATGATATAAATTCTTTCATACAGTTTATTGTGTAAATGTATTAGCTAATCAGGATGTTCCACACAGCTGAATATTTGAGAAAATTGTTTGATAATTTTGAATTGCAGCTTTGAAGCACACCAAAAACAGTATGCGTTTTTATTTCAATAGATTTGATTACTGAATTATTTGTGCTTTTATAAATCTGAAACTTTAATCTCTAAAATTATTTTGTTTTTCATAAAATATATGTTTGTAAAAAACTATCATTAATGTTAGGCTAATTTTGTCGCTAGGTCCTACCAACCATTTGCTATAAGAAAGTGATTTTCGACTATTTGACTAATTGTGGTGAACATTTGAGTCGCAGTTTCCATAATTATTGCATGAAAGAACCTGACAGTACTAACGTATAATTCTAAACTAATAGTATTCTATTTTTGCAGGACACAATAAGAAGAGGTGTATTAAAAATTAAAAACAAAAAACAAAAAAAAAACCTAATGTTACATTTACATAACTTACTCTAACCATTGAACAGACAATTGTTACAAAAGCCCATTCATTAATCTACTCCATGATAATCGACATAAACATCTTCAGAAATTGTTATATTGCATATTTCACTATGGATAAAGCGGGAATAGGGGAATATAGTAGGCTTAAGCGATATTCAAACATTTTAAAAGCTTATGATGGTTTTTAAATTAAGTTCTCTTTTCTTAACTTCGAGAAAGAAACAAATCTGTGTTGCTCTCATAGGACCTTCTCTATTCATTCGTCTACAAACTGTTCTTGAAAGAGTAATTATTTTACATCATATTAATTTGCATTAATGAGAATTCTCACATTCTGTTATAGGACAGAGTAGAAAAGGGGATTTTCAGTTTATTAAATATCTCTTTGTGGTGGTTTTAAAACTCCATGCTCTTTGTATGACCGCTAGAAAGAATAAGTTGAGGAAAGTATAAATATTTGAAAATTAAAATAAAAATACAATAAATATTTTTAAACAATTAACTCCACAAAAACTGATATAACATAAACAGTATTTTAACGAGATTTACAGTTTTTGTTTAGTGAAGGTTTGTCCCCCTTAGTGTTTATCCGTTATACAAAGATTATTCAGAATGAAGAGGACTTAAGAAGCTATTCACCAGAATATACAGCGTAGAAATACTTTAATTTGTTTTGAAAGTACTATAAATGACATTTTAATTAAAATACAGTTTTTTTCGAGAAAATAATAGTGTATATTTTATAAACTTTCCATTTACACGGTCATTTGAGGGGCAGGATTTTCTTGAAAATCTTCGTTTCGTATCCTTAGAAAATGCAGAAAGAAGCTGTTTTTCGAGTAGGTATTTAATTCACTTTTTGATTTTGAGTTACGCTGTTTACAGGTGCAAACTCATGAACCTTGTTTTTATTTTTAAAAATGTTTCACAAAATCTCAAAACGTTTATTTCCGGTGAAACATCCATAAGAAATATTTGGGTGGAATGCAAGTGCATTGTCAACTTAGGCAATAGCTAAGCAATATACAAAATAAAAAGCCATAGTGTCTTAAGCTACGCTTATGAGCAAATTGTATAATTATAGGCGGCTTTTTAAGCAAAACTGTTTAAAAATCGCCCTATTTCATATTAATCCAGTTTTTTTTTTTGTTTTGTTTTACGAATCTATGACCTCCCTTTAAGATAAAACTAACAGTCATTCTGAAGGATCTAAAAATGTACAGTACGTTTTATATGCACCACAGGAATTTTTCCTCCTGTTTCTTTTCTTCTTTCTTTATGTTTTTTTTAAGAAAACATTTATAAGACACTTTTTACGAAAATGGCTGCTTTCTCCAGCATTTTAGGACGCTAAAGTGTTGAAGAATGGTAGATTAAAACCCATTTCGTGTTCCTCGGCTTCCTTTGATTTACGGAAAACATATTTAAAAACTGTAAAGAGTATGAAAATACATACTTTATCTGTTATACATAGGCTGTAAAACATTTTAAACGATAATGTATGTCTTATACATAAACAGAATAACAAAAATGCTCTTATTCGAATAGTGACCAAATCTCCTTATGATAGGTGATTGGGAACTTGGCAGACGACCCTCCCTTCCCTTAGCTTACAGCCCTCATGGCAACCTAGTAAACAGAGGTGTATAATGTCTCCGTCATTTGCTGGTCAGGCTCGCGCCCATATCATCCTCTTTTGTGCTTTCGTCTGCCCGTCTAGCCACTCATGCTGCTGATCTAGTGGTTTTTCCACCACAGAAATCTTTTCAGATTTAATTTGTGTTAGCATCCTGGAAAACTTGTCTTTAAGGGTATCCACTGCTGCCTTTATCCCCGATTTAACATAGTCAATGTTAAAATCCACCTGGAATTTCATTTTCTCCATTTCGTTCTTCATCTCTTCGATAAAACATGTCATTTCCCCTCCCTTATTACCGATTCCAGTTATATTAATTACATCCTCAGCATTCTGTACAATGTGAGCAGTTAAGATAGAGGAATCCTGGCACAGGGACTAATGCGCAAACATGGGAAAGACACGGAACTCCAGTCTCTAGCGAGAGATCAGGATTAGGGCTAATGCGCATACTAGGAGGAGGGGGGACCTAAACTAAGCTCAGAGTATTAGGTGTATTTTTCAGTCCTTTGGGGTCCCTTTAAAGGTCGTCTGCTCTGTTTATCAGTTATTTTTATGTTTTAACGATTATTTGTATTGCGAACGATGTTTGAGAAACTTTTTTATTTTGCAGAGCATGCTCTACTTTTTGAGTGCTTACAGATCATTTACAACACTTCTTGAGTGCTTTGCGAATGCTTTTAACGTTATTCCATACCATGTGTAGGTCAGCTAGTTTCAGGATACTTATCAGACATTTTAGCTCTTGTTAACTGATTTCACTCTAAATCTGGTATTTTAGACTTTCTTCAGACGTTTTTGCTCATATGTTACAGTGTTTTCTATTGATTTTTGACGTTTTTATAAGTATTTCCACAAGACTTTTTCGCGATTTGTAAGATGATATTAGTACTGCCACAGTTGTTTAGTATACCTTTAATGGCAACCCATTACATTTAGAGGAAGTTTAGGACTCTAAGAAGCTAGCTGTGGAGTATTGATCAAGCACTTCAGCTCTTTCTTCCACACCCTTCGAGCCATTTGGAGGGTATTTGGAATCCTAAAACAGGTATTTTAGGCATTTGTCAATGAGTTTTCGCTGAAATTTTACAGTGTTTTTAGCACTTTTACAAGCATTTTTGTGCCTTTTGGGACTATTTTTCGGTGTTTGTAGTGCTTTCACATACATTTTTCAGGATTTTAATAGTCACTTGTAGCGTTGTCACTGTTGTCTACTGTGCTTTTATTGTCATGCCATACCATCTTGGGAGGGTGTTTAGGACAGGGTATTGATGAGACATTTTAGCTCTTTTCCATACACCTCGAATCGTTTTGTTGGTATATACAACTCTAAAACAGGCATTTTAGCCCTTTTCACGTGTTTTGAAAATATTTTACAGTATTTTGCAGTGTTTCTAATGTTTTTTTAAATTTTTTATAAACATTTTAGCACATTTTGACTCTATTTATCAGAATGTTGTAGTGTTTTGTAATGCTTTCTGTCTCCTTACAGATCATTTCCGACTTTTAAGGTATTCGGAACAATAGGATAAGGTTAAACCCTCAGGTAATAGGTATTTCAACTCATTTTGAATGCATTTTTGGGAAGGTGTTTAATAACTTTGTGACGGCGACGGAGGTGTACTTCGTTTAGGAGCACTTTAAGCAATACCATCTTCCCTATCTTTCCCATGTATGCGCATTAGCCCTAGCCCTGAGCTCTCGCTAGAGACTCCCCCTTCTTGGATTCCCTATCTTTCCCATGAATGCGCATTAGTCCTAGCTCTGAGCTCTCGCTAGAGACTCCCCCCCCCCTTCTTGAATTCCCTGTCTTTCCCATGTATGCGCATTAGCCCTAGCTCTGAGCTCTCGCTAGAGACTCCCCCCCCTTCTTGAATTCCCTATCTTTCCCATGTATGCGCATTAGTCCTAGCTCTGAGCTCTCGCTAGAGACTCCCCCCCCCTTCTTGAATTCCCTATCGTTCCCATGTATGCGCATTAGCCCTAGCTCTGAGCTCTCGCTAGAGACTCCCCCCTTCTTGAATTCCTTATCTTTCCCATGTATGCGCATTAGCCCTAGCTCTGATCTCTCGCTAGAGACTCCACCCCCCCTTCTTGAATTCCCTATCTTTCCCATGTATGCGCATTAGTCCTAGCCCTGAGCTCTCGCTAGAGACTCCCCCCTTCTTGGATTCCCTATCTTTCCCATGTATGCGCATTAGCCCTAGCTCTGATCTCTCGCTAGAGACTCCCCCCCCCTTCTTGAATTCCCTATCTTTCCCATATATGCGCATTAGTCCTAGCCCTGAGCTCTCGCTAGAGACTCCCCCCTTCCTGGATTATCTATCTTTTCCATGTATGCCCAGTAGCCCCTGTGGCAGTACCCCACCTTAACTACTAATATATTCGGCCGGTCCCCGTAGCCGCGCTCGCCAAAGTGTCTCGCTTTGGTGCTTCGCGGCGCACAGGATCGTGCGTGGGTTTGAGTCCCACCTTGGGCATGGGTGTTTCTGTGTTTGTAAATGTGTTTGTGTATGTGTACGTAAAAAGGAAAACGAATAGGTCAACTAAGGAAATTTAGGAACTAGAAAAAAGAGGTAAAAAGGAATAAAAAAATATATATATGTTTAAGCTTACCACCATATTGACATCTATGGCCAATAATCCCATTCCTGAAAATAGCGTGAATTTCCCAGTGATTTAAATGTCACTTGCCTAAGCTCTCACTGTCTACTCGCCAGTGTAGTTTAAAGTAGTCGAACTTTTCACTTTCTCTTAATAGCTTGTTGTTTGAATTTGGCAAAGAGTTGCTCTTTGTTTAACCCTCCGACTGCGGGGTGCAGACGCTTAGATAATAGCCGCTGCGTTACAATAGTAAAAATAATAGGAAATACCTTTAGGATCGCTTTTTCAGTGCTTTCCTCTTTTTGTTACTAAAGTCTTGAGATGTTTTATATCATTTTAGAGTATTTATACACGCTTTAAAAGAGCCATGATTCCTGGAATAGTTAATACCAAAGAAGGAACTTAAACATCGGTTAAAGTACCCTTGAGGCCAATGTGTGATACACTCAAACAGATGCTTAGAAGGGCGTTCTTAATCTTCACTTCGCAAGAATAGAAGTTCATACTGACTTTGGCCAACAGATCAGAATTAATATGACGTATTGACTTTGGCTTCGGAAGTAGCCGTTGCTGCCTTACTCTTCAAATTCACTCTCGTATTAATGACGGAAAAGTCACTAATCCTCTGAAATCCTTAACCGCATAATTCGTAAAATTGTTTCTGAATAACGGTGTTATTGTTTAACACACTATCATACTGTTGTTTTTAATTACCACCGCGTTTCAGGAATAAATAGATGCAAAAATAGCTAGCAGCTTAATGACCATTCTTCAAAGGCTTGCTTCTAAAACAGAAAGAGATATAAACACTTTAATAGGAGCTACGGAGTAATAATGGTCAACAATGAAAATGTTAAATAAATAATTTCTGCTGATTCTTGTGTAAGCACTCGAAGCAGAGCAAGCACTGCAAAATAAAAATAAAATAGAAAAGATTTAAAATATCACCCTTTTTAAAATCATTAAAACTAGTAAAAGTTCTGGGAAAATAATTAAAATGAGCGTAAAACAAAGCAAATGAGCTTAAAAGGACCCCCAAGGTAGTGAACAACACATCCAATACTCAAAGCCAAGGTTAGGTTCACAGCATGGCGCTTTGAATTCCCTATCTTTCCCATGTATGCGCATTAGCTCCTATAGCAGCTCTCTCTTATCTTAACTATTAATGTTTTTTTGTCTTTTTTTTTTTTAGTTATAAGATAATACAGATAGCAGCAAGCAATGCAGCGATTTCCCTTAATGGTTAAATGAAAGCTAGAATTTATAGAAATAAGTCCTGATAAGTACACCATGCAATCAGTGAATGATGAAGATGTTAACTCAAATAAACTGAGCACAGACTAACACCAGAGAGTACCAAAGAAGCCATCAAATCCTGAAAGTGCTACATTTGGAACAAACTATTAGGAAACTAAAAGAGTCGCTACATAGTCTTGTTTGCTGCAGGTGGGTTCTGGTTTGCATATTCGACTGCAATCTATGAATCTGCAATAACAAATCTTTGTCGTTTAATTTCCTAAAAGTGCATTTTACTTATGCTTCCCCCCCCCCATAACACATTTTGTAATGCATTAATCTTAACTAAAGTTGGTTTTAGAGTAGTTATCTACAACACTGACTTTTTTCATAGTTGCAACTGGTAAAATGAACGGAGGGGAAAATCTTTCATATGACACATTTACGAAAAAGAAGACATTCTTTGATATCAATATTAAAAATACTAAGTACATATTTGGCACAACTATCTTGGTTCAAATTATTGTTCTAAGTTTATTATTTCTTTTCCAGGAAACAAAATATTTTAATTTTTATTCACAAAAATATTTCATGAAAAATGGTGGCTACTAGTAAAACGAAAGGTGGCCTTTTTGAGTGTTATATTCAGTTAATTAAATTGTATTTAACAGCTTCACTTTTTGTTTCCATATATACCTCACTCTATTTCAGAGTACATGAACTTTAGTAAAGCTACTACTTCATGTTTACAAGAAACTCACTTTTCTGGGTCCACATTCTGTCATGTATGTAATAATGTACCTCCCTACTTAAAATAAGAATCGTGATGAAAAAGCTTCACAGAATTTATATCTACATCAACTGTTCTGTTTAAACTCGCAAATGAGCCATATTTTAAGCTCTGCTAAGTCTGTCCCCTGCTCTCTAATGATCTCTGTCTGCTATCACCTCTCTTAGTGACTGACAAAGATCTCGGATCATCCACCACCATCTTCTGCCTCTTCTCCCACATCCACAAATCCCCGATGGAAGTCATCGTGCACATTTGACACAGTGCCAAATCCTCCTACTTATTCCTACTAACAAAGCGTGGTTTCCGCGAGTATTGATGAGAATCTGCTATAAAGTTTTTGTAACGTAGGCCACCCATTAAACGACATGTGCGCCGTAGTCCGGTTTTGCTCACACTTAAACGTATTGCTTGGCGTTCTTAGAGAGACGAATGAGCAAAATTCAGAGGAACAGCGGCTTAGGGACAGAATGTATTCATCGCTAAAGTACACCTCAAAAACATACGACTCTTTTCCTGAGAGTGAATTCCGGTTTCCAGCCGATTTTACAAACTTTTTACTAGAGTATACATAGACATGTAATTCAGTAAACGCCTCGGAAGAAATGGAATTATCATGTCAGTACAATATCAACGTCAGCTAAAAATAAAACGGCGGAATTTGTCCTTAGAGTGGCGGTGGTTGCCAAAAATTATGAAAACATTAGGGACACGCCCCATCCACCATGAACCTGTACAGTCAAATCAGACATAATATTAAACAACGGTTTATTGAAATTTTAGCGTGAACTATGTCTCCTGCGTCTCAAACAACACACATAATAGCGTTTGTCATTTATAAACCTTTTCAACGCTTTTTGTTTCCGAGGATAGCTTTTTAGAATGATTCTAATGTCATATCATGGAGGGTGTTTAGGACAGATAGTGTCAGGATAATCATCAGCCATTTTTAGCCTTTTCAACTAATTTCACGCCACTTTTGGGGTATTTTAGGCGTTTCATTCATTTTTCACTTAATATTGTACATTATTTCGCAGTGTTTTCTAATGCTTCTTACCACCTGTTCAGGCTTTTCCTACGTTTCGGAATTGTTTTTCAGAGATTGCAGTGCCTTCGCGTGCATCTTTTCAGTGATATTTAGGGTGATTTTAGTGTTGTCATGGTTGTTTTAGAATGCTTTTAATGACATTTCATGCTGCAAGTCTTCATGTTCTTGCTTGAATTGCATCGAATAAAGTAAGATTTAAGACGTCCTTCAAACGCTAAGTGTTACTCTTTCTTTTCGCATTGATTCTCTATTGTAGTCAATACCTGGTGCCCTGTAGGTTCGGTTTTTGTTTTCTTCATGTTCATACCTGCACCGTATTGCTATTCATGGAGACTTCCATTGTAGCCGTTCCCGAAAGTTGTAGCACAGTGTTTACATTTGAAGAGTAGACCGCAACTCATATCATGCCGTTTCTTGTCATAGCTCCTTATTAAGCTTTAGCCATACTTAATACAACTGTAGCCAGCAGTAGAGTTCATAGATACTTCGCTGAATGTAACTTTTCTCATATCACGATTCTGATGAAGCATTCTCATCATAACACGTTCTTGTAGCTGTTGGTAGCTAATTTCACTAATAGGAGCTGATCTACTCGACTCGAAGCAAACTGGTGCAATGAGGATTTGCTCTTTTTTGTGGTGGGGGAAAAGGTTACTTATGTCCTAACCTTAGGCAAGCCAGGCTTTGTGAGACTCCCCGCACTGGACTCGAAGCAGTGCGACACTAACCGCAAGAAAAGCAAAAAAAAAAAAAAAAAAAAACAAACAAAACAGAATTTGGAGGCTCATGACTCACTTGTGCAGTACCACATAAAACACCTGCGCATTTTTGGCGAAGTATGAGTGCTGCCTGCCAGTGGCAGTAACAGCGGGTAATACCTGAAATGCCACGATACACACATGACTTGCGCCATGAGTGCCCCCTGGAGAAGTAGTTGGTGGCATGAGTTGAAAGTTGAGATGAAACGAAAATTACTGTTTGAAGTAGTGGTGTCTTCTCAATTGATTCCTATGGCCAGAAATTGTTCCTGGGCCGTCATCGCTGCGTACTGAGTGTTGGTGTGTCAGGTAGCTGAACCAATGGTTCAGAATCGCTCTATGGAGTAGCTGCGGTGTATAATTGGCCCCGGGTACGGTACAGCTCTGCGGAGTAGGATTCTTGAAGGTGTAGAACCTGCAGCAGTTGCGAATTGATGCTGAATGTCCGGTTATATAGCTCAGCTGTGGTGGATTGCTGTACGGTGATAACAGCGGTGGTGGCGGCTTGCAGGTCTTGTAGTTTCAAAGAGACGACGCTGCTGAACGCCTAGACGAGCGCCGACGTTCAGGATCTCCGCGTGGTGATCCTGAATGGCGTCCCGCGTCGCTACGCCTGTCGAGGGTTTGGGTGAGGTGGCGTCGGTGTTGGCAAGCTGTGGTGGTGTAGTCCGGGCTGGTTGCGGCGGTGAGGGTCTGCTCCTCGCCTAGAGAGGACACTGGACTTTCCCAGTGCCACGGCAGGTGGCACAGAACCGGCGGCGGCGTCGTAGATCATACCTAGCGCACCCGGAGGTAGTGGTGTTGGAACTACAGTAGTGGCACCGCGGCGGCGAGGAACAGACGTCTGTCTTGTGCCCGAAGGCACAATAGCGTCGTCAGGGCCAGTGGCGTTTCTGTTGGCTCGTCTCGACGAACAGCAGTCGCCCTAACAAGGGCAACTCTGATGCCAAGATAACTTCCAGTTCAGCCGAGTCCTGCAGTTCCAATAGCCGGTCCCCGGTACCAGAAAATACGAGTGGCTCTCAAAAAGCCGGTCCCCATGGCCACGCTCGCTAAAGCGTCTCGCTTTGGTGCTTCGTGGGCAGGGGATCGTGGGTTCGAGTCCCGCATTGGGCATGGATGTTATATGTATTTGCAATGTGTATATGTTTGTAAAATAAACAGTAAAACCAGTAAACCAGAAATCAGTAAAACCTACGGGGGGAAATGTAAATAGGGATACAGTACCGGAGTCCTGATCAGACTCCGTTATTTAAAAAAAAAAATGGTTGGATGGTTACCGCAACTGCACAGCCGAAAGAAGGAGCTAGGTGCAAAGGTATCGAGGGACCCCCCCCCCCCCGAACCACGACGCTGTATCGGGGCGACGGAGTATAGCTCGGCGGAGACGGCGATGACTCCGGCAGTAACTGAGACAGCGAATCTTGTCCTAGACGGTGGAGACAGTGGTGTTACTTCCTCGGAGGCTACCGGGAAAAGGCGTCGATTGCTGCCGAAGTAGCGGCGCGTCTGCGCTGTTTCTTCTTTGCCCTCGCATTCGAGTCTTTTTTTTTTTTTTTTTTTTGGAAAGGGGAGACAGAGAGAGAGAGAGTTGGAAGGTAGAAAGAATAGCCTATTTCGCCATTGGGTGAAGTGCGGGGATAGGTAGGGAAGTTTAGGTTTCAAGGAGATGACTCGGGGTAGGGAGGTTCCGCTGATCACCCTCGTAAGTGCGGTGGTTAACTGCTGGCCGAATTGGCAGGTCAGCAGATGGTAGTGGTGGTACCGGCTGACATCCATGACCGAAAGGCCCTGGCTGCCACCCGGTTAGTTAAGGACGGTTCAGGAGGGAGTCTAGGGTTTCTTTATTTTCTGTATCTTCTTGGATATTGATTGGAGAGGTGGAAAAGTCTCGTTTAGATTTTGAGGTGAGCCGTGTTGTTCATGGTGTTGGAGTAGCTGTGTCAATGTGGGTGTTATGAAGGGAGCCAAAGTGATATCAGGTGGTTATCTGTCAGTCATGTACGTCGTCAGTCTTTGAAGGCCTTCGTCCAGGGATGTCTGCTTCTCGGCGGTGGTGCGTAGCTGCGAAGTGCAGCTAGGGACGAACGTTTCCAGAGTAGTTGCGGTGGCGGCAGTGGCTTCCTGTATACCCTGGATTTTGATCTCTATGCTGTGGAGGCGATGCATGATGTGTCCTGGGCGGTGGTGGTGGTGGTAGTGATGGTCGATAAGGTTTCCTCAATCAGGGTCATTCTGGAGCTGAGTTCTCGGATTTGCGTTTGCAGATCCTTGATGGCATCCAAAATGGTGTTGTCTGCTGCGGCGGCATGTAATGGAGGTGGACTGGGGGTGGTGACGTTGGAGGAGTTTGTAGTAGGTGCTGTGGCTGCGGTGGCGGCAGGCTTAACTGGTGGTGGTGCTTGTCGGCGGCGAGGTTATGCGGGACATTTCGCTTGACCCGTGAAATGGCCGTAGCCTTCACAGGTGGCGCAGTACCTCCGGCGGTTCTTCAGGTTATGGTTGTTGCATTCGGCCGTAAGTGTAGGTGATCCGCAGTAGTGGCACCGAGGGTGGTCGGCGCAGGTGTCTTTGGTGTGGCCGAATGCACAGCAGCGGCGGCATGGTGTGGGCCGGGGTTCTTGGCTTGCCTCTATGCTAAGGCGCCGCCCAAATATGGGCAGGCCCTCGCGCAAGACAGCCTCGAGGTCCCCGGCCACGGCGAATTCAAGCCTGACTAGAGGTGACATTCCTCTTGTAGACATGATCCTCGTCGCTCTCATTTCAGAGGGCCAAATCTGTCGAGTGACGGTGGTGAGCAGTCTCGTGGACTGGTCCCGAGGTACACCCGAATGACAGCACTGTGCTTCTCGAGCACTAGTGGCGGTCGCGGCTGTGGCTGTGTTTTCTCTGGCGCTGCAGTGAAGGCCCCAGTGGTGGCGACTGGAAGCTCTGGTGTTGGTGTGGTGTCAGGTGTGCAGGCTGGCAATAGCCTGTGCTGTTGCCGGGCTGCATCGGTGGTGGCGGAATGGTGGGTCGGCAGGTGCGGTTGCATCTGCCGGCATTCTGCGGCGTCTGGAGGCAGCTGGTTGGCAGTAATCTCAGCCGGTTTGTCCGGCTGCCACCCGGCTTCGGCGGTCGATGTGGTGGTCCCATGCTTTTGCTTGTTCTTCCCCATGTTCTTCTGCGATGGTCGACTGACAACTCTGGGCTCGCCTTCTACTACCGTCTATTCGCAGTCGAGTCGAAAGATAGTCCTTCTATTTATACCAACGGCGCGGGCCTGTTAGGAGATCACCTGACCTAAGACTTACCTTTGCCTTGTTTTTACAAGTTTTCTGTTCGAGTTAGCACTCATATTTTAAATTATTTTTCAGACGCATGTGTTTGTTTTAACACCTTTTATAGGTTTATATGCTTTTATTCGAATATATTCATACATTTTTATTCAAACGAGTGTTTTGCATGCGAATTTAAAAGCCCCGGTTTATTACCCTGTTATTTCCTCACAAAAGTCGTCCAACAGGTTAATACATAGAGCTCTTCCACCCTAAACAATTCGGATTTCGTTATATTTTCATTCCTTTTTAAGTTTCCGTTTATATCAGTCGCAGCCCTAGGGCAGCAACTTAGCCACACCTCTATCGGTTCAAGTATTATTTAATTTAGATCTATTTTTTCTTTCAAGTTTTAGGTATTCGAAGCCTAGAGCGCAAGGATTGGGATGTTGTATGTGGGTAATACAGACTGATAAATACATTTATATACTCGTTCCAGGAGTTATTGAGCTTTTAAAGTTGCAGTGCATATGAAATCATAAATAGTCCTCTCGTGAAAGAATTGGAATCGAACTGCCGTTCTTTTTATAGAGGTATTTACTGGTTTAATTTTTCAATAATTCACCTTCATTTGTGCATTTATTATAGCTATATATCGCTCACAGTTTCGAAGCTATACAAATTTAGCCTTTATAGATTCGAACCAAGACCCTAATGTCATCTATTTTATTTGTATCAGCATTCAAAGATGTAGGGAGGAGCTTCCGTTCTCGTTTTATTCGCTCTCCTTACGCCCCTTCCTCTAAGAGTTATTCACTTTGGAATTAAGGTCCATTCGAGTACGGGTACGAAGCAGGACATTTAGGCTAAGAAAAGATTAAAATCTTAAACTCATATGCCAAATTCATCAAAATACACTTTTCCCATTAATTTCCGCCTAATAATTGAGGATTTCGCCCAAATCGTAAAATGTCCTCGAATTTTATAGCTTTGAACAAAGTCTCTATAATCATAATTTATGCTTATAACTGTCGTCGCGTAAGAAATTCCATGTTCAAAGCTTTGTCTCGTTTCGTTAGAATTAACAGTTCCTGAGATAATAATTCTTAGAGATTTTATTTGAAACCGGACCTTCATGTACATCTGCATATAAATAAATCATTGCACCTAAAGACGTATATTTAATAAAGTTTAATACATTTTTGATAGTGTGGCACCGCAGGCGATGACACTGATGGTACATGGAGTGAAGAGTAAAGATGGAGCACCGGTAAAACGCGATGGCGGGAAAAACTGGAGAACCCGGAGAAAACACGCCCCTGTGCCTCTTTGACTTCCAAAAATCTCACGTGTGGTCAAGTTTTGTTCGAAGTCTTTATCTTAATTAGTATAGCCACTATAAAAGTTCAAAGTTTCAAACATATTGGGCTCTGCTTGCTGCGGAGGGAATACGCCTGTGATTTAACAGGACAACCCCCTTCGCGGTTGCAGTTACATTCCTTTACCTGCGTCTATAGAAACAAAGAAAGTGTGTATTAAACCACAGAACTATAGTGATGAGAGATACATTTTATACGCCATCCTGCACATTACTATCATAAAGATCCTAAACGTGTCAGCAAATACAAGGAACTGGAGAAACAAAGATACAATTTCCTGTGTATCGTATTTCGTACCTAATTGGATGAAATTCCTACATTCGAGAAGAAAAACATTATATCCATCGATGTGTTTAGACCGGATCCAATAAAGGTTGTGCAGGAAGAACTATTTGATCATCCCGATCTTCTTCTGCAGAGTGATGGAAATGACTAGTGTCACTAAGTATACACTGAGAACTTTGAGAAGTTTAATCGACAACAAAAGACGAAACATAACGGACGAGTGTACAGCTGTAAACGCTGCTTCACTTATTTTGATGATCAATATGGACGAAGTAGAGTGGAAAAATTGAAAGAACATGCCACTATCTGCAGTCAGCATGCTATTGCTAGGATATTACTCATGTGAGTCTATTCCAGAAGCTTCGTATACAACACCCTGTCAGAAAGAATCTCATATGAGCTTTATTGTTTACCTCTAACCAGCGTAATCTGTTGAGCATCTAGAGGCCAATCTTCCTACTGCCCCTTATGTACACAGAAGTTATGATGCTGCCTGAGAAGTTTATGGATTATCTGATATCTCTTGCAAATATGATTAGCAGTATATACAAGCCTGCTAAACCTGTAAAACTAACTGATGAATAACAGGAGGATTTCGAGTCTGTTAACGAATGCTACTTGTGTTATAAGAAGTACACTGATGAGAAATAGAAGGTTCAGATCATGATCATTTGACTGATAAATATCAAGGAAGCCTTCATAATAAATGCAATATTAGCTGCAAAACACCGAAGCATATTCCTCTCCTCATGAACAACTTAAGTGGATATGGTTCTCATTTCATTTTTAAACATTTAGGTTGTACAAGTGAAAGAGCGGAGGTGATTTCATGCTCAGAAGAAGAGTAGATTTCATTCTCGAAGAATGTTGGAGATAATAAGCTTAGGCGTGTGAACATATACCGCTTCCTCAGTTCAAGTTTTAATAAACTGACAAAAACTTAACATCGTTCCCTGGGACAGGCAAATACTTTGAAGAAGAGAAAATTGGTTTGGTGACACGGAAAGGATTATTCCCCTATGATGACATCTCATAGGGCATATTTTGAGAGAAACATGCTTGCCTCCAAAGGAAGCGTTCTACAATAGACTAAATGAAGAAAAAAATCAATAATGAAGACTACGAACATACTAAAAATGTATGGGTGCAGCATAATATTCGAACTTTGAGAGAATACAGTAACCTACACTTAACCTCAGATGTGCTTCTATCCGTAGATGTTTTTGAAGCCTTCAGAGAGCAAACATTGAATACTCATAAAGTTGATCCTGCACACTACTGTACATCTTCTGGGCTTACCTGGGACGCTAGACTTCTGTATACCGGAACTGAGCTTCAACTGTTAGTGCATCACGAACAGCTTCTCATGGTGCAGTTTGGCATATGGGGAGGGTTGTGTCAGGTTTCCCATCGGTTTACCCAGCCTAACAATACCTACATGATGGAGTTCGATCCTTATAGAACAACTTAATTTATTACATACGAAGACTTAAATAACCAATATGGTTGGGATGTGCAGTATCCTCTGCTTTATGGAGGATTTTGGTTGGTTTCTCCTGATAGTATTACTATAGAAACACTAAAAGGAGATGATCCTTTTGGATATATTTATCGAAGTTGACGTGGATTATCCTACTGAGCTTCATGGTCCTCAAAATTATTTGCCCTTCTTACCTGACTGTCTGAAAGCACCAGATTGAAGTGTAAAGAAGCTAATTGCACAACTTGGAAGCAGGAGGAAGCATGCTGTTCATTATAAAACGTTAAAACAAGCACTCTCACATTGACTACGATTAGTAAAAATCCATCGCGTGCTACAATTTCGGCAATCATGCTGGTTAAAGCCTTACATAGCGTTTAATAACAAGCTGCGGCAGCAAGCTTTAAATGACTTTGAAAAGGCTCTCTACAAGCTGTTCAATAATGCTATGTTTTGAAAAGCCAAGGAGAATATACGAAATCGAATGGATATAGCCTTGTGACGAACAAGAAAACATTGAAGAAGCTAATTGCTAAGCTTATGTTCATTGTTAAAAGTATATATGGACCTAACCTGGCAGCGTTGCACATGATGTCACAGCTGATTATATCCAACAAGCCAATATATATCGGAATGAGCGTACTGGATATCTCAAAAACCCTCACGTACTCATACCAATATGATGTGCTATTGCTGTACTATGGCATTGAAAATCTGAAGCTTACGTACATGGTCACGGACTCCTTCATTGATCGAGTCACAGCAGCTGACGTATACCGGGACAAACTACAATTTCTTGATCATTTAAATACACAGTTTACCCTGCAAGCCATCTGTGCCACTCTACACAAAACAAAATAGTGTTGGGTAAGTTTAAAGATTGTCGGTCCCCATGACCGCGCCCACTTCAGTGCCTCGCTTTGGTGCTTCATGGCGCAGGGGATCAAATGTTCGAGTTCCGCCTTGGGCATGGGTGTTTATATGTTTGTGAAATGTGTATATGTATGTGTGTGTCGGAAGTACACAGCAAAACAAGATAAAAAACAAAAAAAACCGGTAATGACGCAGCAAACACAGTAAAAAAGTTAGGAAATTGGAAAAAAGGAAAAAGGGAGGGGGAGGGAAGCTAGCAGCACCATCCAGTTGTGAGAAATCTGAGATATACGATCTCAATATTCATGTAGGAATGATCAAAATTATTAACGGCTTAAAACGAAGCTGTATTAAGCAGTACATCATATTCTACAGTTAAAACAATAAGATAATAACATCTCCAATGAAGTAGATCGTGTCACAACAGCATAATGTTTCAACTGTAAAGTCAACAAAATCGTTCTTTCGCCTCATGATGATAAAATAGTGATTGCTGGTGATGGAATATCTACACATACTTATGGGCACTACAAAGTTGTGAACCTATCATGAGAAAACACTACACACCTTGCTCATCATCGGAGGCGTGGTAGTAGAAAAGTGATGCTTATACTACAAACAACTTGCAAAGACATGCGAAGGGAGCAAAATAAGAATGAGGTGTGGCGGGAGCTCAGTGATTAATATAAATTTCTAATGGTGGCCTCAAGCCCAGATAAAAGGGGAGCGACGCTTAACCTCCCATGCTCGTTATCTTTAAATAAAAATAAAAGCTCAAAATACTACCAATAAGTCATAAAATATGCTAAACGATTCAATAGTAACTACAACAGCAACAACACATAAACAGATAATCATTCTAAAGAAAATCGTCTTGATTAAAAGAAAAGAAGCTATAAAAACAACAAAAGACATATAAAACACGAAAAAACATAATGCTCACTAAATAGCTTCTACTACAAAGGCTTCTAGTGTTAGCCTCGAAAAGAGAGACATCATACAAATAAAGAAACACGAAGGAACGAAAATTATGTTATGTTAGATTTACAACCTAATAAATAGTGGAAAGCATGCAAACATATCCCCTCGCTTCACAAGCTAGCATCTTCATATGCTGAAGTTTACAAAAAGGATATTATATGAGTCTTAAAAGGCTGCAAAATACTGAAATTATACAGAAGTGTTCATAAAGATCCAAACTGGGGAAGAATATGAGAAAAGTGTAAAATACTGGATAGGTTATAAAAGCGATTAATCCATGCAAGAACATATAAAAAGCTATAAAACATAAAAAATAGAGTGAAAACATCAGAAACGCTGTAAAAATTACTGAAATTACTGTAGAAATGTAGAAAATGGTTGCTGCAAGGACATAAACTAGCATAACATGACAATAATTAGTATGAAACATAAGAAAAGGGATTACAAGGCACCAAGAAAACAAAATTGTCTTAAATATGTTTAAAGCAGTCCTAAGCGTACTTAAAAATATCGTCGGTATATCTTCTTTGCTGTCATAAAGTCCTTAAAGGGCTTCCAAAAAGTAAATTCAAAGTGGGTGGAAATACCTATTGCCCGAGGGTCTAGCACCACCGTATAGTTCTGAACACCTTAAATGTCATAATTGATCTGCAAGGAAACAGAAAGCACTAGGAAACACTGCAAAATAGACTCGAATATGCTGAAATGCCTATAAACATGTTAAGAACCACTATAAGCCACCGCAATGTACTGTAAAATATTAGAAAAACGTATGAAAAGACCTAAACATCTGCTTTAGAGGCCTCTATACCATTAAAATGATTCCATATGGTTGGAAAAGAGCTGGCATATCTGATGAATACACTGAAACTATCTATCCTAGAGTGTTAAACACTCTGCCCCAAAGGCATGGCAGGACATTAAAAGCGTTCTAAACGACAACAGTAACAACACTAAATTCCCCTTAAAAATACCTATGAAAGCTTTACTGTCACGGAAAAAAAATAATTCTAAGACATAGTTAGATATCTGTAACATTGTTAAAAAGTATTACAAAACCCTGCAAAATATTGTAAAATATGAGGACAAAAAGACTGAAATACCTAGATTATTCTTTTAGGGTCCCAAATAGCCACACAATGGCGTGAAATCAGTTGATAAGGGTTTAAAAATGCCTGATGCATGCCCTAAAACTGGCTGTCCTATAGACTTAAACACTCTCCAAATGGAATGAAATATCACTAAAAGCATTCTAAAACAACTGTTATAACATTAAAATCATCTTAAATGTCACTGAAAATTGCACCTGAAAGCACAGCAATCACTGAAAAATAATCCTGAAATGTATGAAAACGCCTGCAAAGGTGCTAAAAAGCATTTGAAAACACTGCAAAATAATGTAACAAATGACAAAAAAACAATAACGAAAAGCCTAAATTACTTCTTTTGGAGCCCCAAATACCCGCAAAATGGCGTGAAATTAGTTGAAAAAGCTAAAAATGTTGGATGGTTGTACTGAAATTGTTTGTCATAGAGTCCTGTACACCCTCCAAATGGTATGAAATTCCGTTAAAAGCATTAAAGCGGCTGCCCTAGCACTCAAAGAGTGTTCCAAAGGTTTATGAATCTTCTGAAAGCACTCAAAAGCAGAGCAAAACATTGCAAATTAATAAAACAGGTCTTCAAATATTACTTTCTATTGAAAAAAAAATGAATGAATTCTGGAAAAGCAATAAAAATGAATGTACAACAAAACAAATGAGCTTAAAAGGATCCCCAAAAGAGTGAGAAATACATCCAATACTCTGAGCCTAGTTTAGGTTCCCCCTACCCTAGCGTGGCTCTTTGAACAGCCCATCTTTCCCATATGTGTGCATTAGCCCCTGTGCCAGTTCTCTCTTATCTTAACTACTAACATAAAACTCCAAAACTAGTTGGTTGAATTTCATGATTGTCTTTGAAACTCTATTCTTGAGTCAGTATTTTTCAACTGTGTTTTCAGCAACTGCTTTTTGATAAGTACAATGTGTGCCTTCTGTTTTCAAACATAATAAATAGCATGACTCATCATTTGTGGCAGATTTTGTGTTTCATAAGACCCACACTGCTTTTCTCATATCTTAAACTGAGTGACTATTAGGTGTCTCAAATTCCTCTGCCATAGTAAGAAGCAATATACATCAGAAAAAGTATAAACCAACACATGGTTGAAGCACATGGAATCACAACTTTAACAAACTATCGAAGTGTGCTCCTGTAGTTGGCTGTTACAGGTAGTTTGCACTTCCTCTTGCAGCATCCATTGGTATGAGAAATATACGCTCCAAAGGTTTTTGCAAAGAGATGTATGATAAACTGCATTTCCTAGGCTTCAAGCATAAAATATAAAGGGATTTCCAAGATATGACCTTGGATCCGCAGCTATTGGAATTTCAATTCCATAGTTTCAAAAAAAAAAAAAAAAAAAAAAAAAAAAAAAATAGAGCAGATACCCAAAAAAAAAAATCTTTTCATCATGTCAAAATAAAGCTTCATTTAACAAGCAAACGCAAAGCATTGAAATGAATTCTTTTACAGAAGTTCCTACTCACAGCAAATGAAGATAAATTATACCAAAGAAATAATCAAATAATCAACATCTGCAATAGGTGTGTTAATCTCAAATAGTAAACTATCCGGCCATTTTCAGAATCCAAGAACGGTTAATAGTTAATGCGCATATTTTATAAATTGTTAAATTTAAAGAATTATGACAATAAAATATATATGTTATACGTGAAACAAATGGGTTTTTTCTTTATTTAAACAATGTGACCAAAGGAATGATAGTTAATACATAAAAATATATTTTATTTTCAATGATATCTTAAGTTATCCATAACCGGGTGCATTCCCTTCACAATGAATGTGGGAAGAAAATAGAGCATACTGCGGTCATTTAAAACAAATAACCGTGCTACTACTGCCATCTAGTGGCTATTAACCGGTTGCATTCCTATGGCACTGCCTGCTCATTTTTACAGCGCTTTTTCAATTTCTAAGGTTGGTACGGATTTGCGAAGTTGCGCAGTAAACAGACCCTTAGTCGGCAACATTACCATCCATTTGTCGCCCTCCGTGATATAGTGGTTATCATGGTAGTCTCTAAAACTCAAGATTGCAGGTTACAACCTGCCGGAGAGTGGTGGATTTTTCTGTCTCGAGAATCCTAACATGACTTCATTCGGAAGGAAAACAAAGCCGGTGGTTCCATGCAATGTTTATTTGCACGTAAAAGAACCCCATATCTTGAAAGAAAAAGGTTCCGGGGCAAAATTTTCCGCAAGTAGTGATTCCGTCCTACAGTGCCATCTGTGGCTGACAAACTAATTCTCCTGACCATGGCGTACGAACTTTAAATTCTAAAGCAATCAAGAAAAGTCGTATTTATGCCCCTTGCTCCACTTAGGAGACACAGAAATACAGATTATATGTCACTTTCAGTCTTTAAAAATGTTTCCAACTTCTCTCAGTTAATTCTTTATGAATTTCTAAGATATATTATAACAATACGGCTCAACTGGAAGATCACTTATTGGTTTAGCTACAGAGTAGATCTTATCACAAAGTCGCAAAAGTTCATTGGAGTATCGTTTAAGTAAGATGCTGCCAAGCCCCTACACGCCTGGCTGCGCAGACAGCTATGAGTGTCGGGAATTGAAGAACTGAGTGCAGGGCAAAAGGCGTCCAAGGTCGCGCGCAATGTATAGGTTGTAATGGGAAAACAGTGACACTTAAAACAGCTGTAATTGCGTCATAATGATACTTGAGTCGGAAGTAATAGCGACAACACGTTCTTTACAATCGCCAGCATTTATGCACGGGGATTAGACTTTAAATATCCTATTGGAAGTCGAATAAAATCACTCCATTGTCTGCACAGAATTTCATCCCACAACTGAACAAAACAAACGTAAATATTGTAATTGAAGCTGAATGTCACATATTTGCATATAAAGTGTTTTGCAATACGTGATGTAAGCGTCACAGAGAGCATAATTCAACGTTAATCCTTTTTTTCGCAGTTTCATGTCAGTAATTGCTTATATACTTTCTGTTTTTTACTTTCTCTACACATACTATGTACGTAGGTATAGAGATGGTATTTGTATACCACACAAAAATTTAATACCAAGATTTCACCGGAAATACACGGGGCTCCCCTGTATAAAATGTTAGATAAAGGTACGTGTGTGTCCATAATCATGATAACTCAAAAATGAAGAGTTGGTTAAAACCTAACTTGGTATTTAATTTTAGTATCTTCCAAGGATGCGACACGAAGATTTTGAGGAAAATTCCCCCACCCCAATTTACCCTTTATATAGAAAAACATTCGAAAATTTAGATTTTGTCAAAAATGACTCTAAATATTTTGATTAAACTCCTGTTTATTGAAGATATTTAAATGACAAATAAACTGTAAATCTTGAATTTCCTGGCAATAGGCTCTGAAGACCTCTTTATTCAGGATGAATTTTGCTGAACTAGTACCGTAAGAGATAGACAAAAACTTACTACCAAAACATACAGATTTTGATAGAACACACAAATTATTTCATATCCATATTTTTGAGACATTCTTTGCTATTTGTTTTAGTTTTAAAATACTTACTCCTACGAGAATTAGCTATCTCTTGGTCATGCAAAGAAGCGGATTTCATAAATATGGCAACCAGCTTATAAAAAATTTTACTATCGTTTTAGCGTAGGGTACTGCCTTATTTCCTTTCTACAAGGAAGCAGTAATAGGACTACGTGTGCTAATCGATTATTATTTTTTTGTAGTATTTAACGCCCGCTTTTACTGCTCTGGTACCGCAGGCGGTGACACTGATGACATATGAAGATGGAGCCCCGGTGAAATGTGATGGCAGGGGAAACCGGAGAACCCGGGGAAAACACACCCCTGCGACGCTTTAGCCACCACAAAGCTCACATGCGGTCGCTTAGGATCAAACCCGGGCCGTCTAGGTGTCTGACCACTCGGCCTCAGCGCGGCCCACTAATCGATTAGCATGAAGTAGATAGAAGAATAAGCTTTTTAACAACAATTCGTCACAGATATAGAGAGAGTCATGCGAATGGAGCACATCGATTTTTACTTTAATACACAAAGTCGTCAATAAGAATTATAAACAGGAGTTGTTAAAGGTATCTCTGCAGAAAAGCGGTATAAATGCTGAATTAAAAATGAAAAATATGCGGGGTTCAATTCTAGGCTGATGGAAGAATCCTTATTCAATAAGCACTGTTCCGCATCCTCAAGGGCCTGGAAATATGAATGCGATATAACTTAATAAGAAGAAGAAGTAGATGTGTACATTATTATTCTTTGTGACTGTATTCCAAGTCTAAATGCTGTCATTGTATTGTATAAAATAAGTATTATTCGTCGTATAAGATTGGTTAAGGTGGGGTAATTGCCTGAAAATATTTGGCTTGAATCCTAAACCAATATGCCAGACACAACGCAAAGTTTGGTACGCAGTTATTTAGATTTGAATTTAGCTAGTGTCACTCTCTCTCACTCTCTCTCTCTCTCTCTCTCTTACACACACACACACACACACACACACACGAACACGCACACTTAGTTTTTCAATTATTTTGGTTTGTTTCCAAATGTATTCAAAAGTACAAAAATGCAACACAAATCTCTGAGGTTGAGGTGCAGAAAGTGCAATAGTTGCAAGCATGCTATGTATGTCCACACTACGGAGGTGGCCTAAACTTTGTCCAGATAAGCTGGGCAATGTGCATTATCGACAGGGCCAGCATAGCTTGCTTCTAATTATGTAATGACGTGGTACAGTAGAAAAAGAATATCCTGGGGTGGGAAAGTGTACTTCTTTATGTTCGTTCTTGACAGTGTACAGTCCGCTGCACGGAAATGTGCCGATGCTGTGTCTTTTGGAATGTTTCTTTATTTAATGTTATTGGACCCTTTTCACCATCTGTGTTCCCCACCAGTCGTGAGTTTGCCAATATCCTATTGGTTTGTATTCAAGTCCAACACACGAGCAATACCCATGAATGAAGGGCGAGGCTGAGGGAATAGTACAGGGGGAGCTGTAAGAAACAAGTTAACCCGAATGGAACGTTTGTTACAACCGCCTTCTGGCAAAATGGATGGCGTTATAAGGAACGGGTCATGTAATAGTTACTGGAACATTAAGGTACTTTAGTTGCATAATCGGCTTTGTGTTTTCACCTTTATGTTTGTTTACTTTGCTTTAGAATGTTTTTGTATACTCGGTAATATTTTGTGTACAGTGAACTTTAATTTACAGCAATTTATTTTGTAAAGAAATGGCATGATTTTAAACAAATGTGTGTAATGTGGAGTTTAAGTTAATACACATATGATAAAACAGATACATTTTCTTCATGTCCCAGCTCCTTACTCCAAAAAATACGCAAAGATTAGCATTTTGGTTATTCGAAAAGGATTGGCTTTTGCTCCGTTCCTCAACAACCGCTGATAATATAATCAAATTAAGATAAGCATCTAAACCTGTCTGGGTCTCTGTTTCACCTCCGCCGTCGCAAACAAAGGGTAAACGCATGTCACCACACGCCTTACTATAGCGGATAGGGAGTGGTGCCATTCACCTACCAACCTAAACAGCTGTTCCTCATCTCGGCACATTTCCGAGCACCGAAATGTATATATAAGGTTACAAAACAAATGCTACAGGTATCTTACCAATTGATTACTTCCAAGACAATAAGCTTTAATCTTTCGGTTCATCAACTCAGCTTATTTTTATCTGTTAATGTTTTTAGTAGTTCACGTATAATGTTACATTGTTCATTTTTGGTCCAGATGGTTAGAAGGAACATGATCTATATCATCATGTTTGTAGTTATTCTAAGGTATAAAGCGTGTATAACATATGTCTGTATCCTAAGAAGTGGCTAGTTTGATAAGGTGGCCGTAAATAACTCTTACATCTTATACGCTTCTCTTTGACCTGACACTCTAGCAGATGTTTACTCTGCAGTTAGCATATCCGTGTTTCTTTATGTTTGCCCTAGATGTTCTTCCATGTCGGCAAAGGGCACGAAACTCCAAACGATGTTCTTATGTTTCGAGTGAACTGCTACTAAGTTGCAGTAGAGCCTCAAAACAATTTTCTCATTTTTCACATCTAGTTTAACTGTTCTGTACATTAAGTTAAGCTCTTCTTTTGTTAATTTTCATATATAATTTTTATTGCAGTGTACCATGGAGCCCCAAAAGGAGTATACAGAAGTCCAGGAATTTTACAAAGATACAAATGTTTTGATAACTGGAGGTACTGGTTTCATGGGAAAGGTCCTGATGGAGAAGCTTCTTAGAGCTTGCTCACACATCTCAACTGTATACCTCCTGGTTAGACCAAAGAAAGGCAAGGATATTGAGGCACGGTTAGACGATATATTTGATGATCCCGTAAGTTTATTATTTATTTTTAAAACTGTATGTATTTTAACCAAGTGGTAATCAAGAAACAGCTTCACTTTTAAGTTTGCATTGGTTAAAGCCAGAACTTTGAGACAGACACTCAATTTACTGAGCATGCAGCAACAGAATCTAAACTTATATAACTACAAATAGACAGAGAAGCTGCTTTTATGTCTTTAAAGCAAAAGTTAAGCACATAAATCTACATAAAAGAACTGTACACTGTTTTGTATTAGTATGAAAAGCTATGTTGTGATATTTTGCAAATTACCTATTAAAGTTTATTACACTGAATATGTTTATATATATTTACAAAATTTAACGCTTTTTATTTGCCGATAGTTGTTGAAGTCTCATAAATTATGTATTTTAGACTTTAGCAGGCTCCATATAAATCTCTAGCAGGACCTCATAAATCATTTGTATACACCACTAAAACCAATAGCAAAATCAGGAAATAGAAGCATTTATTTAACCACGGAGCAAAATTTGAATCTAATACTTATTTGTAAACTTGTTGAAGAAACATTTAGAACAAATAGAAGTTTTGATATAGAGGTAATGCTTGTGTCCATAACTCAGTTCTTCTCCTTGAACCATTTTAAGTTAAGATTGTAACATAACAGCCCTATTTTGTGATATATTAACTAAAGACAAATAATAGTGTAAATGAGCTTTCCTTATTAAATGCCAAACTGTAGGCGCTGTGTGTGTGTGTGTGATGTAGGTTGTGGTTTCTATGACAATGATATATTTTATATTTATCCACAGCTTTATGGAAAACTTAGGGAAGAGCAACCAAAATTTCGACATAAAATTGTAGCAATTTCTGGAGATTGTGCTCTACCAGGACTTGGCCTTTCACCATTGGATCGAAATCTACTTGCTGATAATGTTCATATTATATTTCACGGAGCAGCAACTGTGCGCTTTGATGAAAAACTTAAGTTGGCAATGAATATAAATGTACGAGGCACAGAAAATATTTTGGAACTGGCTAATGATATGCCAAACTTGAAGGTAATTATAAATAGAGTACCTGCATTATGGCTTCATATCTACAATGCACCAGTGTTTATTTAGTTCTCATTTCTCAATAAACATTCCATTGTTAGCAATGAAGCCAACAAAACACATTTTTAATTTGTGATAAAGTTAGTTTAATAATATCATATCATGGTGAAAATAAGAATCAAATAATTTAGTTTAGAAATTTAAGCTGATTTTTCTTAAATCTTTATTTTTCTTCTTGCTTTTTCATCATTCATGTTTGTGTAATTGAGCGTGCAGCGATTAATGAAAAATGATGTATGGGAAAGCAGTGTCCCAGCAGCATTATTTAAAGCTCATGTGGAATAGGGAATTCTGCTAATAGTGCAGATAACAGAAAAAGGAGAGAAGCGAGCAAATTAGTTCCTTCTTTCAAATATTATAATGCAAATATTAAGACTAACAGTGCATAAAAATAATGGAAAATGACTAGGTATAGGTTTATTAGTCTGTATAATACAGGTTACTCTTTAGCCAAGGCTAGTTTGAAAATACAGCTGCTCTAATATTTTCTATGAACATATAAATTACTTATGAATGTTTTTAGACTGATTTATATCAGAGCTACCAAGCCACCATTTCCCTAGACTAGAGACAAGCATTTTGATCGATTTTTTCCTTCTATTTATATGCCATCTTTATCATTAATGGTTCATATCGGTGGCTTTACTTTCGGAACAATAATTACTCATCGGCAATTATATTCATTATCTTTACTACTTTGTTCGGGTGTTTCTTTATAACACTACTTTTACTCTCTCATTCACACTTCGAGACTTCCTGGAGGATGGAGAATTATCTTGGCTGAAAGAAAAGCCCCATTCCTGCATGCGATAGATTTCGGTACCTCTGGATATGGAAGCTCTCATGCAAACCACCAGAGCACAGAAGCAGTATTGAGACATTTGAACGCTCATAGATATGATAATAAATGTCATGAGTATCTTAGAGTGAAATGGTCAGAATTTTATGAGATCTCGTACAAATGAATATAAAGAATTGATACTCTGTATGGTATAAAGTGGACAATAATAGAAATCTTAAATATTCATGGGTATTCTCTAACTTTCTGGCGGTATTTCGTATTCTGTGACTGTTGTCTGTGGCATATTAGTTATCCCCCATATTGTCAACTACCCTTGGCGACTAGTTGCAAATTGTATGCGTATTTTGTTTTTCCACTGCTCTCGGCGCCTCAATATCAAATAGAGCAGAACGAGATCACTGCGTTTCTGTTCTATGCAATTGGAGATGGAGGGAAAACGTACTGTTAAAACCACTCCAGAATCAGTATGAAGTATACAGTGATATTGTAAGAGCAATCCTATTATTAAAACTGGGAGAATTGTATGGGAAAACCTAAAAAAGTGCTTAACAATTACAAAATTTACGGCAGAAGAATATGAAATTATATAAAACTGTAAATTTAACGTCTTTTATTACATAATTTAAGAGTATTTGCATTAACATTCCTAAAAGCGATGCTACACATTATTGTTAGTTGTTGTGCTTTCCTAAAACAGTTATTATTTGGGACAATGTTTGAGGGCATGTTAATAATGTGTGAGAGAGAGGGGGGGGGCGAGAGCAGACAGTTATTGCTTGAGGGATTGCAAGTTAACAGCACTACTAGCATTATGACGTCAGAGATAGTCTTTACAGGGGTGTTTGCAGTCACTCTCCGATTAGTGCTAATGAGGTTACTGCTACCCTGCTGATTTGGAGAGCACGTGGTGCTTGATTCCACAAGTGAATGTGCAGTGAGCCTCAGTCATTGTGCGCTCTGTAGTAGTGATGGAATGGCAAAAACCTGGCCGTATTGCGTATGTGCATAAATTGAAATGTAATGAACATTACTAAAACAATAAACAAATTCAGCATCTATCATTATTAGTATGTGGAATATGTTTCTATAATAACAGATAGCCATGAAAATGGAGTACCACATGCTACCCAGCCTCAATCGCCAAAGGAGCGTGGCGTTATTATGTATCTGCATACACTTAATGCTATCATGAAGTGCTGGTGATACAACAAGCAAATGCTGCATACGTCAACACTACTTAGAATAATGTATGTTACGAAAATAAAATCACTCGTCAAAAATTGGATTAAGAAAGTCTTTACCTATTTATCCCGTAAGTTTACAACCTTAGGACGATTTATTCACAATTACCATATCCACGTTTTACTCTAGATGAGATACAGCTGAAACATTTTTTATCAGGTTTGATGTTTAAGCACTTTGCTGCAAATCAATGCAAACAATGCTTTCTTCGAACAGCGATATGCTAAAAATGATTTGTATTGGATATCTCATTGGTAATAACCAGCGGCGGCTGCTGTATAGGAGGACAAGAGCACGTGAACCTCCAATATTTCTTAGTGGATCTCCTTTTTCTCTTTCAAGAAACATTTAATAAAATGCGCTATCCGGTGCCACTTGTGTAAATATACCGCACTCTGCTCTTCAGATTGAACACAGCCGAGAACCTGAGTATGTGGCAATAACGCTTGTAGCACAGGCCACGTGTGCTAGCGTATTACTAACCTTAGCAGCTCTGCGCTTGCGCGGCCAAAAAAACACCTTGGAATTTTACAGCCAGAAATGAGCACATTGCAGTCGTGCACTTTAGTTCTCATTAACATCACCAGGGTTCTGTTTACTATCGGAAGGTGCTGCTATCTTTGAGATTTAGCTGAAACTATCCGGAAATGCAACTGCATTTGATGAGGCGCTATTTTTCTTAATAATTTGCAGTTTATGCAAGAGCTTGCTCAAGACTCGCGTGTGCTGCAGTTTTGCTAAGTTATTTCTGGTATAATGTGATTAACTTACTGTGACAGTACTTAATGAATTAACAGGTGAGACTAGTGTGGATTTTCTAACATGTTTTAAACATAGCTTATTATTTTAACAACAATGTTCTCTGTGTTGAGCAAGTGACCTCGTGGTTCTCAATTCTTGTGACTTTTCAAAGGTAGCCATGAATTCGGTGGACTCGATACTAAGAAGCCATGAAAAACTTACATATGAGGAACAAATAGAAATAAAACGACTGGGACGTCCACAGCCCGATTTGGTAATTAAGCCTGTGGCAAAAACTCAAAAGCGGGACTATAGACGTAAATTTAATAACAATGTATACGCAACATGCAAATGTCTTTGCGGTTGCAGTATCAGAAACTCGTTGTTTTGCTTTCCTTGTCTTATGTTTAGCTCCAATGCGACGAGTAACTGGACAAGAGTAGGATGTGCCGACCTGGTGCATCTCAGTGAAAAGATAAAAAGCATGAGAATTCACGTGCACATAAGAACGCATGTATTCGATTCGCCATGCTTGGTCGTGTGAATATCAGCACTCAACTAGACAGCGCTTACAGGCAGTCGGTAATGAGACACAACGAGCAAGTTGACAAAAATAGGTACATTCTCTCTAGGCTAATTGATTGCGTAAAATTTTGTGGAGCATTTGAACTAGCTCTACGCGGTCATGATGAGCGGGAGAATTCTGAAAATCCCGGGGTGTTTCGTGGGCTTGTTAATTTTGTAAGCTCTATTGACATAGCAATGCAAGAACACTTAGAAAATGCAACCGTGTTCAAAGTTACTTCAAAGACGGTGCAGAATGACATCCTCGACTGCATGCTTGCGGTCTGCAGGGAAATTATATCAGAAGAAATAAAGGTAGCTCACTACTTAGCAGTCATGGCCGATGAAACAACGGATGTGTCTACTCAGCAACAACTCGCTATTGTGTACAGTTACGAGATGCAAGGGTCGGCTGTTGAGCGTTTTTGGTTTTTTTTTCAATCCTGTTGCCCAAGATGCTGATGCTGTATCTGAGGTAATAAACACTGCATTGCTAGAGCTTATAGGAGAGCAGAAACATACATTAATAGGTCAATGTTACGATGGTGCAGCTGTTATGAGTGGCAGTGCAATGGAGTTCAGGCGAGAATACGAGCTATGTACCCTCATGCATATTATATACACGGTTACGCCCATCAATGCAATTTGGTTTTGCAGAAGGCTGCTGCCATAAACAGCTCATCCAGGATTTTCTTTTCAACACTATCAGGATTTCCTGCATTTTGTTCAAGATCTTGTCTAAGAACCAAAATACTTGACAGAATTGCGCAAAACAGAGTTCCGAGGCTAGCTGCTACACGCTGGATTTGCAACATTCGTTCAGTGAATGTTGTGTATGAAAATAAAGAACGTCTCATCCAGTGTCTAGAGGAAATAAGTCTGCTTGATTATATTGATGACAAAACAAGGCGTGAGTCAAGCGGCCTCTTAGCAGCTTTGGAGGATTCTGCATTCACCTTCTGGTTGGAATTCTTTCATAGAATAATGCCTCAGGCGGAGCTCTTATTTAAAGTACTGCAACACAGACAAATCGATGCTGTAAAAGCAAAACGCTACTTAGATCGGTTCTCGTCTGCTGTGCAGGAAATTAGAGATACTACACTTAACAGATGTGAAGTTTCCGAAAATCGAAAGAGAAAGAGGCAAGAAAATCGAGTGGCAGAAGGAAAGGAAGTGTGCGACGCGTTACCTAGTCACGCAAATGACAGATTTTCATTTATCGATCATTTAGTGGCTTCGAGGCTAGTTGATTATCGCTTCTTTCCAGACATTCTCCGAAGATTTTCCAGAAAAAAGATCTCGTCACTACTGTTGAAATTTACCCATAGTTGCTCAAGTCACAGCTTAAAACAGAACTTCAAGTACTGTACAACTGGCGTGATATGATGAACGCTGAAGGAGCATCATCTATGTTGCAGTTCATAACAGAAAACAACCTCTACGAAGAAACTTTTCCGCAATTAACCGAGCTACTGAAGATTGTTATCACTACGCCCATGACTATATCAGAACCAGAAAAATGCGTTTCCACATTGAAAAGAATTAAAACCTTTACGAGGAATACGGTGGCTGAAGACCGACTCTCAGCATTGGCAATGCTTGCTATTGAGAAGAAACTGGTCAACAGCATAAAATACTTCAATCACCGAGTGATAGAAAAGTTTGCACACTTGAAAAACAGGTGTGTGGAATTTCTGTACAAATAACTTAGGTGTCCATTGCATAATTCAAACAATGTACACATCATTTATTGTAAATACCATTCTTCACATGAACTATATCAAAGGACTTTACCCCTCCATCACCATCTGGGAACCTCATATTGCTGTTAACTATCGGAGATAAAGAAATTCAACATCTTTACAATACTGGGTGAGAGACGATTTGTGTATCAAATTTATAATTCTTGTTTTTAGGCACTATCATTGTTTCTAGTATTACTGGATTTGGTGTTACGGTGACGGCGGCTATAGTAATAGCAGCAGCAGTAGTAGTAGTAGTAGTAGTAGTAGTAGTAGTAGTAGTAGTAGTAGTAGTAGTAGTCGTCGTCGTGGTGGTGGTGGTAAAGTGCTGATTTTGTGAACACCTACATTTTTAATCCACGAGCCGCCACTGGTAATAATGCTCAATCCAACCAATATTGAAATTAAGTACGAGATGTGCTGCATCCTAAGCATGCATTTTCTTCATTTAAATATATTACCATTTAGCTCCAAAGGAACACTTTGGGCATTTTTCCTGAATACCCGTTATGAATTGATTCTTTCGCGTCAGCTGGTGTGGGAGGGTGAAAGCTCTCAAACTTTCTTGACACGTCAAAATTTATAGGGTTGAATGGGAAAATATTGAATTTTAAAGCTTTGGATCAAAGGTTAGTTCTCTGTAGCAGTGGTTAACGTTGTGAACGAGGCCATTGTAACACGAAAGTATACCTAAACGAATAAAACTATTTCTTTAATCTTGGTGTGTAAATCTGTATTCCTCTGTTACGAATGTAAAGCAACGTGTAGAAAGCTAGATTAGGAAACTCTTTACGTATTTCTGGGAAAAGCACACGCTCCTCGGGGTTATTTTCATACATAGTGTAATTATGGTTTCACATTATGGTGTATATTATTTATGTATTCATTTGAGGTTACCTAGCTCCTGTGGATTTCTTTTATTCCTTTAAGCTTCCAAATCAACACGAATTAAAAATGCAGCTATTTTCAGTCAATAATAGTAGTATTGTTAGAACTAACAACACGGTCTCGTCTCTTGGCATCGTCAATCATTATTTTCTTCCTCTCAAAAAAGTGTTATTGTTACTGTTGTTACGATGTTACGTAATACTAAATAGCACGTGGCAACTGTATACAGATTTAACAAGTTGTTAAAGCTTATCCAGATACTGCAGAACAGCTGTTATTGTCAGTGTGTTTCATATTAATTTTGAGTTTGGATGTTTACCCTCTTACTGTTCCATCTCCCGTGCTCTTTAAATAATGAGCATTTCCGTTTTCATTTCATTGCAGTAAATTGTGTACAATTCTGGAAACAATTGCTTCTCTATACAGATTTACTTCCCACTTATCTTTAGTATAGCGATGGAAGTGATTTAGGGTTAGAAGTCCACCTTTAAAGGTAGCAAGGTTATTTTTGAAACTGAAGATAAATAAATGAATAATATTAATTCTGCCTGTGAGTGGTACATTTTGGTATCTAGGCACACTCTCACATTCATTATTGAAGAAATACAAGGTGCAATATTGGATGATAGAGACTTATCTATTGGATGGTATGTGGGTACTAAAGTTTATATGGAATTAGTTCTGTGCCAAATCTATGCTAGAGGTGCTATAAACTACAAGTGTTATGGCCTTCAAAATAATTATGACTGTGAAATGGCACTAAATACATACTGGTGGACGGTTATATATGTCAGAATAAATAGACAAAGTTGGAAAATGTGAGAAGAAATAGGGATGGAACGAAAGTAATCCCAAAAGAAATTATTCCTATGCTTTTTAACAGAAAGAAACACTTATTTGCAATAATTGGCACATTATTTATTCATCTACATTTTCACATAATCATCATTTGCGTTGGTGCATTTTTTTAGACGGAGTAGACGCTTTTGTATGTTCATGTCATAACAGCTCGCCGTCATGGCATTGGGGTATCATTACAGATTATCTTTCACCTTGTCGTCATCGTCGTTGAAGCACCACTGGCCAAATGTATCAGCTCTGGAAACAAGTGGCTTTCACCGGAAGGGGGTAGCAATTCCGGACTCTAGGCTGAGTGCATGACAGTGAACCAACCAAACTATTGCAGGGGTGTGACGGTTTGACTGGTGGTTTGGAGTAAACGTTTTCTTCGAGGAGGCATATGCCCTTGCCCAACATTTCTTCTTAGATATAATGACCTTCAGGCGTAACCTACTTGGTCATCAGGAGGGGGGAATAAACTTAGACAGCAGACAAACATAGAAACACACAACTCTAAACATCCATGTCCATGTTTCGAACCCGCGACCATTTCGCGGCAAAACGTCATTGCCAAACGTGTCAACGACTATGACTTTTGGGGCCATGACGCAGTTAACATTTCCTTAACGGCAGACTGTGTTTGAATTTTTGTGGCTTGGACGAAGAGGAATGCAATCACCCGCTTGATTGTTGCTCGGACTCAGGTGTGAAAAGAAATGCCCAGGTTTTGCAACCCTTAAACTCCAACGTGTGATCCTTTTCGTCTGTATAGCGCGGAAGGAATTCGCGGAAGGAGTCAAAGGGTGGTCATTTGCGGTCTTCAATGAGCATTTGCGTAACTCATCTTCCAATATTTCACCTCTTTACTCAGAGACCTATGAACGGTGTTTCGAGAAACCTCAGTAATCTAAACACAGAGATCACCGAAATGACCCTGTGATCTGGAAGAATGATTGAAATATTCGTGACTGTGTCGTCGGAAACTGGTGGCCTGCTGTGTCTTTCTTCGTCGTGCGACAAGCTGTAAACTCCCTACGCTACTTTAAGAGTTCCTTGACATTCAACGGCTTTCCATACATTTCTGTTAATTGGCGATGATGGTCGATGAACTTAACGCATTGTTTGTGTTGCCCTCGTTAGGATTTCGGAAAGGAGGGGGGGGTAACAAACACAAAAATGGGGCCAACACCCGCACGAATAGTTTCCTTACAATCCCAGCACCTTGTAGATTACCCTTTGGGATTACCCTTGTAGGTACAAAGAAGATTAAAGGTAGTCCATGGTGATAACTAAGCATATCAGCGCTTTTTAAGCAGTCCGTATTCCCTGAAACAATTATTTCCGAATTCAGTAGTTTTAGGTGTCAAGACATTGTACGGAATGGTTTACTATTAAAAATTCTAGATTCACCATCAGCACCAAATTAGCTACCTCAACCTAATGCATTACCATTTACAGCATCAGAAGAGGTACAACCCACAGTACAACACCACCAGCCATAACAGATAATCGTACATTTTCCAACTAAGCATTAATTTGTTTTAATTCCCCTTTAGCTAGTCGTAACGGAGTTTACCATACAGGAAGATGGTGAAAATAAAATTCCAAGAGTTTCTTATAATATAGCATAATTAGTTAAATTATCTTTTATTTCACTATGATATGTAATACCAAAAACAAGCCAAAATTTGTAGTTTAAGGCTAAAAACGTTTTAATATGAAGAAAGCTGTTAAATACAGTTGATTAAACATCAGCATTTAGCCTTGCTGTTTTCTTTGGGTCAACATGACCCGTCAAGAAATGCAAACATCTATTTATAATTTAAAAATAGGTGCAAGTGCTGATACTTTTATGTCCTTGTTTGTATTCATAGCTACTTGTCATAAAACATGAGTTTTTGAGAGAAAACAATGTATTTTATAGTTGAAATTGTCACATGTATATTCCTTGGGTCATAATGACCCAGCTGCTTTTAATGCTCATGTCTGTACTTCTTTTATTAAGTTTCACATTCCCCTACATCCAAATCCATGTGGACGTCGATGTATACATATGCTGGTCGTTGCTTGCTTTTGCAACAATGGGCATATTGTTCAAGGTGAAAATATAGGAGAATATAAATAAGTTACATTGAAAGAAGACTTATTTTAATTCTTGCAAGGAATATTTGTCATGAGAACTGAAAGTAGGTTAGAAGCAATAGACAGTGTTTTTGACATTGAGGAGGATATTTAATTAGAAGAACTGGTGAGGACAGCATTCATCTTACATCAGAGTAGGGAGACTGTGCTTCAGGCTATCAAGTTAGTAACGACAATTGGCTCATTCGAAAATCATTTGGAGTTTTGTGTCCTTTCCACGACATGGAAAAACATCTAGTGCAAACATAATCAAATAAACCCGTTGTCCAACAAGATATGCCAACTCCAGAGTAAATGATAATCTGCTCTTCTGGTTATTATGAGCGAAACCCTTTGCAACTGAGGACCGTTTTGACAAAATTAAAAAACTCCAACTTTAATGACAACATTTTAACAATTATGAGTACTTTTAACTGATATATAGGGAGAGTATTTGATAATAAGTAACATAAACCGTTTAACTCTAAGCCTCAGTATGTGATAATTTAAAAAAAAAAATCAACATTTCCTTCTTACAAGATTTGACAAAACTCAACATGTGCGTCAACTTTCTTCTGTAAATAATGTGTTAAGTAAACGTGGAAACAATAGAACGTATTTTCTCTCCATTCACTTCTAGTTTCAGATCACAAACGAATCCGTGGAGTGTTTTACTTAAGCATACAAAGGGTAAAGTGTTGCGTTTTCATAGTTAAAATGAATTCAGAGAATCTCGAAGTTACAGAAAATGTTCAAGAAAAGTTACACTGAAGAAAGAGGATAAGTAGAAGGAGAAAACCCCAAAATAAAGGTAAAAGTAAGAATAATAGGAATAAAGAAGAAATGAATATTGTTTGCGACCCAGGAATTTAGGAATGACTTGCTTCTCTGGATTACACGATTAGCTATACTTTAAGCTTGAAGGGAAAATGCCGAAGGAAACTATTAGCTATACTCTTTAAGCTTGAAGGGAAAATCCGAAGGAAACTAATGGAAGGTGCCTCATCGTCTCCATGACGGAGATGAACAGAGGCCAGAGTATTACATACCAGAAAACACAGGAACATTTCAAATGTAAATGTCCGGTTCAAAGCATAATTTTGCCTCTCCTATCGAAGTTGAAATGTAAAGAAAGGGAAGTTCAAGAGCAAAGGAAATGAACAGAATATAGGTGCTTAAATATTCAAACTATGTGAGGACAAACAATTGAAGATGTCAGAAAACGATTTTTTTTATTTAGACAGCACTATAGGAGAAGCAAAGATGGGAAATGAAAAATATGCTGATGAAGAAAGACAAGAGTGCAATAAAGAAGCTTAAACCAAAATGTTTTATTAGCATTATTTAAAACAATTAAATACATTTTATTATAATGCATCAAATAACGCAGTTTTCTCATGTAAAATTAGAGCATTAAAAATGTAGTTGTATATACCACAAATAAATACACACAAAGGAATTCAGTAAATATAAAGGTGTTGGTTTAAAGAGACTCTCGCAATTTGTGAACTTTTCTTCTAAATGGTTTAATGGTACAAAAGTGGTGCTCCAAGTTCAAAATAGGTATGTGGCTAAGTGACAACATATATAACATTGAAATTTATATGCACTTAATTGTTTACAAATACATAATAATCCTTCACCTGAAAAAAAATTAGTTTTTGTATTTCTTAATGTTTTTCAAAACGGTCCTCAGTTTTTACGGTAAAATATTGAGAGGCTTATTTCCTTTCTTAATCTGACTGTCGTAAATATCCAAGCCATTACTCTCTCTCTCTCTGTACACTTACTTTTACCAATATATATATATATATATATATAAAACATTAAATTAAGCGAAAATGGAGGCGTTGACACCTTTAGATTACGACACTAATAGAATTTTATTAATCATTGTAATTCAAACTCTACAGGCTGTAACATTGACATTTACAAATTATTATCATATTTTATAATTCGTTCACAAAAGCTCAGAACGTCAACGGTATATTTGTGTTTTATTTCCTCAGGCTCTCCTGCACATATCAACAGCATACTGTAATTGTCACCTAGAAGAGATAGAAGAAAAGTTCTGTTCATATGAAATATCACATGAGAAACTGGCTAATGTAGTTGACAGTGTTACTGAGAAGACTCTGGAAAATATAACGCCATTGTAAGTATGTTTATCGTTTGAATAACTGCATTCTGGCATCTGCATAATATTGCATTGTGCAAACTAAAATTATACCTATCCATCTTAGTATATAGGTAGACTAAGCTGAGGCAAGGTGAAGGCCAGCAAACTATAAAACAGTGTCGTTAAATACAAACCTTAAGAATTACCTAAAACAACACTAAAATACAGTATAGCACAGTTACTAGATTGTTATAAATATTAAAACATGTAATGCCATAATACACGTTTTAGATTATTCTGTGAAAAAACAGATGATATGAAAGCTTATTTTAGGGCGATTCGAATGTTGTTTCGTTTTATAAGTTGATTATTATAGCCCACTCTAATCAGAAACGCAATGTCCAAGCTGAAATGTTAAGAGTGTATGGACATTGGTACATACTTTGAAGTATGTAGAGTAGATATAAGTTTGGACTGCTGCTGGTTTTGGGTTACTTATTTGCATATCAGTCTCTTATAACAAGACTGAATTCTAAGTACCAGCTATCCAATATTAAATCAGCACTGTTGCCTGTCATTCAATGTTGTTAATGAATCCACCTCATCAGGTAACTACCAACTTCCATTACCTGATAATCATGCAAAAAGGAGTTCATTATTGGAGTCATTAAAGTTCATCTAGTGAGGACACATGAGCCTCGTGTACACTTGGTGACAATAATGAAGGGTCACACATTTACAACAGCTCTTTGAGTGCAATTAACCTTCACTTCAGATGAATCAGTTTTATTCCCCCGCTATAACAAATGTTTTGCAGGTGATCAAAGAGTGATTAAGCACAGTAGTAGAGCACTCACAGGAGTACACTGAATAGTGACTCAGGTATTCCTTATTTCACAATATGTAACCAAAAAATAAAGCCCAATACTCTGAAAGGTTCCTTTATGAAAAAAGAAGCCTCTCCATGCACGTTCGTAATTCACACCCAGATATTCACTGTTCAAAAATATGTGTAAATACACGTTACTGAGTGACAATTAGTCAGCAAGCTATACTTAAAACACAAACAATATAATTTCTTAAATGCGAGTAATATGAATGGAAAATAAGTATACATATATATATATATTGTCACTTTTATTTTATATATATATACGAATATATTCACAACATATTTATTTAAATCCATATTTACGTTGCTTGGTCCTAAACATCCAGTAAGATTGCATTAAGCAAGAAAAAACGCCGTTTAAATAAAACTAAAAACTAGAGTAGAACATCTAATCCTTATCAAACATATAAACGAGAACGCGAGAAACGTGTAAAGGCTACAATGCTATTATGAATTAGCACAATTCTAATTACAGAACCAGGAAAGAAAAGGTACCCTGCGCGCACTCTAAAGGAAATGTGTAAACCATAGCGTAACTAAAATAATATACATAATTTCAATGTAAGAGTAGCCTATAATGAAGTTACTCAAGCCATTTATCGTTGCTGACCCTGACTACGTAATTATTAGAGCAATTAAAAATGACACAGTATACGATATTATTCTGATATTGCATGTAAATGTTAAAAATCGATAAAGTTCTACAGTGTTTCAAAAATCCAATAATATTTATAACTTTCAAAAGTGATGATCCCAAAAGTATTACAATCTGGGCAGCAATAACCATCTCTCACTCCGAAGAAGAATCATCCAAAGAGTATTTGGCATTTGTCTTTGAATATACATACTCATGAATGGACATCATCGTGGTTTCTGCTCTACTTGGGCAAAAGCAGTACACAATTCTATTCTCAACGGAAATGTAAAATCTGCTAAGAATAAAAAAGGGCGTCACAGTAATATGTCTGGATGTGCAGAAGGGGTTGATGGCCTAGGTGACAAGCGTCTGATGAGTGCACCTAAAGACGAGTTAATTCTATTCAATTGTGGTTAGTCAATGATACAGAAATGGAGATTGGGAAAGGAAGCACAAAACCAACAACTCTCTAAAACGTTGTTATGCCAGGATTCCCACTCCCCCTGCGTAAAATAACCTCGCTGTGAATCATGTTTCGGAAGGATTAAATGAAAAAAGTATTATCCCTAATTAATTGTTTCCTTCAAAATTACCCCAATCATAGCTAAGGACTTCGCAGGTATGTGATTATTGCTAAAACAAAGAGACAGTCGCTGAACTTGCTTGTCTCGTCATTCAACTGTTTTGAGATTTAACTACAAATTAAATAATCTGATGTGTTCCATACAAATAACTTTCTCTAGCTGTCCCACATAAGACTATTAAGAAATTCTTCTTTTAACTATCTACATCATTCTACTCGACATAAACATTAGCAGAAATTGCCTCATTACTCGCTTCCTTATGAGTAGAAGGAAGTAAGGAAATACAGTAGGCTAAAGCGATACTCAAAGCTTTTAAAAGCTGGTCCTATGTGAAACAATTGAAGTTCGGTTCGCTTTGACTGACCTGCAATAAAACAAGGTAGATGAAATGAATAGTGTCTTCCCGTTTGAGAAAAGCTACATAGTTTAAAATTGAAACAAATAATAAAGAATATATCAGAAATGGTCAAATCTACATAAAAAGCCTATATGACATAATCAAGTGTTTTAGCGAGATGAACATTTTTTGTGCAGTAATTTTTTGTTTATATCTTACGGTTCACCCGCTATGCGAAATTCAGCAACATTCATGCAGAATGAAGAGGTTCTATGGAGCTATTCCCAGAAAATTCAAGATATACATTTTATTTGTAAGGTAAATATATTTAACATACTATATTTCAATCAAAATTTTTAGACATTTTTGAGAAAACATTTTAGAAACTTTTTCCATGTAAAGGGTTGTTGGGATGGGGGGATTTTCTTAAAAATATTTATGTGGTATTCTTAGAAGACAGTAAACATAAATACCAAGTTTTAAATTTAATGGTCATTTCGTTTTAGGGCTATGCTGTCCACACACACAAACACACATGCACTTTTTCTATTTTTTTTTTAATCAGCGGACCTCAAATATACATTTCCGTAAAATCTCTACATCGAATTTTTTGGTAGCATACAATTCCTTCTCTAGCTACTGTGTAGGTACACTGTATGTATATACATAGTAGCTGAACAAAGTTAAAACAATTGTTCTGGAATGTTTACAGTTCAAGGAAAACTAACTCTAGGACTGCTGCACATAGATAAAGAATATAAGAGGAAGAAAACGTTCGCTACTTGGTGGGGGGGGGGGTTTAGATTTCAAGATACTTAAACATTTGATTCGAAAGCAATAAACTAGCAACATTGACTACTTCTAACTGACCGGGATGGTTTAGGCGGTAAAGTCTGTGGCCCGCATTCGAGAGATCTCGAGTGATCCCCGGTGACTGCTCACACTGACCTAAGGTTTTTTTTTTACTGATTTTCTTATGGTCGCCTAGGCAAATGAGGGAAAGGAGAAACGTGGTAGAATATACTACCCTCTCATGGCCTGGTGATCGAGATTGAAACTATTTAGGAACTCTGCGCGTCTCTGTGGTCTGTACCGGCCTGCAGTCTATTGTCCTGCTACTGTTCCTTCACTTCACTCTTTCCTTCTGGGGATGTATGCACAAAGGATACATCTGATGCAGTGATATACTTTGAGAAAACGATGAAAGGATTTGGCCGCTTTAAATCACGGGAAACTAACCTCCAACACTATAATGCCGGTAACATAGTTATAAAACACAATACCAGTTTCTCACAAATCAAGGTCTATAAATATAATGACAACTTCCGAAAGCTCTTAATGTTATAGAAACATCAAAAATAGTAAATTTTCCAAATAATACTTACGACCCCAGGAGAATTCGGAAAGAGCTAAGAGAAATTTGTTAGTTGGTGTCAGTTTCCTCAAAAAGGAATTGAACTCTGTTCGGAACACACAACCACAAACTTTTGGGTCAAGGGTCACGAAGATCTTGTATGTGGGATATGGAATGAGGCTCCCAAAATCTCCGCCAGCGTACCAGATGTTCGCTCTATACAGGACATGTATCATCCTTGGACATGTCATGATTGCAACAGAAGGAAAAACAGAAACACTTGCACACGAGCTGCGGTCTTGTCTATACGGCGAGTTGATAAGGAACATTCTTGATCATCAGATCCGATCGTTCGTCTCTGAAAAACAACTTATCTTAATGAAGAAGTACAAGGCCTGGCAATGAGCGGTTGCTGCCGTAGTATTAATAGGATTACCACATTTGGAACAAGCAGTTTGAAGAGCGAACTATGGAAGCGGCAAATCTACGGGAAGCTGATTGAAACAACAGAGGATTGTGGAGAAAGACAAGAAACAGCGAAATCTAAATAGGGGAAATGCTGCAGAAGAAGAAAATGAAAGGCTATATATTCGACATACAGTAAGTTTTGAATATCATAAAGGTTAGCCGGAAGAAGTGTATCTGAAAAAAAAAAAAGGACATAAATGAACTTACTGTAGAGTATTTTATGAAAAACACATAAACTGCAACAAATGAAGTGAACGACTCGAAGTTAGGAGCAAGGGGCACACTGCTTTGTAGAGACCTCGAAATGTTTGCAACCCTCAACTAAAGAGAATTAGACCTGTTTTTACTATTGTTATTACACACCCATTAAATATTGAGCTTGTTCAAAGTTATTATCCGCTTAACAAATGCATCTTATAATAAATATTTTAATTATTTAGAATCCATTATATTAATATGTTTTATCTTCCGTTTGGTTCTGCACATTCATGTTCTTTGTAATTCACTTTCTCCTCGGTAACCTATGATGAGTCCGTCCCGTTATCGCAGTGGTTGAAAAACTGTCTCCGGCGCGGAGAACCCACATTGGACTCCCGATACCAGCTGTTTTTTGTTTTGTTTGGTTTTTTTCCTCCCTCGCAGGGGACTGGGTGTAAATTCTTCATCCACACAATCCCAAATAACTTTTTGCGGTTTATGATAACTGCCGAGCTAGAATAAGCAGTGTAACACTAGTAATTCTGCCATATAGGCGAAAAACTTGACAAACTAAATGCATGCGAAAACAAAACTAAGCTACTTATAATTTCCAGTTGTATTCTACCAAAACGAACATGTTCATATACTATTTTACAAAACCCTGCACCACCTTCTCCACCACCATCACAACCATCTCCACCACCATCAGCACCACCACCATCACCATCTCCACCACCATCACCACCACCAGCAACACCACCATCACCAGCACCACCACCATCACCATCTCCACCACCATCACCATCAGCACCACCACCATCACCATCTCCACCACCATCACCACCACCAGCAACACCACCATCTCCACCACCATCACCACCATCACCACAACCACCACCCTGACCACCACCAACACCACCAGCACCACCATCACCATAAACACCCTGCAATTACCACCATCACCACTGCAATCATCACCACCATCATTACCCTCACTATCACCACCATCACCACCAATATAACCACCATCATCACCATCACTGCCATCACCACCACCATCATCAACACCATCACCACCATCATCACCACCACCACTATCACCACCACCATCACCACCACCATCAACATCATCACCACTGCCACCACCTCTGCAATCATCCGTCGCCACTACCACGACCACCACAATCATCACCACCACCATCACCACTATCGTCACCACCATCATCAGCACTACCGTCACCACCATCACCACCGCCGCCACCACCATCACCAACACTATCACCGCCACCACTTACATCATCACCAGCACTATCACCGCCACCACCATCATCATCACCACCATCACCACCACCGCCACCGCCACCATCATCATCACGGGGGCCGCGCCGTGGCCGAGTGGTTAGACCACTCGACTCTCACCTAGACGGCCGGGGTTCGATCCCAAGCGACCGCATGTGAGATTTGTGGTGGACAAAACGGCGCTGGGGCGGGTTTTCTCCGGGTACTCCGGTTTCCCCCGCCATTGCATTCCACCGGTGCTCCATCATCATTCATGTATCATCAGTGTCAACGCCTGCGGTGCCATTAGTAGTTAAAGCGGGCGTTAAACACTACCAAAAAAAATCATCATCACCACCATCAACGCCATACCACCATCATCATCAACAACACCACACCACCGCCATCATCATCGCTACCATCACCATCGCTACCACCCACACAGTACAACTGCCACCACCAACACCGTCACCATCATCACCACCACCATCAACGCCATACCACCACCACCGCCACCACCATCATCACCACCACCGCCACAATCATCATCAACACCACCGCCACCATCATCACCACCACCGCCACAATCATCATCAACACCACCGCCACCATCATCACCACCACCGCCACCATCATCATCATCGCTACCATCTCCACCGCTACCAGTCCCACAGTACAACTGCCACCACCAACACCGTCACCATCATCACCACCGCTACCACCCCCACACTACCACCGCCACCATCATCACCACCACCGCCACCATCATCATCAACACCACCACCACAACCATCATCATCGCTACCATCTCCACCGCTACCAGTCCCACAGTACAACTGCCACCACCAACACCGTCACCATCATCACCACCGCTACCACCCCCACACTACCACTGCCACCACCATCAGCACCACCGCCACCACCATTATTGCCACTACCATCAACATCATCACCACTAACATCACCACCGCTACCACCCCCACATTACCACTGCCACCATCACCGCCACCATTATCACCACTACCACTACCACCACCGTAGAAGATTTTTACAAGTGTTTATTCCATATAATACCTTAGTGTGTTGTAGTGGACCTCAGTAAGTGCTAAGGCTTTTTGTAAGTCAGAACTTGGGAAGAATAGATGCGCTGAGAGCAATTACAGAGAGCAGCCGGAACCAGACTGCGTCAGGGAGCCATCATTGAGAGTCTCTAGCAGTTCCCAAGCAGTTCATCTCGACGCAGTGAGCGCCAGGAGCCCGCGCCTCAGATCTGAAGAAACGCCCCTGGGTATCCCGGCGACCGCCGGCGCCGTTCTTCCACCGAGAGCTGAGTTTCTAAACCACAATCATCTCCATCACCGCAGTTCTCACCTTCACTTATAACCCTTAAAGTAAGACCAGACGAATGAAATGGAGGGACAGGAAATTAGAGGGAATGCAGAATTCTCCCCATCATTCGCCTAATGATCCGGAAAATCCCCCCAAAAACCCATGGATAGAGAGGTCGGCCACGGGAAAGCGACTCCACGGCCTTGCGAATGCCAGCCCCAGACGAAATGCCTGAGTCACCTGACTTGCTTTAATACCTTAAATTAAGATAAATTACATAGGTAAAACTTAAGGATACAGTTCTAATAGGATTTTATTTACTGATAGATTATGTATACATTACCATAACTATTGCATTACCAAGATTCGCCTATCTCAAATATGTATATTGTTAGTTTAAAAGTTTTACTCGCTTTTCCAGAGGCTCTCCAGATATTCCATGTGTAAATTCCTCCCTATTTGATTTATATTTAAGCAGTTCTTTGTTATGGGAAAATCGTTCACATATTTGGAATATGAAATTGTGTACGGTTTTATACGGTTTCAGCCTTTATGTGCTGTAGGCTGAAGTTGCGTCGGTCTGTGGTGTGCTGGCAATTGATCTGTTATAATTGAGTTCTCCCATTTCCACACGGATTATTTTTATTTTTCTCCCTTTCTTACATTTCCAGGAACCAGGCATTGTTTCAGTGTTCATTAATGCCTTCATTGTGCATCTTCGCTTAAACAACTCCAAGATAACATAGCATATTGTAACAATTTCTACAGAATTCCCTCAACCCAATTTTTGGCTCTACAAGATGGCATCACCCGGATGTAGGACGTTCAGAAGCTTTTACTACCAAACAGGACAGAAGCGAAACTCATAACTCACCGTCAGAGATTTCAAATCAGAGTCATTGGCAATATCTTCACTAATGAACTCTCTGTTATTTATGGTATCTAACATTTTTATAGTTTCCACAAAATGTGAAAACATAATTCTAGTGATGCCTAAGTGTTCAGACCACCGTTTTTTCCCAAAATGTAGAATATTGTATATCCTTGAAACTAATGTGACACTTTTCCATGGTGGAAGTATTCATGCAGTATAAGACATCAAATGGAAACCACATCTGATATTGTCGTTACAACAAAATGAAGGCAGTGATTGTAGCAATGTGCATATAGTATATTTATCTTTAGTTTCTTCTGCATACAAGCAGATACATCCCTAATTTCTCACCTATGACACTGGTTGAGAAGAGAAGATATTATGGTACATTCTCTTCCAGAGATTTTAATGAAGATTCGGTGAAAGTATTGACATTCAGTTCTGTTGTGATCACATCTAGTATCGGTTCTTTAGCATTACCGTATTTAACATACTGCATTGAAATTGATATTCTCCTTATTGTTGGGCCGCGCCGTGGCCGAGTGGTTAGACCACTAGCCTCTCACCTAGACGGCCGGGGTTCGATCCCAAGCGACCGCATGTGAGATTTGTGGTGGACAAAGCGGCGCTGGGGCGGGTTTTCTCCGGGTACTCCGGTTTCCCCCGCCATCGCATTCCACCGGTGCTCCATCATCATTCATGTATCATCAGTGTCACCGCCTGCGATGCCATTAGTAGTTAAAGCGGGCGTTAAACACTACCAAAAAAAAAAAAAAAAAAAAAAACTCCTTATTGTTTTCGTGTTTTGTTTCATCTTCCAGTAGCTGAACTAGAGAGCAATAGTTACTCTTATATCACTTGTTGTATGATCACGAAGTATAATTAGCAATGTTTCTATCGTCTCATTTCGAATTTCTGGGGAAGCATGCGTCACACTTTTGCGGAAAGCACTACACGTTCAGTAAGGGTTTGTCCCTTTTTATGTGTTCAAGGAGCGTGAGAAATAAACCCCTTTCACTTGCTTCCTCAAGCAAAAAAAGAATCCATAGTGCAAGTTGATTTACATACCAAAAAACTGATAACTTCAACTACTGAGTTCATGTAACATCGATTCTTCTCCAGAAGGGTGTCATTCATTACATTCTATATTTTCACATTAGCATTGCCTGCACACGAATTTAAAGTTTTATGGTTCGGAAAACCCCTATTAGTGTTCAATGCACACTTCCAGTTCCATAATCCAATTGTTGGGTAGGTAGTCTCTTGGTCTCATTTGAATAAAACTGCATACATGCATAACAGAATACAGCATCTTTTGAAACAAATTACTTGAACCACTTAAAAGCGCTTTTCCCATGCAGAACGGAATGAAGCATTATCACTCTGCATTGCATATTCTATCGCAATTTCCTTGATAGGGACATTCATTCTGCTTAAATAAAACCTTCAAATGTAAGTGCTTAGGTAGATCCTTCGCTGTGTGAAAAACTTTCCTTGTTTAAGAGGTTTCCTCTGCAACATTGTTTCTGGCAGTATTTCTACAGCAGGATGTAACCATTTGGTTCCTTTCAAACAATGCTTCTTGCTGAAATGGAAAACCAGTTATATCCATTTTACAGGAAAAGGTTGCAATATACAAAGGTAATACTGAGCACACGAAGCATCTTAGGCAGTGTTATGCTTAAATATTTTAACCTTGTTTTCGAAAAAAATTAACCCTTAAGCATTTATGACTGCTCACTACATGTCAACTCAACTACTTTTAAACTCTCTATAAGCTATACCTTTTTGAAGATTCAGAAAGGGTAATATGATATTGCGCTTCTTTTTAGGATCAGTGAATTTAAACGCCCAGTTAGCTTCTGTGTTTGTTTGGTACCTGGTACAACATTTAAAGAAGGTTAAAACCGCATGTCACATCTTTGTTACAGGCTTTGTTGCATTACATAATGAGCTGTGCAGTAAACGTAATGCCCCTGAATCGGGAGAAGGAAAGAACGATAGCCTTGCCTGCCTCTTTTTTACGGCATATCATTAATAACTAGTCTAAATTTTGTAGTAGCAATACCATTTGAACCCCTGCCAGAACACCCCTTCTGGCTTTTCACCAAACGGACATGTTTGACACAACACAGAAACACGTATTTACGATATGAGGGTTTTCAAGCCAAACATATCTATTAGCACCTACTGCATTGTTTACCATCCTCCTTAACTAAGAGAAACATAACTTTAGCAAATCTGGCTAGAACCTTTGACGGTATTAAAAGTCATGTTTTTTTTTTTTCGACACAGTTTTTTGATATGACCTACCAGTAGATTTTCCGGGGCGTGGCACATTGGACAAGCGGGAAGAACGGCCAATATCATTTATCTGCAGTCTGTAGCATTTCATTGACAATCTCATATGTCACCGAGACCCATTCCATGTCGATTTATGATATAGCAAAATATACCTCCAGGGTAACTGCGGATACTTAACCTGTACATGTGAAGTACTTAGTACCCTCCGTTAAAGAAAGGTATAGACTTCCTTAGTCGTCCGAAAGCGGCCATTAGCCAACTCTGCTAGTGGAGGTGAGCTCAAGTCACGTAGGAGTTCACGTAATATTTTAGGTACCTTATGGAGTTCTCTCCGCTCCCAAAATAACTGATAACGCCGTTGCACCAGCACCTCAACGCAATCACCCTGCCCATCCAGTGCTTGCAGAACCATCTTTAAAAAAAGTGCTTAGCATTGCTTTGCCACATCCAATAACGCCCAGCCTACCTGGCCCTTTGAAAGACGCAACTGCATACGGGAAATGCGATACAACCTCCCTGACCAAATGAAAAATCCGAGTACCTGTTCAATTCTCTGACTGTGTCGTTTTATTGGGGGCAGCTCGTGTGCTCAGTTCCATATACGACTCACAGCAAAGGCATTACAAAACCACACACGTCGTACCAAATTCAGCATCCTCGACTTTTGACCGTACAGCACACCACGCACGATATTAATGCCTGCCGTCCAATTATAGTACCGCAGGTCCTCGTTGTCTCCACTGAAGTATATCACAAGAATTGTTGTGCGTTGCACAGGAGCCAGGAGCCAGGAGCAGGAACTAGTCGCCCGAGTGTACTCGGGCGGGGGCAAATCACCACGGTACCTATCCGCTTTTCTCGCGGATTTACCCGTGTGATATAAAAGATGAAGTCTTATGCAAGCGTTTTTGTCTGTGTCAAAGTAATTGGGCAGGGTGTTTCCCTCTGTGCAGCCGGCGCGGGCTGACTTACCTAACTGAGTGGTCACCCACCCAGAGAGGGACCAGGCCCGATGCTGCTTACCTTGGCCAGCCGCTTGCGGGCTGTCAAGGAAAGCAGTGCCGGCTAGCGGGGAGAACTGAAGGGATATAGGTACGGGGTGGGGGAAGCCAGTGTTGCAGATCTGGTCGGAGTACAACTGGATGGTCACCCGTCCGAGTCGTGACCATGCCCGATGCTGCTTAACTTGGCGGGTAGAACAATAAAGGGAGAGGATGGCCGGAAAACTACCATCCCAAGGCGTCCTTGGGAAGGCGGTAGCTTACGCGTCTCCTAGGCAGCGTGTGGTCGTAAAGACCGAGAGTGTTCACCTGGGGATTTGGGTGGGGAGCAAGTTTAGTGTATATTGTGCGAGCTCTTTCTCGCACAACGTCCACTATGTAAGGGATTCCGGAGTGGGAATGGAGAATGTGGGACGGGAATCTGCGGTCTGTGCCGTATATCATCCTCAATGCCCTGTTCTGCACGGTCTGCAGCCTGCGGATGGTGGAACGAGCCACCGAACCCCAGACCTCACAGCCGTACAGCATCAGGGGCGGGATGACTGCGCGGTACAGCCGTAGTTTTAGGTATGTAGGCATGGTGGAGCGGAAGATGGGAAACAACTGCCGCAGGGCAGCGTGTCCCAAACATACCTTCTCCCTGACATGTGGAGTGAAAGTAAGGCCGCGGTCGAGGAGGACTCCAAGGTATTTGGCGGTGCGGACCCAGGGGATCCGCCGCCGCCGCTACCTCAGCGACCTCTCCGGTCGCCAGCCACGGACTTTAGCCAGCAGTAGAGCTGAGCTCTACTGCGGGCTGATGGCCATCCGCCACTGTTCACTCCATCTGCCTATGGCCTGGAGCTGTCTCTGTAGCGGGGGGAAGCAATATCGGGCGTTCTTGTTACGCGCCATTATGAGGACATCGTCGGCATACTGGCACGTAACTGTACTGGGTTCTGTGGGGAAGTCGGACATGTAGGCAGCAAAGAGTAACGGCGACAGCACGCTGCCTTCCGGCACTCCCGCCGCTATGGGTCTGACTGTGGAATGCCTCCCCTCCACCCTCACCCTGAAAGTGCTGTCCCGAAGGAAGCTACTAAGCAGGTGAAGGTAGGGGGGAGGGATTTCTGCGTTCTTGAGCTTGTACAAGAGTCCCTGATGCGACGTGGTGGCGAAGGCCTTTTCCACGTCCAAGAGCACCGCAACTGTTTTGAAGTTGTCCTGGAAGCCCAGGGCAGCCTTCTCAGCCAGTCGCAGCAAGTGCAGGGTTGTGGAATGTCCAGTACGGAAACCAAACTGATGATCCGGGAGTAGGAGTCTCTCTTCGAAGAGAGGGGTGAGGCGAGGTAGGAGTAACCGCTCGAATACTTTCGAGACGATCGGAAGTAAGCTAACAGATCTTTAGCTTGACGGGAAGACCGGGTCCTTGCCGGGCTTCAAAATGCATACCACCCGCGCCTCCTACCAACACGTTGGAAAGTGACGTAGGTGCAGGCATGCATTGTAAATCCGCGTCAGGTGGATTACGGCCTTTCTGGGTAGGTGCTGGAGCATAGGCGCCGTCATGTCCAGGGGCTTTGTTAGGCTTTAGGTTGTTAGTTGGGAAGCCACCTCTTTCGGGGTGACTAAAGGAATGCGGATCTCCTCATGGGGCGGCGGGGGCTTCTCATAGAGGTAGTCTACCGTCGCTTCCACGAGCTCAGTAAAGTCCTCATCCTGGGGGTCTTCGCGGGGTTCGAATTGGGACTCCAGATAATCTGCGAAATCCGTGGCTTTATCCTGGGGCTCAAAAGAGAGTCTCCCACGGGAGCCATGGATGGGATGCTGAAACTGACTTTTGTGTTTCCTGAGGGATCGGATGATCCTCCAGGGTTGTTTCCCTTCCAGGTTTATATGTGCCATTGTGTGTTCCCAGGCCGCTTTGTGGTGCGCGCGAAGCAGGATGGAATCGATGCGCGGTCGCGGGTCCACGGTTTGGTTTAGGTCTAGGACGGCTGCGTCCCAGTCGATCTCATTTATCCAGTCTGGTGTTACCAGAGCTGATACGGTCTCGGGTGTATCCACCACGACAGGGTCATGGTCGGAGTCCAACTCGTTGACCGCCGAGAGGTCTAGATGAAATGGTATGTTCTTGGTGATTATGATGTCAAGAACATCCGGTCTGCCGCGAGCCGGATGACACGCAGGTCCTCTCGGTCCGTGCGCGACGAGGGCGGGGTTGCCACTGATTAGGCGGTAGAGCCCGCGGCCTCGGGGGTTGTTGGTGCGGCTGTGCCAGAGGGCATGTTTCGCGTTGAGATCTCCTGCGATGCATACCACTGGGTGAAGGTTGAGTAGGGTGGTGTAGTCCGCTTCATGGAAGCGGTGGTTTGGTGGGTCATATGCAGCTATCAGCAGCGCGTCTAGCCCGGCGACGGCAAGCCGGATTGCACAGGCCTCCACGTGCTGTAGTGCTGGGAGTTGGACAGGAGTATGGGTTATGTGGTTCTTAATGAAGATAGCTGTACCGCCACCCTGTCGGCCGACCCGATCGGACCGATGGGTGACGTAACTAGGCAGCGAGAAGTCAGTAACGGCACCCAGATGGGTTTCGCAAACCATCAGGATGTCAATTCCGTACGATTGTACAAACTCAATGACGCCTGGGCGTTGCCCCCGGATGCCGTTCGCGTTCCAATACGCGAGTCGCAATGGTCTCCGAACGAATCTAGAGGTCATTACTTAGCGGAACCCGGGTACAACTGCTCCAAAGTTTGGAGGAACAGGGTGTGTTTCTGGAGGGGGGAGAGTCTGGGGTCACTGTACTGCAACTTGAAGTTTCGCAGTACAGGTAGGACCTTACTTAGGAGGTCACCGAACCACAGGGCTAGGTCCTGAAGTTCATCCAGGTCCGCCTGTGGGATGGCCGCTGTAAAGGCCGAGGAAGCCGCTGTGGTGGTAGGTGCAGCGGGAGCCTCCGCTACTGGAGTCGGCACTGTGGCGGCCGCTACTGGAGCTTCCGCCACTGGTAGCTGCTGAAGTGCTGGGGCGTGGCCTCGGGTCTCACAGAGGTGGGAGCCTCTGATTGGCCCGAATGGCCGGGCGCCCGACGGTTCTTCTTTCCTCTCCTCCTGGACTTGTTTTTTGGAGAAGTCCGGCGTGGGCCCTCTGTCGAGGGCGTCGGGGCGGCTTCCTCCGTTGACGTAGATGGACCAGGTTGGGGGGTTGGGGTCTCCGTCAAGGACGGAGCTGGCACGATCTCTGCAGTGACTGCGGGGCTGGGAGTTGCTGCTGCCTCAGCGGCGCGCAGTGTTCCCTCAGCGCGGTTTAGTGCCGAGGAGAAGGACACCCCAGGGCGCACATTAGCTGGCTCCTGGGGGCCTCCACGGCGGCTCTCAACAAGGCGCTTCCGCACCTTTCATCCTTTGTATGAGCCCACGTGCGCCTCACCACAGTTCACACAGTGGCGAGCTTCATGGGGCTTTGTGCAGTCCCTCAGTAGATGGGCTTCACCGCACCGCAGGCATGCGAGCTTGCGCTCGCACACACTGCTAGAGAGGTTGAAGCCCATGCACCTATGGCAGTGCACAGGTCCCTCTTTGCCGTGGTATCTTTCGATACGCACGACGGTGAAGATAAGCCGACGGACGGCGTCTATCGGCTGAACTGTCTGGGCGCGTTCCCTTGGTACCACGACCAGGAATAAGGGCATGGGCACTCGCTGAGTGCCGTCTTCTGTTGCCACCGTCTTACTGAGACGTGCCACGGAGGTACGGGTGATGTTGTACTCGTCCTGAAGAGCCGCCTTGACATCCTCAGGGGTGCAGTCGGAGTCAAGGCCCCGAATTATCCTACGCCCCACGTAGGGCCGCTGCAGCGAGTAGCTGTAGAACGGGATTTGTTCGTCCCGTAGTACTGCCTTCGCTGCCTCGATATCCCTTTCCGAGGAGGTATGGAGGTGGACTTTCCTTTGCTTCCGCCGGGCCTCGAAGGGGCCCCTAAGCTTCGTTGCCAGCTTTCTCATTACCACAACGTGGTTGCGGAAAGCGTCGGCAACTTTAGGCGGGATTTTTCGCCCCCCTTGGGTTGGGGGTTGGTTAATTCCCTGTGGTGGTGCGGCTGGGTTGGGGGAGGAACGACCGCTTCTGCGGCCCCCTGCGTGGACAGTTATCCACGGCCCGTCAGGTTCGACGTCGGTGTCAGAGTCGGGCATAGGAATGGTGTAAGGACTGGTTGGGTCCTGCCCGGTTTGAACACTCTCAACCGCTACGAGGCGTTGAGGCGAGGATGGCTTGCGCCTGTTGCTGCTGCCAATAGACGTCCTGCTTCGCTTGCGCGAAGGTTCGGCCGTCTCTGGTGAGGGAGTAGGTAGACTTGTGCTGGGTCTTGGCTGTTGCCCGTTATCACTAGTCAGTGTCGGTGCGGTTGCCCTACGGCTGTCCGCAGAGGACCGGACCTCCTTAGAGGAGGCGCCTGTGCGAGCCATATCGGCTCGAGGTTTCAGGCCAATGGCCTTCACTCTTGGCTCTGGCCTTACGGACCCGCTGTATGCGTTGTCTGTCGGTCTAGTCAGGTCAATGAAAAGAAAGATGACAGTAGAAGAGGAGTAGGAAAGTAGGGGAGTTCCTGCTCTTTACAAAATGACAGCAAGCTGTCTGTGGGGCCGCACGCACACTGACGGCGGAACGGCAAGCTAATAGGGGGTCAGAGCCCACTGCGTTGCCGCTGTGTAGAAGCCGAGCACCCGCAGGCGTCGGAGCTGCAAGCTAGTAGAGGGACGAATGCCCACTGCGTTGCCGCTGGGGGAATGCTGCCGTGGCTCCTGCCGCTGCTGCCGCTGCTGCCAGATCCGCCGGTAGGTGGTGCCGTAGCTGCAGAGGAGATGTTGGCCCTCTCGAGTCTCGGGAGGGAGTGGGAAACTCGCGTTGCACAGTGGGTATTCCTAATAACGTGGTATCTGAAAGGCGCGGCCCAATGGAGAGACTTTCAGATTTCCTCAAATTAAAAGTAATCCCCGCAAATCGGGCATATTCCTGTAGACAGCTCTTCGATACGTGACATCCTGCTTGTCGGTCACCACCACCGTAGTATGATCCGCATAGGCCCTAGCGACCAGTTTATGTCCATAAACCTCCAGACTCATGATCGTAGTTTGCAGCTGTCGGAGCAAGGGATCATGTACACAGCAAATAACAGCATAGACAGGGGCAATCTTGGCGGACGGGTCTGTTGACTGGTATGGTGGTAGTCAGAAACTCATTGCATTGAATCCTAGAAGACGCGGCGTCATATAGTGCACGAAGGAGATGGTATAACTTGTCAGGCACTTGCAATGACTCCAAACGTGCCCAAAGGCCCTCGTGAACCACATTATCAAAAGTTTTCTCAAGGTCCAGGTTGACCATTGCGGCAGAGCGGTGCTCCTGGCGACAGTGAAGCATAGAGCATCGCAAAGCTGCCAAGATGTGCTGCATAGCTGCATCCTGCAGCTCATTAAGCAATGGCACTAGCCATATTTGCAGCCTACGGGCGATTATTTTCGCAAACAACTTATGTGATGGGCCATTGATTTGCTGGCCGGCTGGGTGTGGAAGTCTTTCGCAGTGGTAGAATCACCCATCTCCAAATGTAGACGGCGGGTATTCGTCCCTCTACAGTTCTTGAAACACTAGAAGAATTTCTTTCTTAATAAACCGCCTACAATATTTATAAAACTCATAGGGCAGCCCATCCGGTTCGAGCGCCGCATGAAATTTTGCTACCTGAAGCACAGTAAGGATCTCCATTTCCTTCAATGTGGGAGTTAGCAACCGTTGTAAACCTCCCTGCACAACTGGAAAACATTTGGGCATATATGACTGGATCGAACCCACCATGTCTACCGGCCTGACAAAGCGCTGGGTGTAATAGGAATGCAATACACCAAGAAACCCTATCGCCAGCAAAGAATTTGTTAACAAACGTTCTGCAACCTTGCCTGCATTCCTTCGTCATTAAAAAGAAACTCATTTTTTAACCATAAACCATATCTGTGGTATGTATTCTGGCTAAGGTACCCTGAAGCCCTTGTATTTTGCAGTGCTGGATATGAGCTGACCGTGTATGCCGTGTGGTTGGCATAGGTGTAAATCTTGTTGCACTTCGAGATAAAAATCCAAAGCTTCTTTCCGAGCCAACGCTCTACGACATGTTGCGGCTTTAAAAAAGGAGCGGACCACTGGCTTCGCCTAATAGATCCGCCATGGTGCCTAATTTGGTGCAGTTTCGACCAACATTCTTGGAATTCTATCAGGACCTCGGCATCTGTAAGTAAGAAGCAATTAAGCTTCTACCACCCGGGACCATTGCGTATCTCCGCGCGACCTGCAGCGGCGTGTAAGAGTTCATTGATATCTTTAAAAGCTGCCGGCACTATCTCCGTGCGATAGATCCATGATGGCATCTCCGGTAGAACGTACATGCGGTCCAGACGAGATGCCGACTGGTCCCGTACAAAGGTGAGCATAACCGTGTTACCGTGCTTGAGTACCCAAGTGAAACTGGTCCACCAACTGCTGTAATGTAATACAATAATTAAAGCTCTCTTTGATTCTTGCTGCTAGCGTACAGTTAAAATCCTCGACCAATAAGAATGGGGAACTCCGAGAAATGTGAGTTAAAAGCCCCTGTTGAAAAGTCCTCTCGTTCTTTAAGTTTGTTGCTTCCAGCGGGGGCACAGATATTCACAAAGGTAACACCATCAGACTCCGTGGAGAGGATTCTACCTGAAGGATGGTATGCAAAGCCGTGAAGTGACAATCCCTGGTGGTATACCATAGCAGTCCCAGTACTACCTGGTCCTAAATTATTCTCATTGTCACACTCATATAAAAAGTCCATATTGTAAACATTTACCTCTTTAAGAAAGAAAATATCAACATCATTACTATACAAAAATTGCTGAAGCAGCTGTTGTTTAACTGGTTGACGGAACCCATTCACATTAAATGACGCCAGATTTGAAGTGCAACTGGCATGCAGGACAAAGGAAAGGTACTCGCGATCTCAGGACAAATTCCATGGTATCAAAACAGGAATTAAGGCACATGCCAATTCAAACCGGGATGTATAACCATTAATTGTCCGCGTTTGCGTACGGATCTTCCTTAGAATGCTTGTAACAATGCCGTAGATCCTTATCGGTGTCATGGGCATCTTCAGCTGGTCCCTTACCGGAATCACTAGTCTTCATTACGCGACTGTCAGGAAGATCGTAAGGTAATCGTCGCACATCCGCGCCACCAGCTGGCGGAGACGATAACAAACGGGCAACTGTTTCGCGTCCTAGTGGCTAAGATTGAAGGCGGGGGTCGGGAGTAGACGCAGAAACGTTGGTCCGTGCACACAAGTTGCGGATTGCTTCCTCTGTCACCTCAGGTACATCGCTATCTTAGCCTGTATACTGTTGTACGGCAACCTGTACAAACCGGACGTCATCAATAATGTCCGTTGTTTCCGGAACCACCTTGCTGTCCCCTTCCGTAGGTAATCCCTCTCCCTCATCCAACTGCCGTTGTGCAGTCATAACCTCCAGTGGGTCCACATTGACGGCTCTGGCATCTGCTGTTCATCTGCCAATAAGGTAGTCGAAACACCCACTGCCTCGCTAAAAGTTGCCGGACAATTTCTAGGTTGAATAGACAACCAAGTAACTCTAAAGGGTCAATCTGCTTTTAAATGTGTTGTATCACGACACAAATGACAGGCTTGCTGCTGACTGGTATAGACGATAGAAACCACATAAGTATCAATAACCAAGATAGCCGGTATATTGCAGTAGATCCCCATTTTCACGGTACACACGCTATTGTTAGCCCGGATAAGATAATGAGGGTGCCACTTCTCACGTCGTGTATCAAATACCATACATCTGTAGACAATTCTTGTGACAAAACTCCACTAGACACCTCTGGTGGCAGGTTAAATACCCGCACATTAACAATTTGCTGGTCACCCGGCGTGATTTTCACTTTGGAGACTTTCCCAGATTCATATCTAAGTTTTGTTCATTGGTGTAACGTGCTATAAGTTTATCATACAATAACGTGGAAATTTACTTTACATAAATAGCACGTTGACGACTATTGAACTGAAGCATACCCACTGGATCCGGTTCTAAAGTCAGAAAGTTTACGAACCATTGATGTATTTCTAGAGCACACGGTCTATTTGCTGCGACGTCGAACTGAATTTTGAGAGTAATTACCCGGTTATATACTGTCATTGTAAAGCTTTACCTCCTTCTCGGAAGAAGGATGAAGGTGCCCAATTAAGTAGAACGCCTGCCCGCTTACACCACCGGCAGAGACGCCGGAGCACACACACAAATCACAGCAATGCCGCCCGATTCCATTCGCGCTACGTAGACAACTTCACGGCACGCTGTCCAGCGAGTGATTGAGTTTTCGTTTAGAAGAGGACTTCACAGCTTTCATGCTCATGCAAGTGTTTAGTGTTCACGTTTGCAAGTTTTCTAATACTATCGGTGATATCTAGCTTTAAACCGCGAAAAATGGAACAAATGAGTTATAATGGTGCAGATAGGTTTAAATTTATGAACAAAGTATCATATTAAGCTAAGGGTAGACTACTTATACCGGAAGCGTACGGAAGAAATTGTTAAATATTCAGTAAGGAGTGGAACACAGTTTACGTATATGGCGAGCAATTAGATGAACTTTAGCTGCGGAAGTTAAACACATTAAACACACCCAACAGAAGCTGAAAATAAACTGACAGTATTGATTATTTTGATAAGTGGACTATGCGGTGTTCTATTCATGAGTTCTACACTTAGCATAAAACATGTCCTACCGTGCCCAAATAATTCTTGGTGCTGGGAAAAAATAACTATGTTCAAGGAAGCAGCAGCTAATAGTGTAGATTAAAATAACTGGACAAGAACAAGAAAAGTAGATATGCTTGGCATAAAAGTAATCCTTCTATCTGCCCTAAAAGAAAACAGTTGCTGTAGCACTTATGAGTATCACTGTATATAATATGTCTCATCCTTATCAACAACACAGCCACCATTCTTTGTTACACTGCTGTCATTTACTGACTCGTAAGAATAACTCCATATGATATGACATGGGTATCTGATCGAGTGCTGCTCTGTACAGCGACTTAACTTTCTATAAACACTAATTAACTTCTGTAGTAGGACCCGGGCGTGGAACTACACTAGTGTGACACAGCAGGGCAATGCGTTCTTGCCTTATATACTCGATAGCAACTACGAAATGAGAAGATTTAAGCCGTAAATATATTTGATACTTTCAAAATATTAGTTACAATTCCGCTTTTGGGGTTTATTTTGAATGGATTAGTTTTGTTTGAAGCTAGGTCGGACAAAACAAATCCCTGGACACCTCCACCCATTCTGGCCCCCTCTGCCTATGACCCTATACGTTGACAAGTATGAGGATACAGTTACCAAGTATTTTTGTTGAGCTTCTTGCATTTCCGAGATATATTAGTTCTTCCAAATTAAAAAAATGACTATTTCATTTAAATACAGTTTTCAAAAATCATACTTTGATTTTAACAGCAGCCCATTTCATACTACTTGATATGATAAGATTCAGTCGAGTGGATCTTTTTTTATTTCATTCGTTTCCAAGACCCAAGATTATTAATTTCTTTTAAAAGTGTTTGACGTCCGCTTTTACTACTGTGGCACCGTAAGCGATGACATTGAGAATACATGGATTGAAGACGGAGCACCGGTATAATGTGATGCCGGGAGAAACCAGAGAATCCGGTGAAAACCCGCCTCTGTGCCGCTTTGTCCAAATACCACATGCAGTCGACTGGGATCGAATCCGGGTCGCCTAGGAGAGAGGCTAGTGGTCTAAACACACGGTCATGGCGTGGCCATGCTAAGATTTTGTGAATAATGTATTAAACTTTACATGTTCCCAAATACCTTAGCTGCAATTTTGATTTTCTGAATATTTCTGTTTATAGAAACAGCTAGTTTATGAAAGAATACATTACATCTAAATGGGAACTTCAGATTAATCAGGTTTGCTTATGGTGAGTAAGTGACTAATTAGTAATCCATTGCACATTCAGTTTGTATATAGAGAGCGAGAGTAGCGCTAATATTAAACGACTCACTGAAGCTTGTAAATGAATGTTTTAAAATAAAAGCCCGCATGCATCCTGGCTTTTCACATTTGCAGAAAATAAATAAAATTCGAAGTATACTTCGGCGACGATTGCCAACCGACAAACATTTTAAAAGGAAGAATTTACTCATTCTATGACACTTTCTCGCAGTTCTGTGATATTTTCATCAGATTTCATCGTAATCTCACTTCTGAACATGCATATTTCTGTCAGTGAATTAAACAGTTCTGTAAAATTTTCCCTTTTCGTGTTTATCCACACTGAATGTCTCCAGTTCAATGAGTTCCAGCAGTTTTTCATGTGTTTTTTCCTCGCGCTTTATGAAAATGGAGAGTGACGAAGAGTTCATTACTGATTTCATTTGCGGAATAATGGTTAAAGTCACTAATATCCCTTTTTTGTTGGTAGTGTTTAACGCCCGCTTTAACTACTTATGCCACCGCAGGTGGTGACACTGGTGATACATGAATGATGATGGAGCACCGGTGGAATGCGATGGCGGGGGAAACCGGAGTACCCGGAGAAAACCCGCCCCAGCACCGCTTTGTCCACCACAAATCTCACATGCGGTCGCTTGGGATCGAACCGTTTAGGTGAGAGGCGAGTGGTCTAACCACTCGGCCACGGCGTGACCAATAATACCCTGAATTTGTAATATTGCACTTAATTGCTTGTTCTTTTCTTAGTGTTTTAATACTTCGCCTATTGATATGCGAGTTCACAAAGACAATTATTTTAAGCATGTGGGAATATTCGGGATATTAATTTAGGGGATATTCAGATATCAAGGTTCTTCTTGACTTCTTGAAAATAAGTTTCATTGTTACAATCCTAATTGTACCTATCTGAATATTTCAGTTCCATAGTAAAATGATATCTGAAAAAGACACACATAAATAATATGAATGTTAAGAGGTTACTTTCTGTAGAGATTAAGTGGTGGTACTGCTTGAGAATTTGTAGCCCCTAAATTTTGCCAAAACAGATAAAATGTTAAATATGTATTATTGGCCTCACCATGACAAGCAACGACTCAAGAGGTGTATTACAAGTGGCAGTGAGAGCACAAGTAGACTAATACACCAATATATAACTGTCAGATGTCTTTACATGCTCCTGGCTAAAGCAGTTTGACTTCGTGGCAACTCATGCAGACTCAAAAGGTGCATTACAAGTGGCAGTGAGAGCACAAGTAGACTAATACACCAATATATAACTGTCAGATGTCTTTACATGCTCCTGGCTAAAGCAGTTTTGACTTCGTGGCAACTCATGTAGACTTGTCTGTGGCTTTCACGGGAATATTCACCCCGTTATTCCATTCTATTTGAACTTCTCGTCTTAGTCGGAGTGTTCGTGCATATTCAACTAAAAGCTGTGAGAGGGAGCGTGATAGCTAGTACCTCAACAGAAGTGTTTGTGCTTGTTCTCACTTCATTCAGCCCCGACACCAACAAAATCCAACTCGCTGATCTGTGAAGGGCAGTCAAGCTAGAAGAGCTATTCTTCACACCAATGCTATAAGGAAAACTTACCACCATTAACATCAGCCATTCATTTTAGTGGCATCAAGTTGCAAATAAATGTTATCAATGAGTACATTTTGTGAATAAACATTGCTTTACCTTAAGTAAATAACACATCTCAGGTTATTTCAGAGAATGTTAAAGAGATACTGAGTCTCTTGATCTTCCTCTCCCGTTTCTTTAAATTTATAATTTGCTCTTATTACTTCCGTTGTTATATGTAACAAAAATTGATTATATTTTATCATGTATCTGGAAAATTAAAAAATGTATTGTTTAGTTTGTTTCATTCTTATATGCACTATATTTTAAGTGTAAAAGACTATAATGGGATATATAGAACAGATCCTTCACAACTTTAACAGCCGAGGAATTGTATCCATGAGTTCGAGAGGAGTCGTGATTGAATATTGCCATGTTACCTAAATGTATGTAGCGGAGTATCAATATTTGACGAAATTGTGGGATTTTGGAAAAATCTCTCAAAGACATGAAAGGTATTTAAGAAAATTTACCGGGATTGTGCTCTTCAAAAAAAATCAATAAATAAATAAAAACAATGGTTATACAGAAATTATATTATATATTCGAAGAGACAGGAAATACTTTAAATAAACCCTTCATTAGAAGATGTTCCCTGTCTATGACTCCTGAGAAAATCAGGCAGACCGGACATGCTGACAGTAATAATATATTGCACACATTGGGAAACTGTTTGAGTATTGTATACGGATCAACACAGTTCATCATCTCATTGCACAGGCAATGGAAAATCAGTAAGTTTATGCCAAATTTTTCCCACAAGTGTTGATAGTTACGTACTAATTGAAGGTGAATTCTTCCAAGGGCCACTGCACATTCCGCTTTTTTGAGGGCAGTTTATCACCGGAGAACCCCAAAACAAAAACACGGCCACAAGAATTTCATTCATGCTCCAAACCAGGCATGGCGAACAGTGCTTGGTGGGTGTGATAGCTTCCCCTCTCTTCGTGATCGCCAAAGCACAGCGACCGGTTCAGTTGCGTGTTGACATAGCTCGTACTGGTGTAGTTCTCAAAACAAGCAGTGATGGCTTCACCTTCCACTTCAACCAATAATCCAAAACGAATCTTCAACAATGAATGGGAAAACAGATACCTTTTCACTCTACAAGACAAAAAAGCTCTCTGCCTAATATGTTCACAACAATTGCAACTTATTACACAATTTAATATCAGAAGACGCTTTGTGTCCAGGTATAAATATTCGTAGGAGACAATAAATTATCGGGGAGAAATAGACAAAAAGCTCTCGACAAACTGAATTCCAAAGTAAAACGTAGCCAAGAAGATGCAATGTTCTCCGTTGTAAATACCACCACTGATGGTGTGCGCACTAGCTACAAAATTGCTGGGTCAATGAAACCTTTTGCAGAAAATGAATTTGTGAAAAAAATGCCTACTAATAGCTGCAGAAGAACTATATCCTTCAATAGTATATTCCTTCACAGCTATTAGTTTATCTCGGCAATCTGTGGCAGAAAGAATAATGGAAAAAGCCAATAACCTGGAAGAGCAATTATTAGCTAGGCTTAAGACTTTAAACTTTTATTCATTAGCTCTGGGCGAAACTACAGATCGGAAAGACACGGTGCAACTGGCCGTTCTCATTAGGGGAATTAATTCTGCATTTAATATCTTTGAGAACTTCCTAGACATGACATCTTAAAAAGATCGCATGAGCGGAAAACTATTTTTGAAGAATGTTTAAACATTTTTAACAAACTAAAGCTTCCTCTGAAAAATGTTGTCTGTTGTAACAGTTGGAGCGCCCTCTGTGGTAGGATGGGAAAATGGATTCGTGGGTAGATTAAGAAAGTGTCTAACAGAGAAAGGTGATGTTTTAGCAATTCATTGCATTATTCATCGCGAGGCATTATGTGCGGAATCTGTCACCATTGAAAAGGTAATGTGAGTAGTTGTCCATACAATTAATGTTATCCGTTCTAGAGGACTTCATCAAAGGCCTTTGTTCAGAATATAGGTTCTGACTATCCTGACTTGACTCACTATAGCCATGTAAGATGGTTAGTCGAGCCACGTAAGATGCTCAAGCGCTTTTTCGACTTGCGTAAGGAAAATAAGGAATTAATGAAAACACGACAGTTAGAAATTCCAGAAGTATCTAATTATGAATGGATATGTGATCTAGCGCTCTTGGTAGACTTGAACTCACATTTGAATGATCTGAACATCAGTTTACAAGGAAAGGAAAACTTGATTGTTAACTTATTAGATAACGTGAAAGCGTTCATTGCCAAACTTACACTTTGGAGTTGGCAACTGCAATATGTGGTTTTTCGACACTTTGAACACCTACAGTCAGTATTAGTGGACAATAACAGCACTCTAAACAATACATACAAATTACTAGCAGATGATCTTCGCAAAGAATTTCATATGAGATTTGCGGATCTAAAATCAATGGATTATGCATGGAGGCTTTTCAACAACCCCTTTTCTGTGCAGCCATCACAAACAAATGGCGATCTGCAATTAGAATTCACAAATTTACAAAACAACATTCCTCTACGAACATCCGGCCTGTTAGGTCTGGAGTTATGTAAGTTAATGCCAGAAACTTTGTTTCCGAATCTTCGTCGGTTTGCCGTCTCATAGCAATACTCGGATCAACGTATATTTGTGAACAGTTTTTTTCCAAACTGAAAAATATAAAAACAGCCGAACGTGCTAGCATTACTGATAAAAAATTGGTGTCTGTGTTGCGTTTGTGTATCTCAAACAGAGCCCTACTTTGAGAAACTTGTGGAAAGCAAAAAATGTCAACGAGCAAAACAAAGTGTGTGAATGTAGGACGAACTGCCGAGAAACAATGATTTTGTATTATGTTTTCATTATGTTATGTTATTATATTTGCCAATATTACTATAAAAACTTGGTGTCTATGCTACGTTTGTGTACTTTAAACATTGAGCCCAACTTTCAGACATTTTTGTGGAAAAAAAAAAATGTCAACGAGCAAAACAAAGTGTATGAATATAGAAAGCACTGCCTAGCAACACTTAATTTATATTACACTTTCATTATATGTTACGTAACTTATATTTGCAGTTATAATGGTTATAAACAATTTGTTGGGCAAAAATGAAATATGCCCTGTTTGTTGTGAAACAAATGTCAATAGAACAAATATAGTAATAAAATCCTTGATATGTGATTTCACCTCAAGAAAATGTATCCAAACCTGCAACTATACACAGCTAGAGAGAACCGGTTCCATCTGCCGCGTGTGTATGTATGTGCGCTAATAGCGACTACAGATGGGTCTAATCTGTTCATCATACCTTGCGAGAACCGTTCGCCATCCCTGATCTAGGTAAATGAAATAAAATATGATATTCAAATTCTGATTGCAGTTTTTTTTAATGAAGCAATGGTTCATTATGAATTTACGCCCCAAAGACTGTGATAATGATGCCCGCAAATAATTCAGTAGGACTTTTGCAAGAACAATTCAGAGAAAAGTGGCCGGATAAATGGGTCACTGTAGGTGTACCACGTGAATGTCCCATTTCAGTTAATAATGTTGGATGACGTCTGCATTGAGCTTGAGCCGCATCAACCACCCTCACACCACAATTTCGTATCTATAAATTTATAGTTGTTTTTAGTTTAGAAATGGAAAGTATTCTTTGTGTTCAGTGTTTTCGTACAGGTGAAGACAGAAAATGAATGTGGTACAGGGGTTAGAAGGGATTCAGACAAGTTTCAAAGGTTCTTTCAATGCTGGGATAGTTTGTTTGTGTTTGTATAGAACGACACAGTTATTTTACAAGGACTACGAGACACGCCAGTGGCTAGGTAATATTGAAATTAAACGGGACGTAAAATAGAAATTCGTGTGTATCTGTGCGTGTGTGTATACTCTATTTTCAGAAATAAAGTGTGATGAATTAAAACGACCGAGGATTATTACACCGCCGTGTGTAAGTAAAGAGGATAATGTTTATTTATTTGCTTCCTGAAGGAGGATGATTATGTCTGATGCTTGTGTTTTGCCATTTTAAATTGTGTTTTTGTGATATTATGTTTCTTTGAATCGTCATATACTGATCCTCAATGACGTCTTTTCAGTTTTCCTATACTTAAGCTATATGTTTGACTTGTATTCTATTCGTTTATACGTTTTCTGCAGTTACATGTTAAACGTTGGGAAGCAAACTTTGTACGCCAGTATTTAACTCATTTAGTATGTCTTTTGATCAAAAACTTTTTCGTTAGTGCATGGCACTTATTGACTCCATACAGAAAATGTTGTTGAAAACTTACTCATTTATAATTACATTTATTTGCGCTATGTTGAATTCGAATGTGCATGATTTGTGTGTAATGTGTGTAACCGTTCCTTCCTGTCAAACGAGTAGGCAAGTTGGGTAAGGCATTAATAATTGTTAACACATTATTGCTGACCAAGTGTTAACAACAGAAAAGGAAACTTGACGATTTGTTTTCTTTTAAACCAGTGGGAGGCTTCAGTTCTCTAATTTTTTAGTTTCAATTATAAATACCACTACTGATGTTCATAGAAGCACTCTATACACTTTATAGTGCTTATTATTTATGTGTGTTTATTTATGGATTTCGTTGTATTAAATAACATATATTGATATCGTTTGAGTAATAGTCTAATGTGACAGTTTAAGGTTCATAAGAAAATTCACATTTATGTTTTCTTATTTTACTTCTCTTCCTTTATAAATATAACTGAAGTAGTACTAGATACATAATAGTGAACCAGCAGTTTTCAATAGAGACCGGGAAAGCACCTGAGGTATTAATGCATACTATATTTCGGAGCAGTGTTGGCTGTTCTTCAGCAGCAAAAATAGTTTACAATATAATATTAGATCTGAGAAGAATCTGTGGTTTTACTCCTGGATAGGGACCATAAGTAGTCTAAAACACTTATACAGTTTATTGTGTACATCGAATCATACGTGTTTCTTGACTTTTGCACTATCTTGAGATGTGTACACTGAAATAATTGTGATAATTTGTAGTTGCTTTCAATTATTACTGCTGACATTAACAATCCATGTTTTCAGCCTGCTTGACAAATGGCCAAATACATATGCATTCACAAAGGCTATTGCAGAGGATTTGATACATTCCAAAGGACCTGGGCTGCCTGTAGGTGTATTCAGACCTGCAATAGGTAAGTGCTTATTTTACAACAAGAACACTTGCTGAAATGATTACTTGGTAGTGCAGAAGTTCAAATGGAGGCAAAACAAACATTAGTTTCGCTGGTCTACAATCAAAACACACTAACAAGGAGCCATTGTCCTACCGAGGTCACTGATTGAACGCCATCTTTTTTATAGTTAAAATACATCAAAAGGAAGATACCCATATCTCGTCTTTCTCTCCCATAGGAGCTCTATTGTTCACAAAGCAATTTAAACTTTTAAGATGTAGCGCCTGATCTTAGGTCTTTCTTCCGACCAAGCATCAGTATTATGCCAGGTAATAAACTTTACCCAATATAAGTATCTGCATGCAAGATCGCACTAAACGCTTCCAACCAAGAGAATATCGCCCACAGTTATGGTTGGCTCAAAGGAAATAAAAACTAAGAGATAAACATTCCTCACTGTTGAAACTTCTCTCGTTTAATATTTCTAAACCTCGTTGTGTGCAAGAAATTAAATGTTATTGGTGAATCATTCTAATTTGTAAACACTTCTTTTCTTGTCTAACTGGGCCTATGCCAGAGAAAACCGAGACAGGATCTTTTTATCTTCGATCTACAATGGTCCCTTGCAACCTAAATTTTATACAAGTCTGAATTGTACATGTTTCCTAAGTGAGGTTATGTACTCTTTCTTCTGATTAACTCCGATATCTTGAAATAATTAAACTTTTTTTCCCCTTTTTGTTACCATAAAGTCAGAAATGCTATAATATGGATCTACTAGTTAAATACGTTAACACCATTTGTCTGTTTTATATGCCAACTTCTTCCAACATATTTCAAACTGTTATATTGTCAAATTAGTGGATTTCACTTCTCTGCAATGCAGTGTTTCTTTTGCGAGTCAATTAATTCCTACTGATACGTATGGGAGAGAAGGAGAAGTCCATTGCTTAACAATGACTTAAGCTGCAGCATGCAATTAAGGAACAAGCAAGGAGCAAGTAAAGAACAGACGAGCTCAGTGGCGTATTTACAATTTGGCTCTGAGTTGGGGGGTCAAAAATATTTTTATGGTTGAAATTTCCAGATGTTTGGATTAACGCTCCCTCCGCCTCTAGCTTCCAAGATCGCGGGTTCAAATCCTGGGGGGGGGGAGGAAGATTGATTTTATTCAGGTATAAAAATGCTTAACATAGCTTCCAACAGAGGGGAAGTAAAGGCAGCGATCCTGTGTTGTAGATTTCTGGCACAGTGGTCTTTCACACCTAAATGGGATTCTGAGAAGTGTAACATTAAGAACATAATCAATACAAACTTATTTTTATTTTTGGACTTTAGATTTAATTGTAGACGACATTGCAGATTACCAAGAACAAATTAGAGGAATGAAAAAGTTTCAGTAGTAGACCTATTTGTCATCTAGTCGAGTATATTCCTGTATTATACCACTTAATATTTTTATTTAAAATGTCACCTTCATATTTTATGTTTAGCTTGCATTTTTAGTTTCTTTATCACGTACAATGTACATAAGTAGGGAAGGTATTGTATTCCATCCAGAAATTTAAAGCTGATATGTTATCGAAAATAAATGTTTTGAGGACACATGAATCCCAGATAAAGGTGTTTTTGGAATAAGATCTACTTGTGCGTCTGTGAGCAGCATAACTATAAACAAAAGTAGGTTAAGTACCAAATTTGGTATTTGAGTTTAGCATCTTTCAAACATGCGACGCCAACGTTTTTAGGAAAATTCCCCATCCATCCCAATCTACCATTTATATGGAATATTTTTGAAACTTATTTTCTCAATAATGACTCTAACAGTTTTAATTAAATGTCACCATATATTAAACAAATTTAGAGGCAAATAAAATGTATATATTGAGTTTTGTGGGATTAGCCTCTGAAGCCTTCTTCATTCTGGAGAATTTTAGCATTAACCACAATATATAGATAAAAACTCATGCTACACAAAAATGTAGATCTCATTAAAACCTTTTATATTAGTACATCTTTTGTAGACTTAACCATTTCGGAGTTATTATTTGTTATTAGCACTTATTATCCAATAATGCTTTTCTCAAATGAGAACTCCGCATTCGTTTATTATCTTGTTTTTTCTTATTCCTGACCTTACAAACAGAACGGAATGTCAAAGTCATCGCTTGGCGACCAGCTTTTAATAGATTTGACTATTGCATTTACCTAATCTATTCCCTTATTTATCTTGTAGCTATATGGAAATAACTAATGATTATTATTCAAAAAATAATCGGCCGAAAATTTGTGATTATAATGCACTTGTAAATTGGCTTTCCTAGTTCCTCGGCGGATATAGTGCCAACCATGGAATGGCTATCATTTAAAAAAAAAAAAAGCAACATATTTTTGGCAATTCTAAAAATTGTTTTGAGAAACTGGACATGCACCAACTATTTCAAATATACCACAAAGCCTAAACGTTTCTTATCACTTTAATGCAATCAGTTGTTAACCATGATTTTTAATTTATAACATGGTTTATTAATGTTTGATACCATAATACTTAACCGGTCGGGAGGGGCTCGAGGCGCTGACCACGTCTCACCCTCCTATACTGCCCCCCATCCATGACGTCTGTAGTGGACCGAGATGGGGGACGCAGCGGCCGGGCGGTAGGCCAAGGTTCCCCGTGAGCTGTCGTGCCATGGAGTTACCATAATGCTCCATTTTTATTTTTCTTACTTAAATTTCCCAGTCTCTGTAGCTCAAATACAATGCGATTTGGTTTATTAGCTTTGTAGACTTATTCTGTATTATGTTTAATGTACAGTGCTTGGGTTTGATTTGCCTAAATAAGTTGCACTGTACGCAATTTTAACGAAACAATGTCCAATTGATTAAAAATATCTGATGTGTTCCATTCACATGACTTCATGTACATCTATGTAACAAATTATTGTTTAAAAGCTTATGCTTCTATTTACTTCATATAAATCGAGTAAAAATTAGCAGGAATAGTCTTATTACTTGCTTCCTTTTAAGTAGAAGCAAAATAAGGGAGAACCATAGGTTAAAGTGATAGTCATAAGCTGGTTGCTAAGTGACTGAAGTTCCTTTATTTATATGGACACGAGTTAACGAATTCCTGTATGAGAAAGACATGTTTTTAAACATGAAACAAAAAATGTATGTAACATAAATTGTGTGTTTTAACGTGCTCTACATTTTTTGTGTGGTAAGTTTTTGTCTGTCTCTTACAGTTTAGCAGTTATGTAAAATTCCGTAAAATTCATCCAGAATAAAGTAGTCTTCCGAGGCTATTCCCAGAGGGCTTCTGGGGGGGGGGGGTCTGGTCCCGTTCGTCCCCCCTCGTAAATACGTCCCTGGACGAGCATAAGATAAAAGAAACTGCGTTTGTAAATAGGTTAACATTTCTCTTCCAGCCATAACAAGTACTAAAACCTCTGCACTGTCCTGTAAAACAAGCATGAATTTCTGGATTTGAATACGGCAATGAGACTATCAAGAACAGCAACTGAATAACATGTAGAGATAATTACATGGTTGAAAATGGAATGCCTCATGACCCAAAAGTATCTGAGATTATAGAATACAGATATGTCAACGAGTTTGACTGAAAAAAATGTGTGAGTCCGTCCCAAGGAAGGAAAGCTAAGCTCTGAGATACTGCTATCAGACCATTTTTCAGAATTGTCAAAAGCGTACTCAAAACCTATTTCTATCTCCACAACAAAAAAGAAACCATTTCCTATCTCTTTGAGAGGAGGCAATCATACCTGAACAGTTACAGGTCTGGTATAAAGGCGTCCCACTGGGACAAAATGTTCCTCAAAACAACCCGTTTCATTTTCAGAATCCAAAAATATATGTATTAAATATAGAGCAATGTCTGTTCAGCTAAAAAGAGGCTGTTTAAAAATAATTTGAAAATACAGGAAAACAATAAAGCGGTTTGTGTGGAATAAACCTTAAATTAATTGTTTTACCGAAACAATCTCTATATTTTCATGGTATAGTGAAATCTATAATAACTATCTATGCATTACTATAAATGTGATAGAGATGTATATTATTATTACTATTATTATTATTATTTTATTATTTTATTATACTCTGTAAATCGTCTTATTCCAAGCCACTATATTAACTTAGTTATATCTGCGATCTAATAACTTTGGCAGTAGATTAGTGCTGCTAAGATATACTTTTATGTTAATAATTGTGTAATGGGAAGTTGGTAATGAAGTATATCTATGCAGACATTACCGTCTAAAGCAGGCTGTTCCAGCTTAGGTTCATGCCAAAGGGCAGTGAGTTACTCACGACTTATGGGCTCTCCTGCTGTGGGTCAGCGGCAACCTATCGTCACAACTGAACGAAGTGTCCGAATGAGGCGGCAGGAACTGCACGCACTTATGGTATGACTTTCCAGTGACGTATCACGCTCAAAGGCTTCGAGGGTTTTTACTGAGTGCATGTGAATACTCTCAGCCAAGTAGAGTGGAGCAGCCTGGCTTTGGGTGTGAGTTTAAACATGCTATTAATTGCAAACAAGACACATTAGATAAGTCTTACTTTTGAAGAAGTTCTCCATTTATTACATTTTGAAAACTCAAGAACTTTGCAGAGTACAAAAAGTAATGTTTTTGTCAGAATACTTAGCGGTTAGTAAAAATCTAAGTGATAGATGTTTTGAAAGCTCATTTCTTGTAAAACTTAAATTTTCTGTGTGAATATTTTACATAAAAATGCATCTCAAGAACTTTTTATTTGAACAAAGAATTTAAAGAGTAAAAGTTATGTTATTTAAATAAATATGGAAGTTAGAATTTTTAAACATGGCAAAAATATCACTGTCATTGTGTATAGATAACTGGTATAAATTTCAACAAGATATCTTACATACTGTGCAATTTCTAAATTTCACACATGCATTACCGTGTAATAAAAGTAGTATTGAAGGTATTTATGAAATACCTGATCCCTGGCAGCTGACAGTCTAGTTGTAAGCTTTCATGTTTATAGGTTATTTTAAGCTTCGCTCCTCTTTCCATTAATTTAATTTAAACTCAATTTATTTGTTTAGTAATTGGAACACGAGATGAACCAGTTAAAGGTTGGATAGACAATGTGTATGGACCTACAGGAGTGTTTGTGGGTGCAGGAGTGGGGCTGCTGAAGACACTACATGGTGATCCAGATAAAATAGCTAACTTAGTGCCTGTGGACATGGCAGTGAATGCACTTATTGTAGCAGCATGGGAGGTGGGAAACAGACCCAGGTGAGTTCCAAACCTTGCTTTAGAGTGTGTTCACAATTGATTTTATTACAGGAGAGCGAATCTTGTTGTGCGCGTGCATGAAAAATTAGCTATTCTTCCGATTGTAACGGTGTTTTTTTAAACAATAAACAAGGATATAGAAGAACGACGTTATGACGACGAAATGTAGGAATGGGTGGCACACCGCTTGCATAAGAGGGTAGCGACGTAAAGAAAGGCTAAACCACTTACAACATAATTCGACATTCTAGAGGAAGGAGCAAGGATAATTTCATGCTTCGTTATATTGGACAATAGCTACGCATTTATATGAGAGCTTCCATTAGCGAGTTGTAGACGAACGTTTATTTATTGCCGTTTTCGAATGAGAATAGCCAAACCGATATCAAGAAAACGGTAGTGTAGTACGAAAACATAAGGTTTAAATTGTAATGTAACGAATCGGCATTTCGGCCAAGTTTTAGGGAAGGTTAATCCAGTGGTTGGAATTGGGCTTGGAAAAAGGAGTAGTCGCGTTTGTGAAGGGTGAACCAACATAAACATCTCCATGCAATCACGGTCCCAATTACACGGTGCAAATTACATTGGTAAAAATATTAAAACCTCTTTTCATTTGCAATATGTGGCACAAATTGTATTTTAGCTAGTGTTGGAACTAGAATGTGGTTCAAAGTTTTTAATTTTTCGACTAAGTACTATGTATACTAAAAAACAAAAACACGCCTGGCGCTTGTGATTTTGCTGAAAATGCGAATGTTTGCCGGGAACATAAGCGAACTAATTTAGTCAACCACGTGTGTGAACTACCTTGGCATTAGAACTTTAGTATGTAGCGCAGAGAAAAGATGAACCTAATTTTCTATCACCCGGTGAGAGAGTGGATTATTATCCAACCACAAATTTTGGGGATCGCCAGTTCGCAACTCAAAACTTGATTTGTCACAAGTTACGTTTCATGCCCATCTCCTTCCCTTCGATAAAGTGGCCTGTCCAATACGCTTTTAAGAGCATAGCAAACAGGTAGATGACATGAGCCGTGTCAGCGAAAAGACCCCGTGTTACAATAGGTATTTCCAGGCGTACTTTGAGTGTACATGCATAGTAGGCAGAGAAGGTAGTCTATTACACCCAACTGATCAATACCGAAATGTTACCTGAAATACATTTTTTGAGGACCCATAAGTCCAAAAAATCATTTTTAGGAAAAGGTCTGTCACACCTTGTGCGGGTGGAGAGCCATCACAATTAAAAGTCAGTTAAATTCCAAACTTGGTATTTAATTGTAGCGGCTTTCTGGGATGAGAAGCGAAGATTTTCAAAAACATTTCTCATCCCCAACTACTTTTATATGGAAGATTTTTCTAAGTTATAGAATTTTTCAAAAAATGGCTCCAACGATTTTGATTAAAATACCTAAATGAAAGACAATTACTTGCAAATAAAGTGTATATTTTGAATTTTATGGGAATATTCTTTGATTCTAGATGAGTTTAGGATAACTGGCAAACCGTAAGAGACAGACATGAGCTTACTACACAAACAATTTAGATCTTATTAATATGTACAATTTATGTCATACACATTGTTTTTGTGGAGTTAAGCACTTCCATGATGTTCCTTGTCGTTAATTTCAATGTTAAAACACTTGACAATTTCTGCAATGGGAATTTGACATTCCTGTTTCTTTTGTTTAAATCCAAAGAGGACCTAAATTCGGTGTCAATCGCATAGGACAACTTTTAAAACGTTTGACTATCCTTTAGCTTAACGGCCATTTTGTATTCCGTTATTGCCCTTTTACTTATAAGTAACGAAGACATAAGACCATTTCTGATATTTATGTATGTTAGCATGAAGTAAATAACAGCGTAAGCCTTTATAAAAAGAATATGTGGTTACAGAACAGGCAGTGAAAGTTATGTGAATGTAAAACATAATATCTGATTAAAAAAGATGGTTAGTGTGTTCAGGATGGCTTCTGAGAAATGGTTTAAATACGTTACCCGATAAATATTTGGCTGGTATTTGGTATCAATGAGTTCTTAGAAATATTTTGCATCCGTTTACCGGTGAAGCTTTAGACCAAAACTAAAGTATTCCTTCGTATGCTGTTGACCTAAGTTATGTATATTTAAAAATCTGTTAAATGCAAGTAGAAACATATTTTAATATAGCATATTTAAAAAGGATTTTTAAAAATATTTTGGGGCCATCTATGATTATATTTAGTTAAGATTTCTACAAAATTTCTGCTAGATTCTGATGTGGAAGCAACATTTAAAATTATGTGTATAGACACGCGAGGAAAGCAGCAGCAGCAATAGAAGCTACAACAAAAACAAAAATAATAATAATAATAATAATAATAATAATAATAATGATAATAATAATAATAACAACAACCTGGGTACCAAGAACCAATAACATGAAATTTAACTTACGTGCCTAAATTGCGAAATCTAGTAGAACTTTGTCTACGGAGTTGGTTTTCACACTCACCTAATTTACAGTTCATGCAACATATGTGTATGCGTAGCTGGTCTACAGTATTTATACTGTATGTTTGTAGCAATTTGCAGTTTAATTTACTCCTCTTTTTAAGATCGTCGCGTGCTAGACATGGAGCATGCTAGCGCAGTTATAGTAATTCTTAAACAGCAGAATATTTTTATAGTGTTTAACGCCCGCTTTTGCCACATAACCACCGCAGTCAACAGAAGAGTATGTATACTCACGTGCATGGTTACTGCCGTTTGATAATGGCAATAACTTTAACCTTCGTCCACATGTTGCTGATGAAAGCTCTGAGATACTGGTATGTAGATATCTAGGTGTTGTTCAGTATAACATGCAAATAATTATTCATCCCTTCCTCTAGAATGCAATATAATGTTATAGTTGGTTTAGCCCTTCCTAGAGTACCAACCACGGTGAACCTTACATGGTGATGTAACTGGCGCAACAGATCTGGACAAGTGAAAATCCAAATGAGAGCTAGGAAGCGAGTTGTACTTACAAGATAAGGACCTAGTTCAGGAGAAGTGCGTGTTACAGTCAATGTCAAATATCTGTCACTGCATAACACTATGCCGCACTGATAAACTTACACACACACATTCATATCATCAAATACCACTTTACAAATGGCCTATCATGGAACCAATGTCAATCGTCTACCTCGAATTCTTCCACATCTGACAGCCTTTCATCTTCACTCACTATATGAGAATATTGAATAAAGAACAGTGCATAATGTACAGTCATGTAACAAATTATTGAGCGCTGTAAACTTTCAAAGTATCGCTTCGGCCTCACGGAAGCACACGACATTACACAAGCTGGGTTTACACGTGCACGTGCACTATGCTACAAAACGTGCTTTTATACAGCGAGGTAAGACGTAGTTTATTGCTTTATAACATAAAATAGTACCAAATAATTGATTTTGCCTAACATGCACAGAAACACTAAAAAAATAAGCAAAACCGTGATAGTTGAGCTGTCCGCTACAGTTCTTTATAAACAGGGAAAAGAGTACTCACAGGAGAAATGGCTCAGTCCTAACGTGATCCGTTTGAAACTCCATGTGATACCTAGCGTTAGTACGAGCCTAGTAACCCGCATACTTTTTTCTATTAATTTGTTTTTAGTTCATATTAGTGAACCTTACAACCGATCTAGATTACGTTGTACAAATCATTCACTCTGTGAAATGTGAAATTTTTTATTTACTGTTCTCGCAAACTATAAAACAAAGGAAAAACACTGCAACTTGATCTCCGGTTGCTTTTAAATGCAACAAAAGCTAACAAAACAAGAGAATCTAATACTTTTTGTGGTCCCCATTATTTGCTATCACTGCATGGAATCCACTAGCGTTTGAAAATAATTAATGTCTTCTGCTAGTGAATTCCAAGTGTCAGTAATGGCACACATGAGTTGTGTAGCATCATTCAATCTGAGACCTCGAGAAAGCATCTGCTTTACTTTCGTCCAAACATGTTCAGTTGGGTTGCGATCTGCTCACATTGTAGGCCACGGTATCTGCTAAAAGATATTCGTGTGCTCTGAAAACACTTTTGAACTTTGACTGACTTGTGGACCGAATGACTATCCTGTTGGAGTTTAATAATACCTTCAGGATAATGCTCTTGGGCAAATGGAAGCAGAACATTTTCTAGAATTTCAGAATAGGTTTCCTTATTCAGCTTTCCATGATCACGTTTCAGCATACCTGCACCTTTCCGAGATATCCATGTCCAAGCAGTAACGCTCGTTCGACCACTCCTTGCAGTTATTGCAACATTTATCAATGAAATTCTACAAGACAGAACGGAAAAAAATGAACATAATGGTGTCATTGTCTCTTGAAGTAATGCCTCCAGCAGTTCCAAGAGACGTAATTATATATAAGGGGAAGCAGGAGTTTTTAGTTGGTGAGAATCCAACTCCCACACAGAGTGGGGTCTTTGAAAGATTTTCCCCTATTATGTATATAAAGCACTCCTTGCATGAGAGGCCAAATAACGCATATGATATCGAGCACCACTAGGCCTGTAAACAAACACATTCAAATTAACACCAGCAGTAGAACGTAGCTTCGTCGGAGAAAACTACTTCGCTTCTCGTACTGTACAGTAAATGCAACCTATCAATTTTGTGAGCTTCAGTTAGCACTTCCTTTACTGCCGCACGTCTACGTCGAATTCCGGCACCTTTACAGCGGTTGCTAACCGTCCTTGCACTACCCGGGAATAAAGATACAGCCTTGTATTCAGCGGCCGACAGAAACGGATCTTTTTCAGCCTCTACCATGAGAGATACATTCTCGGTAGATACACGCGAGCGACCAGTGCTCTTCCTTGTGGCAGACTGTCCCTCCTCGCGATATAGCTTTGCCCACCTCCTCGCAGTAGACTGTGGAACATCACAAATGCTACCCGCTCTGCTTGCCGTATACCCTGTGAAACCAGGGTGAGAGCAGTAGCACGTTTAACAACGGCCTCTGCCATTGCTAAAGTATGAGTGCGTCGCTGTAGTAGTGATTCGGGACCTCTTTCGGTAACTAATGGAATCAAGCACAAATATTGACCAACCTAGAAAGAAACACAATATGGGCAAAGGAAACAAGCTTATCACCAGTAGCTGTAAACTTGGGTTATTGGTGTTAATGGACTACACCGAAATAATCTGCGAGATTGTGCACGTGACTGATATAAGTAATTTAAGATTGGCGATGCATGGTCCCCGGATAAACATAATGCAACTACTTAGCGTTAAGCGTGTGGGTATCAGGTGCGGACAAGTCGGTGTTAAAGCAAAGCAGGTTGAAAAAATGGCTTAGGATGTCTTTTAAAACTGTTGCCCGAGTATAGAAAATCGATTTTTAGCAGCTAGTTACTAGCGTTCTCAAAATTTAATGTCGCAAAAATCTGTAAAATCTCGAACTAATCACTTGACAGTGCGACACTGAGCATTCGTTAGCTACATTCTTGAGGGAACCTACTCTGGAGGCGTTTTTTTAACTACTCTGATGGCTTAATGCGAAACGCGGGAAGCTGCTATTCCGAAACTTATGAGTTCGATTCCTGTCATAAAGTAAATTCTTTTTATTATTATTTTTTTCATTCCAGACGACGTGCCGCGATACGTGAACGAGACCCGAACTTGAAAACCATCTTTCACTTGAAAGCCAGTATCATAACCACTACTCTAGAGAGGCGTGCTGTAACATGTCCCTTCGTTTTTCGTGTTATGCTCTTGAATGGTTGATAAATTAGCCAGTGGGGAACTAGCATTTCAGAAACGTATAGGCTGGCTCCACCACCAATGAGCATTGCATCAGCTAGAAATACTATTGGGTTTGTTTACTTATTGGCTAACGAAGAATGGGTAATGTGGCGCTTGCTGCCAAATTCTTTATCAGGAACCAATACAAATGCGAAACATGGTGTTAATGTGTTCGACAGGCGATAACGTATGACGTAGACACTGTTAGGTAAGTCTAGCCGCATATTGCAAATAGTGACCATTTCCTGAATGAAAATTCTCTCTAGTTGATTTTCTACAAGTACATCTTTTTCGAAATTCGAATGTACGAGAATGTTGAATAAAGAGGAGCGCATAGTATAAGTTAATAAATCAGTTTTCTCCATCACAAGACTCTGTCAGTGTTTGTCTTTGTTCACCAAACATCACAACTATAACATGCTTCAGCACAACATTCGCACACATATTCTGATCCCATTATTATTATTATTATTATTATTATTATTATTATTAATATTATTATTATTAATAATAATAATAATATTATTATTATTATTATTATTATTATTTATTATTATTATAATATTATTGTTGTTGTGGTTTTGATTGTGATTATTCTTATTATTCTTCTTATTCTTATAATTATTCTTATTATTCTTCTTATGCTTATAATTCTTCTTCTTCTTCTTCTTCTTCTTCTTATTATTATTATTATTATTATTATTATTATTATTATTATTATTATTATTATTATTATTATTATTGCCCTTTAATTTGGTTGGTCATATAGGACGATGCATGAAATTGGTAATTGGAGCTCGGGGTCCATGGAGCTAAAATTACTCAACTTCATCTTCTCAGCATAAGGGAAATCGCCGAAAAAAACTTTAGAGTAATTCACCCAAAGCAAGGTTCAAACTCGCGACCTGTTGAATGTGGTATTCTACTTTTTAGCATAACAGATGTTGGAAAGCGTGAACAGCGAACATCACGTGCAATATTACGAGAATAAACAATATAACAGTGTCTGTAGGTTTCCGAGAATCAGGCTTTTGTAGAACTCGTGTTAACATGTACGTTCTTCCTCCTCTCTGCCTCTTGTTTTATGAAGTCCAGGATTTTTGCAATTATTTCTCTCCTCTGACTGTATAATATCTTGCCGCTTAACTTTGAAAATGTAGGAGCTATGGTTATTAATGTCACAAAAATAAGATAAGCCCTATCTACTGCTCCCCTTTAAAAATACAAGCAGATGAGGAGCACTTTCAATACCGACTGTACAATGTTTTGCTCTCTGTGACTATGCGTAAGTAAAGGTAACATAACGCAAACTCCGAATAAGCTAGGCTCGGCAGCTGGGTTGGCGTTCAAGGTCTCGATTCCAGAAGTTTTGTCCCCGCTATACTGTTATTTTGTGAGCACACAATTTCAGTAATATTTTATCAATGACATTTGCCGGAAGAAGATATAAATTGCAGTATAAGCAAACTGATTTCTTGGTTTCAATAATTTTAGATGTATAAACCTCAAGCATTGGTATTTAAGACAATGCAATTACTGAACGACACAGTAACATAAAATTATGCTATATAATACTTATTCTGAAAAATTCAAAACGAAATTAATTATTTTCATGTATGAAGGTTTAAGTAACATCCTTAAAACTTTTTGATAATGTAAGGGATCTTTCACCTAAAAGTCCTTAAGAAGAATTGGAATCAATTGCTATTATATCAATGAGTGTGTTCTTGGCGTTCTCTGCTGCTCCGTGAACCTTTTGGACCTGTAAGCTTTTGCTTTGTAACGCATCTACTAATATTGTTCTTATTTTATACTGTTCAGTCATATTTTATAGTTTTAAAAAGTGACCGAAGGAACAGGAACGCAGGACCTGTCAGATGGTTTCAAACTCACTGTGGCTACCATCGCAGGATCCGTCAGGGCGCTTGTAAGAGAGGAACATTAGCTGGCAGTTTCAGCAACCCTTGCTCAAACTTTCAGGTCTACTTATCCAACTATTGGTCGGCGTACATTATTTACACAGTACCACTATTTTGCCTTAATGAATATCTTGAGTTCTTTTTCGCGCAATATTTTTCGTTTTACTTTTTAATTTTGTTTTAGTGTTTGGTTTTTGTTTCTTGTTTCTTTGCTTGTTTTGTTTGTTTTTTGCATTAAAGGAACCAGTACTTGTATTAAATCCTTCTTCATCCATGCAAGTTGTACATTTTAGACTGTATGAGGTTATCTACTTTTGTAATTCACATGTACTCCATGTGCATGTAATCAGATACTTTTCAGGAATTTATATGCTGCAGAAGAACCTCTCACTTTGTTCTGAACAAAACAGGTGTCTTATATTTCCATTCGTGTAAAGCATTTAGGTACCTATGTCTATTGAAAATTGTAATATTTTTTTCAGGCTGGTTTTTATGAGTAGACGTTCTTCATTCAAAAAGTTTGTTGGTGTTAGACTGGCTACTATTATAAAGTTAATGTAGAGTAGACAAGTCTAGAGCATAGAAATGAAGTTAGAACACTGAGATTCTTAAATAGCTGTAGAAGTGGTCTAGAACCTAGGATATTTAGTTTCTTTTTTGAACATCTTCTATGTTCTTTCTTGATGTAAATATCAGTTGATCGTTAAAGGTAAGCCCCAATATCTTATTCTCTTGTCACACTCTAAAGGTGCAAGATGCTGATCGCTGGGCAGAGCTATAAATCTTTCTGATAGATTGTATGCGTAATACTTGGATTTAATTAAATTACTTAACTACAAACCCTATTCCTTCAAATCTTTGTGTAGCTTTTCGGTAAGTTACATTGCTAAATAATGTCTCATATAGTCAGCAAATCCCATCACCGTTGAATTGAATCATTATGGAACTAAAGAGTAGGTATCCATAACTTTCTGATTAGTCTGGTTCATTTACTTCTTAAGACGTGATAAATTGCTAAACTTTATGGTAAGGGTCTTAAAGGATATATTTCCAGAGCTCTTCATTTTAAATTTGCCTCGAAATATAAGCATCAATGCTGAACATTCATTTTCCGTTTACACATTTGTACTTACTGAAAAATTGGAATTTCCCCAAAGCTATTGGTAATTTTAAAAACTCTTCCTGCAATTTTTTATAACTTAAGTTCTCAAAGTATTAAAATAGTTGAACTTAAATAGGTCTTTCACAGTAATACTCTCTTTTGGATTATTTGAATAGCTTGTTCTAAATCTCTTGGTCCTGTGCTTAACAGTAAAAATAATTAATTATTACTTACATTTAATGCTACATTCATATCCAAGTGCATACCCACTTTTAATATTTTAGTGCATCACGCTAACTGTTGCTACAGCATAAACTTATGCAAAAGATTCCAAGAATTTTGTATTTTTTGTGTTTCAGATCACAAGTAGCAGAAGATATACCCATTTACAACTACATATCCTCAATACAGAAACCCCTGAAATGGAGAGACTTCATGGCTATAACACAGAAACATGGAATAAAGGTTCCCACTATGCGTGCTATTTGGTATTACTCTTTTACCCTTAATCGCTACAAAGTAATACATTTACTGTATGTTGCTCTACTGCATTTCCTGCCCGCGTTACTTGTAGACAGTGTAGCACTTCTTGTGGGAAAGCAACCAAAGTAAGTACCTATTGTTATTCAATTTGAGAGCAATGAATTACGATAAGAACACAAAAGTTCTACTTGTGTCATTTTTAAAAGACAATTTTGCGAGGGTATCACCAGTTTAACAAGCAACTGACAGTTGTGCTTCTGGGTTCAATTTTCCGTGTTGTGTTGCCTACTATCTTGATCACAGAAATTGTAATGTCATTCAAGCCGGAACCTCAAAATGAATACCTTTGTCCTAATTCTTAACAATGACATTCCCAAATGTTAAGTTCCAATGGTCTTCTTCTGTGTTTTATCAGATGGATATTTATGATTAAGAGGCTATAAATTATTTGAATTTGCAGATTTGTCTATTATTAAGTTCCTAAGACATTCTTCCAGATGCCTGCTGAGCAGACAGACTCTGATCAGATAGAGTTGCCAGGATGGCGGATCAGCCCGATCGCGGCAATGAGAGTGACGAACAAGATGATTTGAATTGGCGGTGAAATAGCTGAAAGAAACAGTGATTATGGAGCAGGTGATTGAATTAGTGGCAGCGGCATGCGTCCTTCCATGACAAAAATATCCCACATGCTGTTTGCTGGGATCAATCCCGGACTATCTTTGTGAGAGGCGAGTGGTCTAACCACACGGCGCTGCCTTGGTATTCAATCGACATTTAGTTCTTCGGTTATTTTTTTGTTTGTAGTGTTGAATGCCCGCTTTAACTACTTATGGCACCGCCGGCGGTGACATTGGTGATACATGAATGAAGATGGAGCACCGGTGGAATGCGATGGCGGGGGAAACCGGAAAGCCCGAAAAAAAACCCGCCCCAGCGCCGCTTTGTCCATCACAAATGTTACATGCGGTCGCTTGGGATAGAACCCGGGACGTCTGGGTGAGAGGCGAATGGTCTAACCACTCGGCCACGGCGCGGCCTTCTTCGGTTATGCTGTTTACAGTCTCACGTACACAGAACGCAAATAGTAATAGACATCGAATTTCTCATTGTCTATAGGGGATTTATAGGGTGTGTTTTGTGATATCTGCTGGCCCCTTCCTCAGTCTAATTGGGGAAGGAGGGGAGGTTGTAGCTTGCTTTTTGTAGTTAACTGTAATTCCATACTTTTTCTATTGTGCTTGGAAACAGTCATCAATGCCCTACACAAGTGAGGTGATCTGCGGCCATATTGTGGGCATGTGGGAAGCAGGGCGCACGGTAATACTGTGCAAATGAGTAGTTCTGTTGTACAGTGTTGGATTAAACGTTTCAGGTGCCCGCTGAAAATGGATTAAAGACGCGTCCAAAATCGGGAAAGCCAAGAAAAACAACGCAGAAGCCGATGTTACCTCTATAAATGCAAGCAAAAATGAACCATTTAAAACGTCTGAAGCTATCTTGCTCCCTTACTACGGTGAGAAACCGCCTCCATGAAACTGGCGTCAGTCATCGAAAGGCAGCAAAGAAAATAAACTTGACTGAACAGCACCGCAACAGTCGAATGGGATTTGCATTTGAATACTTGGTCAGACCAGACAGATTTTGGCAGCTAATGATTTTCTCAGACGAAAAGGTTTTTTGCCCTGATGAGGATGGGCGAATGTAGTTATTTGTGGCTTCCAGACAATACTCGCAATATTCCAGAACATGTAGTTGCCAAGAAAAGAAGTGGCTGCATAAGTGTGGGATTTTGGGCTTGGAGGTTCACGAGCAATACTGATTATTGTCTGCTTTGACAGTTCTATTCTCCATTAAATCAAACTCCACCTCCGCATTATACCAAAAGCAAAAAGTTCTACCAGACGCACATAAAACAATTCTACAAACTCCAAACATCTCGAGAACCTGCTTATATTCATGTAAATTTCGAAACAGGCATATTCTCTGTAGTCCCGATTAACAACGCGAAAGATCGCCAAAAATCTGTAAACCACCATTTTGAAAGAAGACACATTACCTAATCTCGCCTCCAGATGAGAGAGGTGGCTATACCTATTAGCGAATGAGTTGGCAAACCCAGTATGCTTTATTGGTTCGATATAGAACACTCACCTGCAAGGTGACAGTAAAAACATGACGTAATAGAGTACCTTACAAACGGTAAGGAATGCGATGTACGGAACAAGACAGTGCTAATTTCTTTTTGAGACTTCTGTACACACACTCGCGCTGGCAAGTGTCTCCAGATCTAGGATGATGCACATGAATTTAGTTTGAGCTGTCCCACATTAGAGCCAAATATATCCCTTTTAGTACACAATAAGAAACAAGAGGGACATCAACAACAAGAAATGAAAACCAGCAGTATAGGGATCCAATACTAAATTATTTCATTTAGATATATTACATTAAGTTTAAAGTGTTCTAAAATTTATAAACAATGAAGATTACTAACTATATGTCTTTTTGGCAAAGATTTCTTTATCTTGATCACATTTCTCTATGAAGTATACGCACATTCGCAAAACGTCGCCCATTATGGAACACAGTTATTTGTCTTGGTACTGACCAAATTTTGCTTCACTGTCAAAAACATTACCATTTGATTTCTCGAGCATAAGCGTAGCCGCCGGATTGGCAGGATAACTTTCCTCCCCTGAAACATGGCCGAACTGCTAAAGGGAACTTGATAAATTAAACCTTGTATTTTAATGATATACTACAGCTTTCTTAATATCTTGGTTATTCTCTTTTGACGGCAATAACCGCATTAACCTTCGCCTACGTGTCGCAGATAAAAGCTCTCATATCAATGGCGTAAATGTTGTCATGTTTAATGGCACAGACAAAAAGTACACATGAATCTCTATACTGCGGAAAAATGCTATAACTAATATAGCATTTCCTCTGTACCAATGGTACCGAAAATCTTTCATAGAGGCGGTATGCTACCCACGCCTTCATTTTGCATCGCTTATAATATCGTTCATTGTTTACATATTATACGTACCCCTGTTAGTTTCCTGGTGAGTTACATACAGAACTGATATCGGCTAAAAGGAATCAAAGTTTGGCTACCTTAAGGTGGAAACCTTACTGAAAGAAAAACAATATAACAGTCTAGGGGAATGTCACTTTTTATGAACATGAATGTACAGTCGAGAGAAAAACAAACGTGTCGATGTCTTTTATTTCATATAACGTTTTCCCTTATTTAATGTTAGCAGAGTTCCTTTATCAATTGCGTTCTACACTTATCCGGCCTCTTATTGCATTAAATAAAGTGAGCGGAGAAAGCTGGGGGGGGGGGGAACGAAGGCATTTTACGTGAGTGGCTGATAGGTACTCGCTGGACTTATCCGTCTTCTATTGGTTTTATGTCAAAAGTCTGGCACTGAAACCCTAAACCTTGAACAGAGTTCGGTTCTCGGGTAAAGAAAGGAAGAAAGAGGTTCGTAGAAGAAGCACTCTGTGGAGTGCTTGCACAATTGTATTGCCTTGTAAACACTACTGTCTTTATTACATATGCCATATGTAAGGATCAAACTCATAGACAACAGACCCTTATTTAGCAATAAAACGGGCTTACTGGAAAAGCTTGTTATTAAACAGAAATGGCAAAGAACTCAGTTTAATTTTTACAAATTAATCATGTAGAGTGAACAAGCATTACAAAATCGTCGCAATTTCTTATTGTTTGAAAAGGGTAGGAAAATTTGTTTATGCTCATTTTGTTGCAAAGCTAGGATAATGAAGTTCACAAAATATTTGGAAAGGCAGAATCAGAATTAAAAGTATGTGCCATTCTTAACATCTGTAACCCAAATGTTTGTATTTTTCTTGCCGCTAGCCTTTCATTTGAGCTACGAATCTGATGTCAGCAATTTATGGATATACCACATCACTGTAATTTACCCGGTAGAACACAAGGCACTAACTTAATTCTTCCTTTCCCGTTTACGGAAAAGAGCTCAATAAAAGTGAATGGATTACGCTTTCTGAACAAATCTAAATTTGTTTTAGGCCCTAGCCGCTGTGTACATCCGCTACCGCTATAAAAATATATACCAATAAACCTTTTTGATAAAATCAAGAGGAGCCATGACTGGGGGAGGTCCTGTTTAACTAAACCCTTATCCACTTAACATACGCCTCATTATAAAGGTGGAGAATGTAGGTAGCGAAGGTGTTACATTCTACTAACAATTTCCAAACTGAGATTTCACTGAACCGCATATGTTATTTTAACAGCTATTGAATGACCTGATGAGAATTCTAAAATAACTCAAATATGGATACGGAGACATCTTGTCTTTAAGTTGATATGATGAACATAGTTCATAGGTATATGGGATAGGCCGTTTTCGGATTGGAGTCGGCAATGGTCCAGTGAGGATTGGTGCCACATCTTTCGAAGGAATGCCTATGGGAGGGAGCTGGGACGTGATAGGAGCCATCGAGTGGCCGGAACCAGGAGTAACGATACATCCATGACAGGGTCCCTTTGGGGTCCAGATTGAGACGCCCCGATAGACCGGGGATCCCCTCCGCGTCCACAGGATCCAACGGTCTCCCCGAGGAAGGGATTCATATACACTACCAACCAGCTGAAAGACGAGGCACGGAGAAAGTTCCACAGAGCCCATCGTTTTGCCCTGCCATGTTGTATTATAATAGTATCACCGACATTTCAAACCAGAAAACAGACCATCCGGATAGAAAAATGAATAAAATTATCTATGAATGATATAAACCTCTCCAGTATTCGCCAGACCACGCGCGGAAACACCGCAAAAAAGCAAAGTCCCAGGAAACGGACGCCGGAATATGGGTCCTCTCGATGCGAGTCAGACGCGCTACCGAGGAGCCACCTCATTCACTGACCAAGTAATCAAGAGTTGATGTTTGCCATGCAGCTTAGCATAATAAATAGTAAGCTAAATCTTGCATTCAGTCTGCTGTGTTATTTGAGAGCCCACTGTTTTGTGTAGCAGTTTCATAGTAGATGTTTGAACCACCGGGACTTTTGAATTAGTAATTCTTCAAATAAAATACTGTAACATATGTCTTTTTATTTGTATTGCTGCAGAATACTTTTTTTTTCCTCGTTACCTTGACGCTCGTACACTCAGCTCCCTACTGTACTTTCCGAAGTTGCTTTCAAAACTGGCCCCTACGGTTCTAGCTGCCCTCCTTTTGTACCCCTCGTTTATACCACAAGATTCTTCCAGAGCCGGGAACCATTATTATACGTATACAGTTTACTCAGAGACATTGCAGGGGATCTATGTGAAGCAGCCGCACGCACGCGATTCCCATTCCGCCCGTACTGCGACTGCGTAAACACTCTTCGCGCACCTGCAAAAATACCGGCTGGTAAGGTTTGGGTGCATGCATTTGAGCGTGTAGTCACACTGTTCAATTCTCAAGGCTTGTAGTGCAAACCAGCACAATTGTGTCATCGTAGTGGCATAGACGAACTGAATGTACCACAAGCCTCTTCCCTCGGGGCGGTCTCTGGATACAGTAGGTCACATCATTAATCCTCTTTATCACAGGCTATAGTCCCTGCCATGGTTGTTGAAGCTTGGGGAAGCGCCCCTTTGTTTGGTTACGGATATATAGCCACAGCAGATTACCCTGCTGAAAACCTTGTCTTTTGGCTTGTCGGGTATAATGGGTCTTCGTCCGCTCCCTCGCTACCTAGATGTATTGACGGACTATTTCATGCATGTCGTCAAGTCGGCCAAGAGATTCTGTACATTGATGATTGCTGGCTGTTCTGTCTCAGGTGGGACTTTGTGTACGATGGTAGACGCTGCTCCCTACCGAAGGCCAAGCGGCTGGTGTCAACATAATGGTGTGGTGTGGCGAAGAGCAGTAGGCTGGCACAAGAGGGACATTGTGACACTCTACTCTCCATTTTATCAAATCTGGAATCCAATTTCTCATCCATCTGTTCTAGTTTCCCCATACCGAACTCCATTTTCTCCTGCAGCATCTCCATTCCGAGTAAATTTCTACTATTTCAGATTTCATTTTCTCTTCTAACTTCTCCATTCTGGATATGCTGTTCATGTCTTATCTTTTCCATTCCGGATTATATGGTCTCGATTTGAGCGTAATATGTTCATCATCTCCATTTTGACTTTCAATTTCACTCCTGCCACCATTGTAACAAATGCCTTTTCATTTAAATTACTGCAGAACAAGTGTTTTATTGTGGATTGGACACTCAGCTCTCGGTTGCTTCTACTGTTCCTCTAATCCAACCGTACTCTCGGAAGTCGCTATCAAAATGACTTCTGCAGGCCTTGCTACCTTGCTTTTTAGAGCCCTAGTTTAAGAAGCAAGAAAGTTTCAGAGCCGAAGGACATTATTACACGTGTACATTTTACGTAGATATCCACATCTGGGAAAATGGAGGGGGGGTATGTAAAATGGCTGCTCGCACTCATTTTTGCAACTCCCACAATGCTGCGACTACGTAAGCTCATTTTGTGCACCTATAAAAAATCAGGTGAGAAGGTTTATGCGCGCTTATTGGGGCGCGCATACACAATATGCGCCCAATTTTGATCTTAGAAAGGTATCTATTTCGTTCCTTGTTTGAAAACAACACCGTATCGTCGTTTCTAAGTTTAAATATATTTGCAGAGCAAAGCTTCGTATACACATTGTACACAAATATATTAAATATATTACCTGGCATTCGTAGAGAAAGTCTTAAAATTCCGATTTTACACTCTCTAGGAAGTTATTAAAATATCAGTGCATTTGGCGAACACTATTTGCTTTTATTAGACTAGCGATTCTGATCACTATATTTTTAACATTTTAAAGCGTTGCTGTTTTAACACAAAGAGCTTCTATATCTATTATACAATAAATAATTTAACATCTCCTTAGCGAGAAATGCCAGTGACGAACGGGCGCACTATTCCCACAAAACTATTAAATTTCCTGTCCTGTTATGCGTATTTTACAGTTTTATCCACACCAGTGTTATCCATCTAAATTAAATTTGGAGGCAAGATTCAGCGCAGCTTCAAATATGTCCTTACCATAGACACTGTCATGCATTGAAAGCATATTGAATAGTTCTTAAAAATATTAACGTTACGGTCCACTTATAAACACCTGAGTGCATCTGTATGATTTGTATTTGTGCATTCACCTAAGACAACCTAAAGGAAAACTGGTGCTCTAGTGATCTTTCCAATTGGTTATGTATGTCACTTGATATTTCTCTAATTCTTTTGGTGACCGTTCTGCGAGAGAGAGAGAGAGAGAGAGAGAGAAAGAGAGAGAGAAAGACCAAGTATATGTTAGCAATTGATTGTAGAAACCTCGTTGTTATCCGCCACTATGTATTATTTAACGAAATTCTCATTTGAAAAACAGAGTTTTTTTCTGTGTATTTTTTTTTTCACGTATATGCCAGAATGTTCCATTACTTGTGCGAATATTTTCTCTCTGAAGGTTTCATTCTTGGATGCGATAGACTTGAAAAACGCAGTCCCAGCTTGGTTTTATATTTCCATTAATATAGAGAAAGTGCGTTTTAAAAACTTTAAACAAATCTCTGTAAGCATGCCAAAGTCAGCTTTATGCTTCCGACTACATGGGTGTTTGATATTGAAGCACTTTAGATACATAATTTGAATACTATGTACTAAACGGGCGGTTTTCTTAATGTTGTAAGTCAAAAAATTCTCTCCTCCACTCTTCCTGTAACTGACGACCCGAGTATGCAGTCATATCCGCCACTGAATGAAACTGTTCAGGATCATAATACTTGAAGAAGACGGTCAAAACAGAAGGGATCTGCGGTGGAGTGGGGCAAGGACGCCTTTCAGGGCAGTGCTTCTTTGGAGCAGTTTCTCCCCAGAAATGACTCCTTTAAATATATTTGTATTGGAAAATTATTTTGTTGTGGGATATTGAAAACTAAAGAGAATAATCCGTTGTCCATGGATTTCATTTTTAATGAAAACATATTTTAAAAGTAATGGATATGATAATCAAAACTACATTTATAATGCGGACAAAGGACATAAGAGTTATAATTATCTTAATGTCTTCCAATTTCTCGGTTTACCCTTCTCGTTCTAGGGCTTACACCCTAACAAGCAACCTGTCGAGATCATAGCATGTCAAGAATGGATGATCAGCCCAATGTCTGCTATGACGGTGAAAAGGAAGGAAATGAAATGTCGACATTTGTGTACAATGTGTATACGAAGCTTTGCGGATTAAATTATCCAACCCAGCATTTGCCTAGCGACCGAATAAAACCGGTAAAAATCTTCGGCCAGATTGGTCGGTCCTAGGTGTTTGAAACCATGGTCTTCCAAATGGGGGCCGCTGATGTTACCACACGCTTTATATCACTCGGTTGCATATGATATTGCTAGCAAATTGTTTGGCAGGAATAATACAATAAAATGGAATTCTCTCTCAGCAACCAAAATCGCAATGAATTGGTAAGTGAACGAATAGCACTTGTGGGACATTAATCCCTGCAGTCTGCTTTTTAGAGTTGCAGCATGTTGCATTTAGGGAATGCTGAAGGCAACTCATCTCTCAACGGAGGTAATTACATTGAAGTTCGCAAAGTATTAGCGCGCAATGATTTGGAAATGTGTTACCCATTATTAGATTAATCAGATTTGTTTCTCCTGACGTACAAAATGAGCTAGTGGAAGCAGTTTCCGAATTAATGATACTTGAAGTAATGAAGAAAATTTCTGATTCTAATTTTGTGGCCTTAATCCTTGACCAGAGTTCAGCTATCTCCATGAAATGTCAGCTTTGACGGTTCTGCTATTTTTGTCTTCAATCCTGATATTTGACTATTAAATGAGTATGAATGTCGTTCAAACTTGTAACACTGACCTGTAACTGTGCTGCTGTAATAACCAGACAACAAATAGAACTTTACCAGCATTATAATGATCTATATTCTCCACAATTACACAATGTATTAAATTCACTTCTTTCTCTCTCTGCCAGCTCCGGTAATGAATTACGAGTATTCTTTGCCCCTTTTCCAGCTTTGGAATATCTTTTCAAAATGTATTAAGAGAACAGCGGCTTTAGACAGGCGTCTTAAGAAAAGGTTTGCATCTGTGGCACCAACAGGTTGGCAACACCGAAACCGCGAGACTGAAACTGCCCAGGAATATAAAGCCCTGTTGTTTCTTATACTTAAAATCAAGATCAATGGGATATGGAAACAGTTTCTTCCACTCGAGGTCTTGTTTCATTTTAAACAATTTTATTTCACTTTCGTATTGGACAATGTTTTCTTAATTTTTACCCATACTGATTCTTCTTTAAAGATCTTCACACTAAGAGGTCTGACTTAGAATTCTGCAGAAAAAGGGCTCAGGAAACTAAATAGCAGCTCCATCGTTTGAGAAACAATTTTAATTTCTTTGGTGAAGAACTAAAGATAACTTATTCTGATGGTTAATCATTTACCAAAATAATTCATATTGACGCAGTAAAAGGGGAAGAAAGACAATTTTCGCACAGACGACAATATAAGATCATCGATACCGTACGCCGTTATTTTTCCAAACTATACTGGGGGGCGCAAAGCTCTACTTTATCACTCTACTTGATTCACTGTGTTTTCATGATCATAAAATAGTGTTCCAAAAAAGAGTGTGTTCATGCCTTAAAGAAAGCAATTGGAGCACTCTTTATTTTTGTAGTTTTGAAAACTGTATTCAGGTCCAGATATGTGGAAAAAACGCATAGAGCACCGCTGAACACAAAAAAATTGCGCTGAAATCTTTTTTTCCACCAACTTTAATCTTTTATCATATAATATTAATCACAAGCAAATACTACAGCAAATAAACAATCACTTTCTGTAATATTTAAAAGTTGCATTTTTTCGGGCTGTTGTGCCATGGCCGGAGGCTAAAATGCGAACCATACGTTATGCAGTCTTCTACGGTCAGCATCCTCGGTGTAGGAGGTAAATGCAATGCTAGAAAGGAATGCAGGCTAGTTATTCTCTCCATCTAGAAGGGGGATGGGAGAAGGTAGCGCACTTGTGGGTCCAGCCGCGAGCTCTTTGTTTCCTAATACCGGTTTCCAGGTCTTGCTTATTTGGTAACCGCCATCTTTGTTGAAGTTGTTTAGATGCTATTCTATTTCAATAGCTTCTCTCCTAAGAAGACTTAAATATCCTTTTGCTTTTACAAGCACCTCAATATTTTGAAATTTGATTCAATGGCCCTCGAAATACGTGCTCAGCAATTGCTGGATGTTCTGGCTGCATTAGGCAGATATGATGTTGATGTCCTGTTACACGCTTTTTAATAGACCTTCAGGTCATGCCGACATATACTTCGCCACACTCACGTGGTATTTTGTAGATCTCAGCAGAACTTAGTGGGTCCCTCAGATCTTTTACTGAACGAAGCATATTGCCTATCTTGCTTGTCGACGTAAATACAGTTTTGATTCCCTCCTTCTTTAGTAACCGTGCAATGCACTCTGTGACGTGTTCCACATATGATTGTTCCCCAGGATTTGGTATATTAGCGTGCCGAGTTCTAATGGCACGATTAATAATCTTGGCGTGGCAGCCATTGCTTTGTAGCACCTCCTTCAGATATTTTAATTCAGAATCTAGGCGTTCAGGCTCGGACATGATATTTGCTCGGTGTACTAAAGTTTTATTTATTGCCCTTTTTTGGGCGGGATTGTGATTTGATACTGCGTTCAGATATCGATCCCTGTGGGTGGGCTTCCTGTACACTTCGTGTTCGAGAGTACCATCTATAAACAAAAACGTCCAGGAAAGGAAGTCGGACATTGTTTCCACTTCTAGCGTAAATTTAATGTTGCTGTGGATCCCATTCAGATGTTCAATACATCCCCGAAGCTTGTGTTTTCCAAATGGCCAGACAACAAGTGTCATTCACATAGCGAAGCCAGATCGATGGTTTATATTCTGACGTTTGAATGCCTTAGCTTCAAACCATTCCACGTAAAAGTTCGCGATGGCAGGATAATGCGCTTCCCATGGCGACATCTTACTTTTGTCTGTAGAATGTCCCTTCCCACCGGAAGTAACTTGAAGTCAAAACATGTTCAACTTACGACCAGGGCACAACCGCCCGGAAACTACAAGTTTTTAAATGTAACGGCACTGGCCGTGAAAACAGCGTAAGATGCGCTATAATCATTTTCTGTTTTGAAAGGAATAAAAACTATTTGAGAAGCTCTCAATGCTGAATAGGTTATGCTCCTTTTTACCGATGAATACTGAGAGGTCCCTACTGAACAAACTATGTACAGTGGTCACCGAGCAATAGGAAATATGTTATCGTGCAAATAATAAACGAAGAATTTAACTGCTGTACAAAATTGAGGTAGGATTACAAACATAGCACACTTCTACGTTCAGAAACATTATGAAATTTATTATTCAAGTAAAAACGTTTCGTCTACTTTTAAAACTGTATTAATTTCTTCCCTCGTATATGAAGTCATACTTCCTCACTGATTTCTATAAGCATGAATATGATTTACATATATGTGGAAACGCTGCTCCATTACTTTCAGCTTCACTACACTTTTTTTCGTTTCAAATTAGGTTCTACACATCAAGCAGGATTGTTTTAACATTGCTGAGTTGTACGATTTGCAGCGAAGCTATCAATTAATTTGAGAATGTCAACTTCGTTTTGTAAACTTAGCTTTCTAGTTTTAGATACAAGGCGCCTTGCTAATTTATGCTAAGCAATACTAAGGTGTAGTACTGCACCGATATAACATTTTGATGCAATCGTTAATAACAGATTAGTCAAATTCACTCACTGCTGAAACGTATTTTCTTTCCGTGGTGTAATGTGGTGCGGCAAAGACCAATCTCTTTCTTAAACATTATTGTCTTCCTATTATAAGATAAAATGATTATGTATTCTGTATATACCCGGTTCTTAAAATGACCGAATACCTCCTATCTACACAATGTTAAATATGCAACGTTTTGATACGCTCAGCTTCTAAACCATTGAACCTATGGATATGAAATTTGGCGATGATATTCTCTATATTTTTTATTAGTTATTAAATATAATTAAAATTCTTATTATTGTTATTCTGACTTTTTCAAAATGTAAAACGAGTATAAAGCTTCAAAAATTATATTGCTTAAAACGCAAAGGTTTTCATTAATCATTAATTTTTGTATCGAAATGAAAATGTTTAATATTATTTACTATTAACGAAGTTCATATGTTGAGGAATTTATACAGTGAGCGCATATGAAGATCTAAAATTTCAAGCAGGGAAAAATTGCATTACAGTAAACCCAACAAAGCAAGAAACATCAGGCAGGCATATAAAGAATTACTTTTATCTGACACTTTCAGTAGTAGTTCAGTAGAAATCTAAATAGTTCTGATTTGTAACTTCAGAAACTTCCCCTTAAAGCGCTATTGCATAAGGACCAGCAAAGTAACAAATGTTGCACATTTTAACTCATATCAAAATATTCGGTCACCGGCCATTTGTTTACACATTGAAAACCTACAACAGCAGGAAAATAAGTCGTGTTATTGACTAAGTAGAGCTTTCCGTTCACCAACTAATGAGCAATTGCCACAAGTACTTCCTTTCCAAATGGATGACATACATATGCATCTCCAAATGTTAGTCACTTGAGCATTATTACTTGGAGACGATGGTGTCGAAGTATCTGGTGGGTATTTCAGAGTGGTTTTTCGAGTATTCCATATGATTGATTCAACAAATAAGCCGGATTAAGGTGAACTATAGAAAATGTTGGTGCTTATTGTTGTTTGCAATTTAGAAGATTGTGCTGTATAGTCGAATAACCCTGCACGTGACTTCATAAAGTTTATACATAGGTGTCTTCGCTGCATATACTCACACTAACAAATGAACCGCTGAGGGAAATGCAGTGTCCGCAAGACAGGATTTTAAATCTGGGTTATCCTTATCGGTTGTTTGGTATTAAAGTAATGTAGCTTTCAGCAGTTTCAGATACGCCTTGTGTTGTTCAGCCAAATAGGAACAAAATAATCTCGTGGTAGAACAGCCATGGAGAAAAACATGTACCGAAGGGCCACTGCACTAAACGGTGTCGTTGCTTCACTCCACCACACACACCCCCTCACCCACGGTGCCACAAAGTAGTAAAAGTAGGAGTTAAACATTACCCTAAAAAATTCCCCCTTCTCCGACCGTCCTCTTCAATTACTGTGCTTTGGACGCACCTCATTCGTGGCGGGAATGGTTTGGAGTCGTGTGCCAGTTTCAGGAAGAGTGGCAGAGAAAACTTTTTGTGACAAGAAGGCTTGCTGATTAATATGCGGTGGTCAATTGACATACCTATTGAATGATCAGCATAGAAGAGAGCATGCTTCACTATTCTTAGCCGGCCGGCGGTTCTGCTGAGCGGGTGAGACCACGTCCGCAGTAAATATACTATGGCTTGTCGCGTAACCTATTTGAAACAAACATTAACGTAAACAATTAAAATAAAAGTGTTCACATATATTAAACATAAACCTTGAGATGTTGGAAATGTCAAATATTCATACCACCTGCTTAGGAAATTGATCATTCCATGTTGCAGACGGCAAATGGTAAAATTTCTTGACGAATGTGCTTTCTTTCTTTCTTTCTTTCTTTCTCTCTTTTTCTGTCTTTCCTTCCTTTATCTTTCTGAAAAGTTTGTGTACTTGTTTGATAACCTTTCATTTTTAGGCCTCCCCAGAGATAAAAATTGTCAGGAGCTAAAACGAGGAAACGCGGGCCCCACTCTCAGAATCTCTATGGGATATGAATCATAAATGGATACTTTTTGGGGTACACAATACCGATACCTGCATTGAGTTAATTGCCTTACTAAGGACTGTATTGCTTCAACTAACAAAACTGTGTCACGTTTGCTGAAGTTCAACTCACATTGAAGCCTCGCGCTTTAGTGACGTAAAACCTGTTCTGCTCTATGCTCATTACCCCGTATAAGACGTTTCAATGTCAAATGCCATTGCCTTTGGAAGGCTAAGGCCACCTTTGGTGATAATACAGGCAGTTATTTACAATTTTAAAGGTACGTTTTATGCACTTTTGAAAATATAGAAGCAAAATAGAAGTCTACTATTTTAGAGGTTGAGTTACTCATTATTGTATCCGTAACTTAAGTTAATTTTGTAGAACATAAAGTTTTATTTGATGCTATTTAATATATTTTATTTAAAATACATTTCAACTATATTTTTATACCTATTTCTCTTCGTATTTCAGAGAAAACGCATATTTAACCAACCGAAATTTAAGTCAAATACACCCAAGAATGTTACCTCTATGTACATCCTGGCTTATAGTCAAAAGAAAGCACTTTTTACATGAGAAATTCGTGAAATAACGGTCGGTGACGGTTATCGAGGAGGTTGAGCGCCTGATATAAGTTCAGTTGCTCGTAGGGGATCACCAATATGTTTACAGAAATGTCAAACGACATGCAGGACGAACAATGGAGCAACACTTTCTATGGTTCTAGATGAGTGCACAGGCATAAAAGATACAGCAGAATCAGTTATAGGTGTTTAAAAGGTGTGTGGACCACAACTTCAATATTTTAGAAGAGCTACTGAATCTGTTTCCCTAGAATGATAGTATCCACGGTAAATGCATTTTTGAAGCTGTGCCGAATATTACTTCTAAATTAAATTAAACTGGGCAAAACTGGTCTGAACTGCTACAGATGGGGTATCCGTAATGACAGGAAGTTTAGGTGTTATTGTTTTCTTTGTGGGGGGGGGGCGGGTACTGCCTAGGTCAGATATCAATGCTATTTATTGCAAAATTCACAGAAGCTCTCTATGTTAAAAAGAAGTTGTGTAAAATGTTATGAGCGTATTCAAAAGGTCTGTTAGTCTAATAAAAGAAGATTCTTCACAAATTTACTACTATTTAGATAGATTACAAGAGGACGTGCAATCGGAATTCAAAGCTTTGCCCTACTGTTGTCAAGCAGAGGGACGCGTTAAGATATATAAGTTTATGTACTTACTAGTTAAGGACAGCGCTTCCATACAGCTTCTATTGCAGGTTTATCTTCCTACTTCCTTATTATCAGTAAGCCGGGACTTGCTAGTCCCTACGTCAGCATGGTGTCCTTTCTAAACCAGGTTCATAGTGTCATTCTGGACGAAAAAGTCAGAGAGTGCGTCCATTGTTCTGGATAAATATTAAATTTACGATCGTCTTCTGCGGTGACGAATTTCTTTCTGTGTACATTTTTCATTCATTGTATTAAATACGTTTACACTCTGCCGCAAATATGTTCAATGGGTGCCTATATCAAGCAAAGCGTTCAAACCATGCTGATTTTGAACAGCTGCAGACTGTCGTTCAGAAGGCACAGCAAAACGGAACACACGAATACACTCTTATACATCTTCTTGCGCCATGTTGAAATTTCTTCTTAGACTTCTGAGCGAGGAATCTTCAAAACAGATATCTGAATTAGTAGACCATTTATTATACCTAGAACAGCTAGGTTCTCATTGTTGTTTGAATTTAATTTCGGTTTCTGCATCAATAGTATAATATTTAAAGGAATGTGTGGATTGGTTATTGGCATTCGTGTTACATTATTATTCAGACCTGTTAACATTCACCCTTGTTCTAATCTTTTACTTCCAACTGCGTACAAAGGGATATTGTGGAGGATCCTAGAGCTTGTACAGTTTTTAATGCTTTTAATCTTTTATCTTTATTTTTTACAGTACCCACTCAAATTAGAAAACGATTAAACACATGGATTTGGTTTCTGGTTTTTCCTGGCTTATGATCATATGACAATACACTGCGCTTCCATACTTCAAACGATAAATCCTCTATCTCTATCAGTGCAATAAACGTTAGAACTACGTTCCAATTGAAGTCCCTACCGCCTGCGGTGCCATAAGTAGTTAAAGCGGGCGTTAAACACTACAAAAAATGTCAAGTCCTTTGTAAGCTTCTTTATGTTTAGTGCTTCTGTTACGGCCATTACTACAATGCTAGCTTCCTCGAAACAGATAACAAAAGCTTGATAATTATGCCAAACCGCTGGAAATGATTTGAAATTTATTACAGGTTTAAATAAATTGTATTTCATTGATCCTGAAATATGTTTCATCATATCCGCACGCGAGTGATTAGATTTGAGAATCGTACCTACTCCCAACCATTCCCAGTGAGCATATGTAACCACATCAGCAACTCGGAGAACGGCCCGTTAAGGTTTGCTGTCGTATATACTGTTCTGAACACACGGCACGAATTCTCATGATAAGCTGTTTCTTGTGTGGACGCGGCCTTTTGCAGTTTTTCTTCTTTTGCTTCAGTAGAAATTGAAATAGGTGTTTGATGTACATTACTGTTGTTGTTGTTGTTGTCAAATATTTTCTTTCTAATCGACTGCCTCTTTTTTTCATGACTAAACCGAAACACAACAACAGAATTTTATCATTCTGAAGAAAGCTTAACACTGTTGAGTTTTAAATCACTGGCAGAACACACATCATAGCACACCCTGCAATCTAGTTTCTCATTATAAATCCTAAGCCATTTATTTTCTTTCAATTTCGGAAGCATTTACAGCTCCTTTCCAATGTGTAGGAAAATGTTCAGAATTTAAATCAGATGTTCGGAAACACCAACTTTGGCAGTGGAAACACTTCCCGCACTTTCACTAACTATTGAATATCAGGTACATCCGCACCACCTTTTGGCTTATAAATTTGAATACCAGGCGGAGGGGAAGTTACTTATTTTCTTCTAATATGTGTCTTACAAACAAAAAAGGATAATGGAATTTTGTTATTTGATCAGCCGATAGCGGAAAAAAAAATGGTTTTTGTTCCAAATTGGACGCGTAATTCCACAAGAATGCACGATAATAGTTCGTTACTTGTAAGATGCGTAGAATAGCGTATTTCTGACATTAATTTCGGTAATAATTATGCGACATCGCACAGGTTTTGGAAATAATTAATCGCTTAAAAGAATACTCCGAACAGTTTTTACAGACGTGAAGCAACTCGGCAACATTACTTCCGGTTGGTCAGGGATCTGAACAGACTTCTGCATGTAAACACGTCGGTTGCTTGCAAACACGACGCAGGATGGTGTAATGATTTGGGAGATAACAAGGGTAACTGGCATCCTGATTGGCCGACACTCGCACAGTAAAAACGGAAGGAATGCCTTCAATGTCCTATTAAGCGCTTCGCGGTCGCGACTGCAAAGCTCCACTGCAAGTTTATTCATTGTTAAAATAATCATCGCAGTACGCAGAGAACCCGAGGACTATGTTAGTGGATAAACATGCGTACACTACTAAAAGTTACACGAGAAGCCGAACTTTTCAAACTGTGAGTATCTTGATAGGCTACTAATTTATGGCGAAACCGCTCAAAACGTTGCAGCTGCCGTCAGATTGTACCAGGAAACGTTTCCCACCCGAAGAATTCCAAACCCAAGACCGTTTGTGTTGACCGTGCAGAGGGTCCTGGACAAAAGGAGCGTGCAGCTAGCACGCGAAGGAGGCCGATCGATAACTATTACTGTCGCCACAGAGGAGGCATCTTATAGAGGAACACCCCAGCAGCAGTAGCCGGGGAATGGCTCGCATGGTCGGCGTGTCCCATTGGCCTGTTCTCAAGATCCTCAAAGAACAATTATTGCAACCGTATATAAACCAACGGGCCTAGTGTCTTTTACAGCACACGCATTGACCGAGGAAGAGAGCAGTCCTGGCCTTCTTTAAGCTTCTTCTCGTGAACAACATCTGCAAGAGCCTGCGTGGTCACGCCCGCTAGCAATCAGCCAACGGTGGAAGGACCGCCCTACAGCGACCCTAGTGGAGACTGGCAGTGGGCAGCGTCACTCTGATAGCCCTGTCTCCCTCCGGCCGTATCCGCCGGAGATCCCCCACAGCTGGAGAACAACACCTGCGCTTTAAGGAGGACCGCAGTGGGCATTGGCCCCCTTCTAGCGTGCCTCCTGGAGGAAGCTCGTCGAGCTTCTCCACCAGCGCAATCCCCTGAACTGCCGCCGACACCAACTCACCCGGCCGCATCCTGCCCTGGAAGAGAGCGAAGACTTTCTCTTCCCTTGCCTCCTGAGCTTCAACCTGGTAATCCGACGTACTTGGCACTGACTGACCGACTGACGATACCGCGGGCTCACAAGGCCAAAGCCAAGGTTCCGGACTTTGGTCTGGACTCGGGGTTCGCCCCAATCGGCGCGTCGCAAGATGTACGGCCCTCTGTGGGGAGCCAGATGGCACCTGCACAAGACTTTGACCAGCCAAGCACCACCGCGCAGGTAATACCTGACAAAATGAGCAATCCTGTACCTTCCACCTCTTCCTCAAAGCCAAACCCCGGTCCACGGGCTTTAGCCCTTAAAGGCAGAACCAAGAAGACTTCTGGCAAGAAGAAGTCTTCCTCCCGTCTAGTCAACCAAGGGACTGCAGTCCCTCTCACCCCGGAAGTGGCGCAACACACTTCCACACCAGTTGCTCCCTCTGCCCCCTCCCAGGCCCAGTCCAACCTGGTGCCTGAGAGCACAGCAGATTCCGACGGCTTTATCACGGTGATCCACAGGCGCCGAAAGACCTCCGGTTCAAACCCGGAGGGGCGCGCCTCCCCACCCCTGCAGCAGCCACAATCCCCGAGAGCCATCGCTCATAACGGGCGGGAAGAATACCGCCAATTGTGGCCGACCCGTTTCCCAACCATGTAAGAGTCATGAGGGAATTACGGGCAGCGCTCTCGGAAGAATACCAGGCCACCCGTTACCCCAAAAGTGTCGTCATCTGGACCAAGAACCCCGAGGATAACGAGAAGGCAAGGTAGATTCTGTGGAAGTGTGGAATTCAGTTTCACACATATTCCCTCCAGAAACCAAACTTAGTCCGACAAGTGATCCGAGGACTTGATTCGGACACCGACCCTGAGGACATCCGTGTTGGCCTGGCGGAGGAACACGGAATCAATCCGCGAACCGTCTTCCAATTGACCAAAACCTCCCGACCCGAGGGTGCTGAGCCCACCAAGGTCAAGTTGCCCCTATTTTTGGTCATTGTTAAGAAAGATGGGGAGGGAATTCCCAAGATCGATGAGGTGACCACCCTGTATAGCAAAGAGTGCGGGTCGAGCCACACCACGGCAGACAGGGGCCGGCTTCCGCCTCTCTAGCCACGCGTGTGAGCGGAACACCTCTTGCTTGCGCTGTGCAGGTGAGCAGCATGTCAAAAACTGCCCTCACCCCAGAGAGGTAACTAAGTGTGCAAACTGCGAGGGGCGCCATATTGGCATCTATGGCGATTGCCCCAAAAAACTGGAGATAATCCAGGCAAGGCAGGGCAGACCCATTACCAACCCTGTGAACGTGCGTCCAGGCACCAGCTTTACCAACGCTATGTCGAGGCACGTAGAAGCGCTTCGACAGGCTGAGTCAACGCTGGCTGTACCAGCAAACCAAACCGAAAGCTCGGAAACTCAGGTCACTACCCCCCCTGCGCCCCCCAGGGAGCAGAGACCCAAGCAGGAGAAGAAGAAACAGGCACGGCCTCCCAAGAAGCCCGTGGATCAGACCGCCGCTGCGGCAAACTCAACCACGGCACCTGCAGCCGCAACAGCCGAGCCAGCTGCCCCGCTGACCGCGGGCGGCCAGCCCAGCCAACCGGCCACGCAGCTTCCCCCTCCGGAGCAGCAAGCAGCTCCTGTTGGCTCGACCAATGAGAGCGAAGCTGCTGCTCCAGCCACTGCCCAGTGCGAGAACCTCTCCGTGCCTGTTGACGATATGACCGAGTTTTCCGAGCTCTCAGCCTGGTTTGCCGACCTCATATCGCGATCCCTCTCCATATTACGGCGCTGCAGGGAACAACTGACAAGCCCCCACATCCCCGCCCACCAGAAGGTCACCATCATGCATGAGACGGCCCGACTGCTCTTCTCTGACTCCAGCTCGTAATGGCGGCGCTTAGAACCCGTAGATCTTTGCGAGTTGCGTTCTGGAACGCAAACGGAGTCCGGGAACAGCGGCCGGGCATCTTAGAGTTTATAGATGATCACGGGATTGATATCCTGATGGTCTGCGAGACGCATCTGCACGCTGGTATTCCATTCCATCTGCCAAGTTACATCATCCATCGGACGGATCGACCAGGCCGACAGGGCGGTGGTGCGGCTATATTTATTAAAAATCAACCTACCCACACTCCTATCACCATTCCTCCGCTACAGTACTTCGAAACGAACGCCATAAGGATCTCCTTGGGGGGGGTGGGTCGGAAACAGTGCTAGTAGCGGTATATGGCCCGCCGGACGGCCGCCTCTATGAAGCGGACCTGAAGGCTCTCCTCAACCTCGACCACAGAGTTTGCATAGCAGGCGACTTCAACGCGAAGCATCCAAACTGGAACAGCCGCACCCAGAACAGAAAGGGTCGCGGACTCTACCGCCGCATCAGCGGAGACCCGGCCCTTTTCGCGCACGGTCCGACAGGTCCAACGTACTACCCGCCCCGCGGCAGGGCGGACATAATTGATTTCATGGTCACCAAAAACCCAGTTGTGGTCGACTCCGAAGTTTCACTCACAGCTCTGGTCACACCAGACTGGGTAGAAGAAGTCGACTGGGATGCTGCTGTGCTATCCCTCCAGAACTCCGTGGACGCTAACCCTCGAATAGACTCAATAGAGTCTCTCGAGGCGGCGGCCGCGCAGTTCTCTACCACAGTCCTAAATGCGGTCCGTGCTCACACACACCGCATTCCTTTCGAAACACCTCAACCTTCCGTCCTTCCTGCACACCTAAGACAGCTGATTAAAGCTAAAAATGCTGTCAGAAAGCTATGGCAGATATTTCGCCATCCCAGGATAGGAGACATACACCAGAGGTTCAAATCCCAGGCCCGTCGTCTCCTTAGAGCATACCGTCGAGAGGCCTGGGAGCATACATTAAGGCAAGTTAACCTCCACGAGAGGAAACCCTGGCGAATAGTCCGTGGCCTGCGGAAAGACAGACTGGAATACCGGCATCCCATCCATGGCACCCGGGGCCATCTTGCCTTCGATCCCCGGGATAAGGCATATGCATTTGCAGACTACCTGGAAAATCAATTACAGCGCAGAGAAGAGCCCCAGGACGAAGACCAAACTGAATTCGTCAAGCGGGCGGTAGAGGGCGTCCTAGAGGCCGCGCCCGCGAACGACGAGGAGTTTCACGTCCCTATAGCTACCCCACAGGAGGTAGCCACCCAAATCCTTTCCTTAAAAACCAAAAAATCCCATGAACAGGACCGTGTAACAGCGGAAATGCTACAGCACCTTCCCCGAAAAGTCGTGCTTCATTTGACCCAGATATATAACGCATGCTTACATATGCACCACTTTCCCGCTACGTGGAAGGAGGCCCGTGTGGTATGCGTTTTAAAGCCGGGGAAGGACCCGGTTTTCCCGGCCAGCTACCGTTCCATCACCCTCCTGCCAGTCATCTCGAAAGTATTCGAGAGACTGCTCCTCGCCCACCTCGGACCTCACCTTGAGGATAGAGACCTCCTACCCGAGCATCAGTTTGGTTTTCGCCCTGGACACTCCACGACCGTGCAATTACTGCGTGTGGCCGAGAAGGCCTTCCCGGTTGCGGTATTGCTGGACGTGGAAAAGGCCTTGTCCACTACGTCGCACGATGGGCTCATCTATAAACTCATAGAGCATGAAATCCCCTCTCCATACTTTTCCTTGGTAGCTTCGTTTCTTCAGAATCGAAGCTTCCGAGTAAAGATGGGTGGGGGGATTTTCTACAGAGCGGCCCATTGGCGCGGGAGTGCCGGAAGGTAGCGTGTTGTCTCCGGCGCTCTTTGCAGCTTACATGGCCGATATCCCCACCCACCCCAGCACACACACCTGTCAGTATGCGGACGATCTCATGATCTTCGCTGTGAACCGGAACACTAGATATAGCTTTCGGCAAATCCAAGCCCACCTCCATGCCATTAGCAGGTGGAGTGAGAGATGGCGAATGGCCATCAGCCCGGAGAAAAGCTCTGCGATTCTCCTGGCGAAAACCATTAGAAATCGGCTTCAGCGGAACTTTATTTTACGGCACCGTAGGATCCCTTGGGTCAACACGGTAAAGTATCTCGGAGTGACGCTGGACCGACAGCTGACTTTCACTCCGCATGTCAGGGGCAAGGTGAACCTAGGGCACGCTGTTCTCAGGCAGCTTTACCCCATGCTCAGCTCACAGAGCATGCCCCTTACCTTAAAGCTTCAGCTGTACCGGGCGATCATTCCGCCTCTGGTTCTGTACGGCTGCGAGATCTGGGGGACCGTATTTAACTACGTGCTCCTCAGGGTCCTGACGCTGCAGAACGGGGCACTACGGATGATCTACCATACCGGCTGGAGATTTCCCGCCCACATCCTTCATGATTAATCCGGTATCCCGTACATGATCGACCTCATCTGATCGAGGGCCCGATCATTGTACAACAAAATTCCAATCCACCCTAATCAACTGGTGAATTCTCTGGGAAATTATGATCCCAGAGAAGTACGTCGCCTGCCCTCATTCCGTCTGCCGAGAGACGCCATTGGCCCTCTCGGTTAGCCACGCCCCCTCCTCTGAGACACTTTTAAATTGAACCCGAAAAGGGCAAAGCGACACTAACCCGTAACCAAAACGGGGTGAAAAATATAGCGTGTCGTCCTCACAACGAGTGAACGCTAAATCCAAATTAAAACAGTTTAATTCTGCTCCAGGTGGGAGAAAACTGCGCGGCCTTCTGATTGGCCCGCGCAAGCGCCCGTGGGCGTGTCCTCTTCCTACAAAATTCCCTGTACCTACATTTCATCCCTCAGAACACTACATTTCATCCCTCAAAACACACGACCAGCAGACAGATTCCCTAGCTCATTTCGCAGGTAAAGACGCGACGCGGCTCGGTACTGCGGCATCGACACCCGACCGGGGCATGCCCCGATCGACCAGTTTTGCGTCTGGATTCTTGCGTTTTGCGACTGGCGTCTGGCGTCTTTTACAGCGGTGTATGTCCCCAAGTTGGCTTACGTAAATTGGTTACTAGAACAAGACACAGTGCTACAATTCATTATGACAATAGACAAAGCTATGGCATTTTCAATTTTCAAAAACCTATACATGGGCTGGAGAAAACCCCCATAACACCAGAGTACATAATTCTCAAGCGATTTGCTGTGAACGTAGGGGCAGGAATCGTTGATGACTGCCTCATAGGCCCTTACAATCGCCCCGATCGGTTGAACTGCGTTAATTATTTGACATTTCTGCAAGAGACGTCTTATTGGCAAATGTGCCTTTAGAAACCAGAAAAAAATGTGGTTCCTACATGATGGTACTTCACCGCACATTTGGCATCTTCTGAATCGTAGCTTTCCTAATAGGTGGATTGGACGTTACGAGCTAATCAACTGGTCTACAAGATCGCCAGATATGAATGCTCTGGACTTTTTTTTCTCGGGAGATATGAAAAGCAGAATTACTCACAGCAATTACTGACCTCGAATCTTTGGGAGAACGCATTTATCCGAAAGCGGAAGAAATACGCTATAATGGGGGTGGTTTTGCTAGAGTGCGACGTAATTGGTTAAGAAGGTGTGAAGGTAGCAGGTGCGCAAATGGAGGACATTTTGAAAAATACTTGTGAATGGATGAACTATTTGGTTCATTGCATATTCTTATGCTGCCGCGTTAAAATATTATTTGGTACAATTTGCAAGAGCCTACAGATGTACTTTTGTTTGTGTTCACAAGTCAGAGGTATGGTTTGGTTTATTAAATTCAGTAGTATCAGCTACAAAACGCTTTAAGTTTCTTATTGAACGAAGTGATAAAAAGTTCCTTAGATTTTGAGTTTAGGTTTCAGAATGCGTTGCTGGAGAATTCAGATGCACCTATTTATTATTTTTTATTTATTTACTACGACCCAGTAGACAGGGCGTGATATTTGTTTACGCTCGCTAGACGGGCCCCTGTGGTAGAAGCAGTGAGTCGCGTTTGTTTATGCACTGACCTAGTGGAAGTGATACCCTCGCAGCTTGTCTGAATTTTGTTTTGGAAATAACTAAAATAACTCCGTATGAAATGGTCTAAGACAAAAATGCAAGATACAAAATGTGTTCCAAATGCCGATATCTGTCACTGGTTTAAGTTAATGTAACGACTTCCTATCCCTTCGGTATTAACCTTTATAGCCTTATAGTTAAATTTGAATAATCTTCTGTTGTATTTTTTTCTTTCTTTCACAGATGCATTCAGATTATAAACTGTAAGTTGTAACGGATCCGCTTGAAATATTTTATATTCTTTAGGGCAATATTTAAGGAAATACTTTATATCCATCGAATGGCTGTACCATCAACTTTTGTGCACAGTGAGAACTCTCTGACCGAAGTTTGTGTGAATTGTGATTCAAATAGCGTAAGGTATTTGAGCAAGATTTGTTGCCCTACTCACATTACCTCGAGTTTAACATAACGTACAGCAAATAGCATACCGGCATTGATTTTCTTAAATAAAATATGCAGAAAGGTAGTCGTATAGTATACCGGCATAAACCAGCTCATTTCGAGCACTAGTTCTTCTTTTATAAGCGATAATATAAATTCTGGTATTTGCATACAGCTGTCAGCAATTACGTTAATAGATATTTGGAAGATACGTACATTGGAAACGACAACTTTTAGACTCTTCTCCAAATTTATATCGATAGGAGCAATAATCGGTTTTAGTTGGGGCTGAGGATCTACATTTGTTAAGCTTACTATCTCGCCGACAGTGGCTTGGTTACTGTCCACGTTGGTAAGAAAATTCTAATCTAGCCAAATGTGAGAGCTAAAAGTTTCTAAAGAATTACTGGGGCGAGAGAAACCCTCAGTTTTTGTGTTGATGTCAATGACGACTGTAGCAACTTGATATGGGATTTGAAGAGCAGTTGTGGTGGGAAAATGTTAAACGCCATTTGTGGCGTGAAAATGTGCCATGTGGGTTGTTACCTTCTCAAACCACGTGACTGGAATGCCGTCTCTGCTCACGGCTGCTCATTGCTGGCTCCTAGTATCTGGTCAAGTATGTAGGACTTTTGAAATAGTTTGTTGGCTTTAATTAAGTCATGTAGCTTCGTTTTGCTCATGGTTTCATCAAATGCTATGTTATATCTAAGCAGCCAATCTCTCATCTCTTCCTTAATGGTACTTGAGGTTGGTGGTTTCGCAATTTAAATGCTATGATAAGAAGCATTGTCGATAATCAGAACTGACCTAGCAGGCATATTAGATATCAACATGGTATTGATCCACTTCATATAATTTTCTGTATTCATTTAGTGATGAAAATCCCCTGTTTTTTGTTCCGACTTGTAAATGAGGAGGGTATAGGTAATGAAATCGAACTTTGCACCAGCATGAAATATAATAAGTCGTTGTCCTTTGGCAACAGGTGCCTGAAAACCTAATTCACTATCGTCAGACGAACTTTTAGGTTTGGTGTGACTGCTGTGTATGTAAGACTCATCTTCATACACTATTGCTTGACCCTCCGATTTGTACTTTCCAAGAAGATTAAGGTATGTTTCCCGCTGTGATCATATGTCATGCTTTTATATTAGGATCTCCTATTTGATTAGTTTTCTTCCACTTGAACGCCAAATCCTTTATAATTGTCCTAAAGCTTGTAGTACCACCTTGAAGGTTTATGCTATCATTCAACTTGATGAGCAATCTCACATTCCACAGTTTTTTCTTCTGCGTAGAAATTGTAAATCGTACGCCGAAAAACGCATTAATCGAAATTGTCTATTTTTGTAACACGTTTAGGAACTTTATGTTTTTTCCCAAGTGTGTCAAATGTACTCCTTTATTCGCGTGTTTTTTCTTACGTTTGAGAACCCTGGAAACGGGACTCAGTGAAATACCAGTTTCTTTGCCTACTCTTTCATTCACTTTCTTCAGGCCTTTCGAGAACTCGGACGAACATACATTTTCTTCCTTTATTTTTGCCTCATGTTTCATGAAGTCAAGGACATTTGCACGTATTTCTCGGCTCTAACTTTGTAATACCTTGCCACTTAAGTTTGAAAACGTAGGAGTCATGGCAAAATAAATAAATAAAACAAATAAAATGGACATTATTTAATGCCCACATTAAACACAAACATGTGCGGTACACTTTCCATATAGACCATGTAAAGTGTGCTCGTAGTGACTTTGAGTAAGCAAAGTATCATATCACAAACTCCGATAAGTTAGGCCCGGCAGCCTGTTTATGGTGGTCAGGGTCACGATTCCATTAGTTTTGCGCCGAAAATATCGGCTTTTGGGCTTCTCTCCAGTGAAATTGCACCTAAGAGCTCTAGTGGGTTCGGGTTCTCAGATTGGCACCCGGCAATATGGGTCGGTCAGCAGATTATTTGTCCGTCAGAATCGGCCTTATATTTCAATTCACAATTTGCTCTTACTCGAAATTTCTTCGTTCCTATCGATAGAAGACTGCAGTAGGAGCTGGTGTAAGGCTGTACTCTCTCCTACATCTTCATCATCCCACATTGGTTGCAACATATTTGGTATAGGTTGCCGGTGAAGGCGTCTATGATAAAACAGCGTGTATCTACTCGCTACTTCGAGGTGAAGTGAGTGTAAGGTGATGATGGCGCTTACGTTGTCCTATTCAAGAGAACCACTAGCAGTTTTTCTGATCGATTGCAGCTTGCCCTTAGGTGTTTGGGTTCTCCGCAACTCCAGTACCCGGCCCCATTCTACATCGGTTAAGCTGTTATTGATGGCGCCGGCGCCTTTCATCCCATCTGTCACCTAAGTGGCTCTTCCGGCCGTCATCTTTCCTGCTTCGATGTGGAGGGCAGGCGCCAGAGTTCGTCGTACGGCGTTCCGCTGCAGAATTTGCTGTTTATCCTTCGGGTCAGTTACGCTACTGGTGGCCTGCCTCCAAGAATGTAAAATCTGGTGATAAATCCGTCAAAGCTTGGTGTGCCAACCGCATTAGCTGCATATTACTGTAAGGTTTTGCCAGATTGTTGCACTGTTGGCTTCTGCTTGGCCCTATAGGTGCTGCCAGGCGATGTTTTCCATAGCATCCTTCCAAGAGCTTGAGTCCTCAGCCGAGATTAAGATGGATAATTTGTAAAGCATTTCGACTACTTGCCACAGCAGCGCAGCAAAAGCTATATCATCTTCGCCGTTGGTATCCAGCGATTGTGCATAGGTAGTTATAGCCTCAAATTACCGTTTTATAATCGCATTATTCGGTTTAATAAGCGTGTAACGTTCTCCAATTTCTGCATATTTTCTCAACATTTGCAGCTTTACCGCCAAAACAAGTTCCATTTCATTTTCTACATTCCTTTTCACTGATATGGCTGAGTTCAGAATTCCTTTACTCCATTTCCATTTTCATTTTTGTCTCCATCATCTCCACTACAGATTTCAGTGCCTTCATTTCGCTTCCCATTTTATTCATTCCTGACTCCATTTCCATACCTTTTTCATTCCAGATCTCATTTCCATCTCAATCTTCTTCTTCCCCTAATAATTTTGAGACAACCTTCAACGTGGCCGCGGGTTCAAACCTGGCAGAGAGTCACGAATTTTTTCGAGCCTAGCATGGCTGCTGAAAGGAATGAAACTTGTGTTACTCTGTTTCTGATTTACGGCACATAAAAAATCCGTAAGCCTGATGAAGAGTTATTTGAGCAAACTTGAGTGGTCTTTCACGCTAAAGATAGAATGGGACGCCAAGAATCATAGAAGTTAAAGAACGTCCATTAATAAAACAGTTTCAATTTTCCACCATGGTGCTTAATTTTTGCTCAATTTATCCAGTTTTCTGTTACTTCAGTTTTTCTGGCCCATAGCGTTGCAATAAACCAGGTGGGAAACAGCCTTTTCTTCCTTTCGATCATTTACACGAAGTGTTGAAAATAGGACTCCTCTCTTCTGGGATCACTCACTTTAGTGTCGATCGCAGGATTATTACTCCTTCCGGTCAACTGTTGAACAAAGGATTTCTCTTCTCCGCTCTATCGCTCACAGAACTCGTTAAGTAGGTATGTAAATTCAGTTACAACCTCACTGGCTAACTCGTTGCAAGTACACTTACTTGTTCACCTTATAGCTGCAGGAGATTCGAGAAATTCATACGGAGGGAAAATATCCAAAAATATCTGCTTGCGTGTAATGGGATTTCTGGAGTTTTCATCAGCTGAAAGCGATTAGTTCTATCTCTCTCTCTCTCTCTCTCTCTCTCTCTCTCTCTCTCTCTCTCTCTCCAACCATTGACGAGCCGGTTAGTATTGAATCAGAGCCAAACTATGTCCAGGGTGGAGGATGAATAAGTGCAAATATTTGTATCAGCGTTTGAGGACGATCCAGTATTTGTAGTTTTTTCGGTATTTTCAAAAGTTATATTTATGACGTGTTTAAAAATTGAAATTGACTTTTATTCATGAACGCTTTTTAACTGTTGTGACTCACATCGTGTCATTGATCGCTCAATTTTGCTTAGGGGCCTCTTTATCAAGCTTAAGGTTCTTGTACGTGACGTAGGTTTATGACACGGGACAACCGGCTTTTCTTCCCTTCAGAAGGAAGCCATGGAAAATATTTTATGCCCGAAACAATCCATCGACATCCGTTGGGTTTTAACCCGCGGCCTTGGGAACCAGACACCAGCATGTAACCGCAATATCACAGCGGACCACACGATCCTTTTAGGATGGTTTGTTATTCCCTATCTCAGCCGTTCGTTTGTTTACGTAACAGGTCACATTTTTGACTCTGCTCTGTCCTGTCTCTGTCCTATAGGTAGTGTGATGTATACAAATGGTGTGATGTATGATGTAGAGACATAACGTAGGGCCGTTCAAAACACATTATACCCTTAAACTTGTGCTTCATTTGTGACAATTTAGGAGATCAAAATGGCATACACTCAAGTATAATACACACTTTTTTTTTTTTTTTTTACCAAATATCAAATATTTTTCACTTATTAACGTACCAATCAGTGTATGCTGAAGTTTGATCCAATGACGATTGCGCCACAATATGTGTATTATTATTATTATTATTATTATTATTATTATTATTATTATTATTATTATTATTATTATTATTATTATTATTATTATTAGATATGTCTGAAGATTTTCTGGGAAAGTGAATTTTAATGAGTTAGCACTGTAATGCATCTCTTATTGCATACTTGACCCCTTAATGCCTAAAGCATTATCCTCGCTTACACTTAAGAACTAACTCTTGCGTCATCATAGTGGGGTGAAACTGAACTCATTTCATGGCAAATTAAAAAGGTGGGAGGATTTATGCCAGAGGAGTTTCAATTATTGTTGTATTTTGAAGATATTACAGCATACACCAAATTCTGATTTCTTTCTTTCTAGCTGGTTTCGTTTGCTAATTTTCACTTCAAAGCTTCGGAAATGAAACATGCCAATAAATGAAAAGAATCTAAAATAGTTTTAATGCAAATTTGTGAACAAGGCATTAAGGGGTTAAGAACTTTATATCTGGTGTATATCATACTACAGATAATTAGGTTTAACAAACTTCAAATGAGAAATTATTACATCTTTGACATATGAAACAAGATTTTAAATATCTCTTTTACACTAACACACCTAATACAAGCACCATCTCAGCCACTGTCACATCAACATCACCATATTTGCACCTTTAGTGGCTTCTAAGTGTCAGCTATGCGCTACTGAAGCAAAACGAAGGCATTATGACCCAGATGAAAAAAACAATTATTTTCACCACTGTTTTGTCTTCCTTCTCGACTTCCTCCTCCTCCTGGTCCTCCTTCTCCTCTTCCTGCTCTATCAGCATCATTATCGTCATCACTGGTTATATTGGTTATTAGCAGTACCATTTACATGTGTCATTTAGTGATATGTTATCAATTAATAACCTTAATGACAGAGATATTGACATATTTTGAGTTGAATTACATTTGCTTCTTGTCATAATTTCAGACTGACCAAGGTATACAAGAAGATAAATAGATTTGCTGATGTTATTTCATATTTTTCAACACGAGAATGGAAGTTTACTGATAAAAATATCCAATGTCTGTGGATGCGTATAAGTGAAGCTGACCGTAATATCTTCAATTTTGATATATCTTCATTGGACTGGGATGAGTACTTCTATGACTATGTAAGAGGATGTCGTGTATTTCTTCTTAAAGATGATATGAGTACTCTACCACAAGCTATGGTCAGGTGGCACAGGTTAGTATCGTATAGCTGTACATACCTTTCTTTTATAGTGCTTAAAAACACACCTTTAAGCGGAAATATGCCTTTATTTGTGTTTCGGCTAAAGAATAGAGAGAATTTTTGTTGATCATTGTTTTAGATTTAGATTGTCCTCTTTGACTAAAAACAGTAGTTCAGTTATGCTTTTAAAGTACCCGTCATGAATAAATGCGGATGCCCAGTAGGCAAATATCCAACGGCGTCTTTGTCACGTGCTTTCAGGTGTAGTGTGTTTCAGTTCATGTTAGTGGGAACTTACCCTGAAGTTTAACAGTGAAGTTAATTAATTACGAGTTATAAATCTACTCTTTTGTGTGTTAGCAACATAGTGAATAGTTCGTTAATAGCTCTGACGATGGCTGAAGCAAAAAAAAAAAAAAAGTTGCTTTCTACACTGTCAAGCAAGAGAAATGGTATATAATATGTACAAATATTTCCTGGGGAAGACGGAAAAACCGCGAAGCTCACTGTTCAGTGTTGCCGATTGTTGCAAGGAAACAGCTGAAGCCTGCCAGGTGGGTATATGCACCGTGTTAAAAATGGTAAGTGAAGCAAAAGCTTGTGTTCATGCAGGAGAGCGTGTTAAATTTAATTTTCCTGGAAAAGTACATGAAATGAAACAAACCAGCGACTGAGCTACACAGTTTCGACAAGAATTTGTTACGTCGAAATGGAACGTTTCCTACGCGCAGAAGCTTGACATCGAAATGAAATAAGACATAGGGTTTGAGGGCAGCGAATCTTCCATGCTGCGTATTTTAAGGAAAATTGGGTTTCCTACAGGAAATGTCGTGACGGAAGAAATTAAATAATGGAACGTGGAGACATCGTAGCCGCGAGAGCTGTGTTTCTCAGAACAATGCACTCTATCAGAAACCAGTGTGACACTAACATTTACTGCTTGGATGAATCCTGGGTAAACCAAAACCATACCAGATCAGCATGCTGGCAGATGAGTGACGGGACGGGAGGTTTAAAGGTTCCTATTGGCAAAGGTGGTCGTCTACTCTTATGCCACGCTGGTTCAGCCGACACAAGTTTTATCTCGGAAAGCAAATTAATTTTTCCCTCTAAATCTATGGCTCCTACTGACTATCATGCTGAAATGAATGCTGGTGTGTTTAAAAGCTCTTCCTTGAACCAATTCTTGCCATTTTTAGCTCAGATATCGGTCATAATAATGGACAATGCAAACATAAACCCTGTACACAAGGAAAAGATACCGTGTTCTAATATAAGGAAAGCCGATATTGTGGCTTGGCAATCAAATAGGAAAAGTCCATTTGCCTCGTCACAAACAGGAGAAGAACTGCTGCAGATTGTTAAATTAAGAAAGGCGCAAAAATGTTTTAAATTGGACACTATTGCTGCGAAACTTGGACACAGAGTAGTACGATTATCAACTTGCCACTGCCAATACAATCCAATAGAATTGGTGAGATCACAAATGATGGCGTAAAAAGCAGAGAAAAATTACACCTTCAAAGTTACAGACGTGGTCTGACGCATGCGGCTGTGGAAGGCATTACTGCAATAAAGTGGCATGGCTGCGTTCAACACGTAGAAAAACTGCAAGAAAATTTTGGGAAAGAAATATCCATGGATGCTGTTATGGAACTCTTCATAGTGAGCCTTCGGGAATCCGACTCTGAAGGAGAATCCAGCGACGAAGAATAAGGTAAGAAAATATGTATTTTTATAGCGAGGTGACGTTTAAAAACAAAGGAATGTGCTACTTTTCAGTTCGCGCCAACTGCAACGGGCTTGCGAATACCGCCCTTCACCCCTCCTTTTACCCCTCTATAGAAAAGGTCGCAACGTTGAATTTCCCCTAACTTCCCAAACCTACGCGTTATTTGTCAATTACCACCTTCGATCGTAGCGGCGACTCTAATAAAGTTTAATAAAAGTCACTGGATCTCATTTGGGAAAGGGTGAGTCTAAAAGACCCAATAACCTTGAATCACGCTTCTTGAAAGCCAGCCTAGGTGTCCCAAAATACGCAAAGTCAAGGCTAGTATATGAACTCACCAGGGAATCTGCTTATGAAGCTCCCATCCACCGACAGATCGAATAAATTCCTACAGGAAAGAGAGAAGAAGAGAAGGAAGATTTGGCTGAACAGGAGCCATCACATACAGATCCATGAATTCAACAGCAGGGCATGAATACCATAACAAAATATGCAAGCGCAAGAGCTTCCACGACCCCGGGAGCACCTTTGTGTGTGTGTGAATTGTAAGACTAACCCTGTGACCGTTACTATGTGACCAACTGTAGAAATCAAGGAACATCACTGGTAGAACTTTGTAAATAATAAACAATGTGAACACTGAAAGTGCGACGCACAAGGAGTACAAACACAGGCCTAGTAATTAAATTAATTTATGCACAGTTTGTGCTCATTTATTCTATTAATTAATTAATAAATAAAAGTCACTATAACTACTGAACATTGTAATGCGTCAACATCTAAATACCTGGCAAATATATGCTACCACTGGTCACTGCTTACCAAGAAAGCTCTTCTTATTGTGTTAGGTACCTTGATTGTAAAATTTATAGTGTCACATGGAGTACAAACGCATTCTGAGTTTTACATAACCTGCTATTGTCTGAGTGAAAATATCTCAGAGACGAAATTAGGAAAGAAACTCTGAAATAACGTGCCTTGTTTTCCCTGTTGTAATGCCTAATTCCCTTTCTGATATAAAGTGTTGTCAACTAAGATATCGGTAAATTCTTATGTACTCGATGACTGTTCAAATAAAGTAAGGAGTGCACACAATAATAACAGTAATTGTGAAAAGCTTGCAATTATCAGCAAAGGTCAGATTACATCAGCAGTAAGAAATATAATTTTGCGCATGCCAGCTAAAACCGTAGTTGTGAAAACCGGCAGAAAAGTGGTTACATGTGTCTTCCTGTTTGACTAACTGTGCCTGCATTAAGGGCATTTCAGCAGATGGAGATTGCTACTTGTGACGCTGGATTGAACTGAAAGTAGCTTTTTCATGCAGAAGGAATCGAATTATTTGCCCTTAACACGGAAACCTATACGTTTGCTGTATTATCTCCTTTTGTATATTTTGTTGAATAACTCTGTACATAATGAAAAGTCAGTTTGTTATTAACTCAACTTTCTTTGGAAAGGTCATCTACTGGGATTATTAAGCCCAGTAATTTATAATGTTCCTACCCAGAGCTTTGCATTCGAAGATATATGAGAGGTTGTTTCTTCCTCTATATTGTTCAACCTACGTGGTGGCTTTTCTTTAAAGATTCCCGTTGTACGTAGATGTTTTCTTAATCTACAATATCCCATCAATAACCCAGTTAGGGGTTTATTTGGGAACTATTGAATTAAGTACGTCTTCATTTAATATGGAGGATTTTTTACTCGTCATTCCCTTACTGTGCTTGCATCCTTCTGTTTGCACTCATTTTTGTCGGTTGTAATACTTATTCCACTCATCAATGGCTTTTCGGACACAATTTATAGACATGTCAAAAACTGGTTTAGGACCAGCGAATGATAGTGCAGGCTTTTATTTGCCCAGATATCTACTTTTTCGTTGCCTAAAATTCCCTTGTGTCCTGGGACTCACCCAAGGGTAACCTTGTTGGTTTTTGCCAGTTGCACAAGGTTAATTTTGCAGTTCCAGAGTAACGTTATCCGATAACTTGCAATTGCTTTTAAGGCTGCCTATCAGTGAAAATCCAGATGTTACCAGCTTTGTAGCTAGCTCCTTCTTAGATTCTCCCTTACACATGTTTCAATTGCAAATTCTTCGGTTTGGAATAGAGTGGCAGTACGACCAACAACATAAATGTCTCATTTTGGTGCCTCCACATGTATTGCAGCTCCTGATCTATTATCTGTTTTAGAGACGTATGTGTACCAAATCAAACTACCCTTTGGATTATGTAACTTCTTCTGACTCTATTCTAATATGATATTGAACTGTCAAAACATAATTCAGGTGCCATTCACTCTCCATCTTAAGTTGGGGTTGTTGTTTATACTTGTTTTCCCGATATGTATCTGATTGTTAAGGCTGTACCATTTAAAATTTAGATCCAACAGATTCAGCCAATAAGTCGTTAAGCCTTGCATTACCTTTGATATATATACAGGATGTTAATGAACTATGCCGAAATGTTTTCACAGAATATGTAGATTACTTAAATAAGTAATTTGAGATAGGATTGTTATGGCCTGTGTATTGAAATGTCGAAGTAACGGCTATACGTTTCTGAAGTGCCAGTACGCCACTGGCTAACTTATCAACCATTCGAGAGTATAACAGGAAAAACGAAGGGGGCATATTACAGCCTATCTCCCTAGGTAGTGGTTATGATGCTGGCTTTCGGGTCTCGTTCACGTATCGCGGCACTTCGTCTGGAATGACAAAAAATAATAATAACAACATTTATTTTATGACAGGAATCAAACTCATGACGTTTGGGATGGCATCTTCCTGCGTTAAGCATTAAGCCACCAGAGCAGTTGAAAAAACGCCTCCAGAGTAGGCTACCTCAAGAACGTAGTTAATGAGTGCTCAGAGTCGCTCTGTCAAGTGATTAGTTCGAAATTTTACGGATTTTGGCGACATTAAATCTTGAGAACGTTAGTAACGAGCTGCTAAAAATCGATACTTTTATACTCGGGCAGCAGTTTTAAAGACATTCTAAGCCATTTTTTCAACCTGCTTTGCTTTAGCGCCGACTTACCACACCTGATACCCTCACGTTTAACGCTATGTAGCTGTGTTAGGTTTATCCGGAGACCATGCATCGCCGATCTTACTTATATCAGTCAGTGCACAATCTTGCAAATTATTTCCGTGTAGTTCATTAACAGCCTGTATATATAGGGTACACATTTTATATAAAATGTGTTAGGGGTATGAGTGCTCAGACCTTAAGGTAACCTCCTGACGTTAAGATGAAACATAAGTACCATTTTCCTCTATAGTGTATGGTTGCATAAGTTAAAAATAAAATTGGACAAATGTTTGATTGAGAATATTTCACCATTACTTCATCGTTTATTTCTGCAATTGGGATAGTGAGGTACAGCTGCAAAAAAGGAGTGAATCGTGTTTTTATCATTTATTGCTGAAAGGCGTTGTTCAGCCACAAAATGATATTAAGAATTGGATTCCAGCGTGTCTAATGGAATGAAGTCGTGGCCTTACGCTTGGTAACTAGGCCAGCTTGGGCGTTTTATATAGAGCGTTAGGTCAGGAATGTTGATAGTAGTGTGGTGCATCGGCTCCTTTCACAATAGCTCGTTCTGGCAATGCTTCGGACGCGTTAAATGCGTTCAAAATTATGAATTTACAAATCAAGAGTATCTAGTTATGCTTCTCTTCTGTGGCAAAGCTTAATCCTTTAGATTATTATTTCAGGGGACATTTGAAGAGTAAGATGTTCCATGACAAGGTTGCCGCCATTGGTGATCTTCGCACACGTGTGTTTGAAACAACCCTAGAAATTGGACAGAACGCAGAAGCTCTAACGAGGGTAGGGCAAAATTGACTAAGAAGATGCGATTACTACAGAGATTGTAACGGAGCACTTTCGAGCATCTGCTGTAAATGAGCATATCGTATTCCTGATATTGCAGTTAATGAACATTAATAAACTTTCCAGTTTCTATTTAATTCTCCAATATACACCAGAATGAGGTATTTCTGTAGTCACATTTGAATTTGTTTTATCTTTGATCATCAGACTGAAAGTTATGCGTAGCTCTTACGCAACTTTTAGTTCAGGCCTCTTGAATGCGATCTTATATCTTGAAAGAAATCCACCCTATTCCTCGCTAGTGGTAGTACCTGATAATAAACACACATACCCATTCCAAACTGCATTTCAAGTGCAAACTAAAACGAAACATTGATCTCGTCGCAAACTAAAACAAAAGTTTTGGTTCTTAAGTCATATTCTGTTGCCAGACTGTACAGATAACGCATCCAATAATGCTCAGTTATATTCGTTACTTTTGAAGATAGACACAATTGTTATCAGCCTTTATTATTTGTCATATTTGGATCTCCCACCATGCGAAATCTGCGCACTCATACCCCTAGCACTCTATATTTGTCAATAAGTGGAAGTTTAAGGATAACTTCCATTGCGGCCGATGGGCTACATTTCATTGCCTCAGTTATGCACAGAAAAGCCAATCTTAGAACACTGCCAAGTTTGTTAACTGTCTGCCTTTGACTTTGGGTCACCATACATGTGATCCATGGGTAACTATCGGTCTCACGACTGCTTTCTATAGCCAAAGCATCAGCTTGGGTTTGAGACTCCATTACTTCCCCAAAGGTTCTTCTGTCTACCATTACTCCCAGTTTACCGTTGTTTTATTATTTTCTACAGGTGATTCCGTGTAAGTTCACTCCCTAATAATAAACCCAGATACTTTACATTGAAGCTTACTTGTAATTGTGCATTAAAGGTAATTGAATTCTGATGCCTCCATTTTCCTTTAATGTGTGAATGGAATAAACATTGTCTTGGAACGACTTACCTACAGATTTACCACTCTGCACCGCTTCTCCAAATGTTTCACCGTTTTAACCACACGTTTGCAAAGAATGTTGGCATGAATGCCCTGGGTAAGTAAACTATATTTTCAGCATATTCATGGATATAGTGCCTTGGCTCTTCGGATTGTCCAGCGGATCATCCAAAACTAAGTTCAACATAAGGAGGGATAAGACCCTTCCCTGCGGACATCTTTTGGCCGTGACACCTCCACGGTTTCTCTGAATACACATATCACAATATTCCTAGTTTCAAGCATAGCTTTTATCCATCTAAAACAGGTTTTGGGTTTTGGCTACTATAACTATGAATTCACGTGAAACATTATTAAACGCACCCTCTATATCCATATAAAAGGTCGCTTCTCCAAGAATAGCAAACAACATATTCAATAATCCTAGATAATGCGTTGCTTATTTTTGTAAACTAAAATCTAAGTTTCAGAAATATTCGTTTGGACATTGCTTAAGAAAGCTAATATGTGCTTCAGAGTACACATTTTCCAGCTCATCTATACATAGCTGAGATTATAGCAGACACCGGTTTTGTTATATCATGAAAAGAAGCTAGTTGAGCATTTTGAATCTCGAAAGGACAATGTGCTGAAAGGATTTGAAGGTACGTAGTGACAGCATCTTCAATGCAAGCTTGAATGAAAAATCGGAAACATTTATCTCGTAAAGCAAGAAATAAAATGTCAATAACATGTAACGAAACTGTTTATGTTGGTACTGAGAAAATCTCACAGCACCTACATACGTGACCAACTTTCCCCCCTAGCTATTAGATAAATGATTTACCTCCCTTGTAATGTGCTCGAACTTTCGAAGAGTAACATCACAACTTAAATCTTGTATGTTCATGTTGCACTTCTTAAAGTGGGTTTAGTTTCCCCGTCTGATAGCCGCAACAAATTTAACCTCCTTCTACATGTTGCTGGTGAACGCTCTCATAGTGTTGTATGTACATACCTTGATTGTTCTTCATCTTAATAACACCTGCAAGTAATGTTTCACGCCTACCTGTGGAGTTCCCGAATAAATTGTATTTGCTTTAGCCTTTCCTTTTGTATTGATCCCAGCAAAAGCTCTTTCATAGAGACAGTGTGAGACCTACCCTTCGATTTCAGTACGTTCATAATTTCGTTCATTGGTTAGCACTTATCTCTCTATTTGTTTTTAAAGTCAGACACATTGAAAACTAGTACCTGCTGGAAGCCTTAGAATCTTGGTTACTTGAAGGTGGAAACCTTGCAGAGAGAAAAACACTATTGCAAATCTAGTGGAATGGGTCATATTTTGTATCCCCATGTATACCACAGGAACATATTTCGTCAATAAAATAAAACGAGCCAGCCATTAGTCTATCAACGTTCGCAGCACATATAAATATCGGGTCACTGTTGGGTAATATAAATATGTAAAGTTGTTTTAGCACAGCTGCCTTATCTTATAAAGTAATGTTTACTTTTAAAAATCGAATATACACAGGAAACGTATGTTTATTTATTATTTATTACTGACTTTTATAGGGATGTAAATATTTTCGTCCACATAGGTATGTTATTTGGGAAACGATCAATGGAAATTTTAAAACATACAATGGGATGAAGATATTTACAGTTTGCAACAGGATATTGTTATTTTGAAAATTGTTTGATGGAAATTTTCCGGAAACCTTTTACTTTGAAAAGCAAAGTTATGGTGATTTTACTGCGTTTAGAGTAGCTGGGATGTTTCTTAAGTAAATATGTATTAAAAATATGTCCCACATTGCCTTAATTATATATTTATTCAAATTACAACACCATGTAAATGTTTGAATTTAGGACACAGAATTAACACAAACATGTGTTGTGAATAACAAATTCATTTTTATCATAATATTGTGATTTATGTTGCAGGTTTTATTGGATGCACCAAGGATTAAAAGCAATAACTCTACTTCTATTTCTGAAAATTGCATGGAGTGTTGTTACTTGGGGAATGACAGCGTTGTCAATTTAATTGTGAAGTTGAAGAACATATTTTCTCCAAGTGCAAAGTACAGTGTATATTGTAAATCAGAGCCTTAACCATTGAGATGTTGAGGTTGAAATGTTTGTGATAAAAGTAATTTGTCTTCTGTAACCAATACAGCATTTTATGTAATGTATATAACATTTTTGTAATATGATTTATCAGCTTTCAGATAATATGTAACGTTTTGTATAATCAGCTTGCAAATTTGAATTAGAACTTTATATACAATTTGCTATTTATACATTCAAGAACACAATACTGTCCAAAAGAGTTTCTTAGTAAATTAAACAAACAATTTGTGATATGACAAGAACCTATGAGTAAATGGTGCAAGCAAACCTAAATGGTTAAGACAACATGTGCTTTACATTTTCTCTATCATACAGTTGGCAACTTTAGTTACTAATGCCCATCATACGTTGGTTTACTCTGACAATATACCAGGAGGCAGTTTTCTAAATGCACTAGTGGACTTAAAAGAATATAATGCAAACTCTTGAGTTCTGATATATCGTACTACTATCAGATTGAGTCAATAAACATCTGTATACCTCCAAACAGAACCTTTGAACTCAATAAACAAATTGAAAAAATTTTTGTTTTCTGGCTTGAATGAATAAAAGTGCATAATAACCACCTGGAATTCAAATTTATGTTATTAGGTGTTAAATGCATTGTTGGTAATTATTTTTCATTAAGTATATGTTAGAATTTCAGAATAAAAATACAACTGCAAGTTCAGTGTTCTGTTTATTAAAAAAACATAATATAAGAAAAGTAAAGGTTCAACAGTTGAAGAGAAATCAATTGTGGAATGATATAATGTTTGGTATGCAGAGAGTTATAATATAATAACAAAAGTAACACTAGGCTACGAAGCAAAGCAGGAATAAGAACACTAACAATTAGTATAGTAATACTGTGCTAGCAGCGGCGGTTCGTGACCAAAATACCTGGTATGGCACAATTTAAAGACTGACTAAAATTAAAATTGAATTCAGCATTATTGATGGACGCTCTTTAACTGCTACAGTTCTAAGAGTCACATTCTGTTTTAGGTGTGAAAGATCATTTAGGATAGCTCAGAGGCATCTTTATTAGGCTTGAGTTTTTTCACGTGCCGTAAATTTATTACACTTCCCTTCTTTCTGAAAAAAAAAAAAAAATCAGCCGAGTTTGAACCCCCACCTTGGGAACCAGAGGCTAAAAGGTTACCCCTAGACCACGGATTACGGCAGACTAAAATTAGTGGATATTAAAAATAATCTGTGAAAACGCCATGCTAATTGGTGATAAAGACTCTAACTTTTCTATTTGTAGATGAAGAACATCCTCCAATCCTTTGCTTGATCATATACTTCGACAACTCTTGGACTGAAGTCAAGAGCTGAACGCTACATATTCCCAGCAATTTTACTTTTAACGGTCACCCTATATGTTTATAACATATCAACATTATCAGATAGAGAATCGTGCTGCAAATTAATGCAGCTGATGCACTTAGGTTTAAAAGATTCCAGCCTCCAATACTACCCCACTGAATCTCAATGGCTTGTGTATGTCAATTGTAACGCTCACGATGCTTCTTTACCCCAACGAAGCTCTCCTTTCTCTGAGCAACTTATACAAACTACCCTTAGCGTAAATTAAATCGCGATCCATGTATTATGTGTTCTAGGCATTTTCTTTATAATTAATTGTACACTTTACAAACCATCGCCTACCTTTCTTAACAATGTTTAGGAATTTCGCTGTTAATACGACTTTTAAAATTGCCGTTTCTTTGAACACTAACAACTGATAAATCGGATATTATTCGGCAGCTAATTTCACCAAACTATTCTCTAGTACATTCGGATTTTGTTTCCTTAACACGTGAAATACATTCTAGGCACTGTTTCACTACTTCTTTCAGGTTCTTCTTAAGGTGGATTTTGTAACTTTCAGCACTCGTTCTCCCAACACATCACTAAACACCTCTCGCAAGTACGGTGCCACTTTATTATTTGTTGACATCCATAATTTAAATAACTGCTTAGCTATTGGTTATTTGGTCTTTTCCTGTTTTTAAATTAAATATAAAATGTAGAACGCTGGGAAGGAAACATTAACCATCACTATTATTACTAACAAAATTTAAATAATAGAACCACTAAAAATACGTGAATTTATTTCGCCTTTAGACTTACAGTAGTTATTTGCAACACACTGCTTCTACGCACTGAGCGATGGCGCGCGGTCATTCGTTATCTTCTGCTTGGTTTGTCAAGTACCAACATTGTAAATTTTTACCATAAAAATTTTCGTTTTGTGTATTTCGTTCGAAAGATTTATATATCAACCTTGTTTTCAAATAAGAAGACATTGAAACTTAAGATGTTTTCTTATTATTTAATCTTACGAGTGAAGAGATCTGTATCATAAAAATTTTGTCAGGAATTTAACTCACACCTTAAGTTTTGCTTGTTGTCAGCTCTTATTTCCTCTTTGCGCATGTGCGGCAAAACATCACAGAGGTTCTCGTGGCCAATGAGACGCTTCCCCTCTCAGCCTCTTGTATCCGGCACCCACAAATTAAGTACACATGAAAGTACAGAGATTTTCTGCGCGTGCGCATAGGATGACCACAAAATTGCTTGTATCGGAGAAATGCTGTCGGTTACTATTTCCAACGGTCATCTTCACTACAACTGTGCAGTGCTTAAATAATTCGCAGTAGGTACATTTATACAAAAATTCGTTATAGATTATAGCATTTTGCCTGATAATGTAATGAAAATTATTATTGTCTGAAAGATTTGTAGGAAGAGCATGTGCCTTTGTGTCCCTTAAGGTCGGCCGCCACTGCATGCTAGTAATTAATACAAACATATTGACTATTGTTTCCAGAGTGGAAATGTAATTGATATATTTGCTTGTGCGTGTGCGTGTGTGTGTGTGCGTGAGCGTGAGCGCGCTTGTGTAACGTTTTTGCAATTTGAACCTATTACGACGGAGAACTTTTTAATGGAAGAATCGTGTAAATATTGTCATATAAATCAATGGCCGATTATCAGAATGCAGATTTTTCAATAAGAGAAATTACTTTTGTATATGCCAAAGTTATGTACTTACTGAACAGTTATAAAATGTATTACACCCAAAATAGTTAAAATAAAACGTCATATTACCCAACAAAACAGGTGAAATTGCTTTTAGTCTAGAACAAAAACTTGAATAGTCGACACATTCCTACGCAGTCACAATTCTAGAGGAAAACTGAAAAAACACCATTTAGAACAATCTATTCATATATGTTGAACACTTGCATACAAATTAAATTATATGATGTGTGAAGTTGTTCCTCGCATAAATATAACTATACACAACTAATAAATTAGTATATGCAACTATTTATTATGTAAGGACATTCGACATAAGAACCAGGCTCTTTGCTTAAATGTTTACAATAATATTTACCAGAATATAAACAAATCAGGCATGTAGAGCTTTAGAGGCTTCAAAAGCTTAAGGAGCGTTAAATACAGTAGTTTCAGTTTATTTTTTTGTCTTTCTTTCTTTCTTTCTCCTTTCTCTGTTTACCTTCCTTGTATGCAGGGATTACCCAGGTCTTACAAGCCAGTGCCTGGAGTCAGACGCCTGCTGAGGATTGGAGGCTCTAGATCAGAGAGAAACCAGGATGGGTGATCAGCTCCACCTGTGGTATGAAAGCTAGGAAATGCAAGATATCAAATGACGGTGAAATGGATGAAGGAAGGACGAATATGGAGCAATTTTGGAATGAATGGCGGGGGAAACCGGAGACTGGAGAAAATCCGCCTAACTTTGTCCACTACAAATTGCAGATGCGGTTCCCTGGGATTGAACCCGAACTGCCTTTCAGTGAACTAAAAATAGAATCTCATGATATATGCTGAATAACGCAATAAAACAACAAATAATACTAAACTATAAATTTCAGTAAATTAGTATAACAATTTTATCTCTTACATACACATGACTTTGTCTACTCTCTGTAGTTTATTATTGCGTACACAAAGTATTCTTACGAAACCATAGTTTCCTATCCACTTTATTTGAATCGACAAAAACGTTTGCAATGATAGCAATGTTACACAATTCCTTATATGTAGAATAGAATAACCATAGTCGAATGATGTTGTCGTCCTCCGTGGTCTGGGGGTAACGTGCTAGCCTCTAGTTGCGTGGCAATTTCTAGTTTCCAAGGTCAGCCGGTCCCCATGGCCGCGCTCGCCAAGGCGTCCCGCTTTGGTGCTTCGCAGCGCTGCGGATCGTGGGTTCGAGTCCCGCCTTGGGCATGGGTGTTATATGTTTGTGTTTATGTGTGTGTTGTAACAGTAAAAAAAAAAAAAAAAAAAAAAAAAAAAAAAAAAAAAAAAAAAAAAAAACAGCAATCTAGTAATAATACAGAAAAACAAGGTAAAACAAGAAAAAGGTAAATTAAAGTAGGGTATACAGTGCCGGAGTCCTGATCAGACTCCGGTACCGTATTTAAAAAAAAAAATAAAGGTCCCGGATCCAAACCCGGCGGAAGGCGATATTTCTCTATGTAGTACGAATCCTTAACATGGCTTCCTTCGGAAGGGAAGTAAAGTCGGTGGTCCCGTGTCATAGATTTGCGGCTCGTAAAACAACCTCAAGCATAATAAAAGGGACTCTAGCAAAATTAAGAGGTCTTCCACGCCCAATATAGAAAGAACGCAGAGAATTACAGCAGTTAAAGAGCGTCCATAAATGAAACTCAATTTTAATTTCGATAGTCGAATGTCTAACAACTGACCGCTGTATGCTGCTCTTTTTTTTTTTGTGGTGTTTGACGCCCGCTTTTACTACTTATGGCACCGCAGGCGATGATACTGGTGATACAAAGAATGAAAATGGAAACCGGTGGAATGCAATGGCGGGGGAAACCAGAGAACCCGAAGAAAACCCACTCCTGCGCCGCTTTGTCTACCACAAATCCCAAATGTGGTCGCTTGGTATCGAACCCGGGCCGTGTAGGTGAGAGGCGAGTGGTCAGGGAAAACCTAGTTTGGGATGTAGAAAATTCGTGTCGAATTCTTGAAAGCCAGTTTAAATACAAGTTTGGTATATTTATCCAACTTTTCGTTGTTGAGTTATGTTGTTCACAGGCATACACACATACCCACACTCACAAACACGCACCTTTTTCTAAAATGTGCCTTTTTTAATTCAGGGAGTCTAGAAACATTAGATTTCGGTGAAATCCCGCTACTGAATCTTTGCACGTCATAAAATGATGCCCATATTTAAACGGTGTTGATATAGATGAAACCTCGCCTCAACCTCCACATACGTGACCACCAACTTTTTACGAGTATAATTCTAGCCAAAGGATTGGTAGGGTAACTACCTCCCCTAAAATATGGCCGCACTGCCGAAGAGTAGCTTACAACTTAAACCTTGTATGTTGTTGCTATACTACGTTTTTTTTTTTTTTTTTTCCTTCTTCTTTTCAATATCGACTTGCTTATTCCCGTTCGATAGCGGGAATAACTTTGACCTTCATGTAAATGTTGCCGAAGAAAGCTCTAATATAGGTAAGAGTCGCAGCTCAACGGCATATGAAAAAATAACCCCATCCTATCGAATGCTGAATAATGTAATTTGTTTAGCCTTTCCTCGTGTATCAAACGCAGTGAAACTCTTTGATAGACACGATGTGAGACCTACTCCTACATTCACAACGATTATAACATCGTTCGTTGGTTAGTTCTAATGTCCCTGATTGTTTTTCAGGCCAGACACATAGAGAACTGTTATCGGCTGAGAGGAGTCAAAATGTTCTTATCGGAAGATGAAAACCTTAGTTACGGAGAGGAAAACACTATTACAATCTACGGCTGCTTTGCCAAGCACTTTACACGGGCCTGAACAAGTAACAGGTTTTCCATTTCATGTGGTTTGTTCTTTGAGGAAGTTGTTATTTCACCTCTACTGAGCTCCTTAGCAACATTGCTACTACATGGATCACATTCATATCTTCATAAATTATGAAGAATTTAATGCAGAGTAAATATTTCTGAAGGCCTTCTTATTATTTATAGCTACCAATTGACAGTCCTCAGTACAGTGAGACAGCTCCTTAGTGTGTTATTTTATAATCACAATTAATGTAAAGGCCTCCTAAATAATTATATAAATATCTTTACTAAATACCACTTCAAAACATACATATTATAAATTACCATGCATTATGTAGGCGGCCCGGGTTCGATTCCAAGTGCCCGTATGTGGTATTCGTGGTGGACGAAGCGGTGTCTGGGTCTGTTTTCTTCGGTTCCTCCGGTTTCCCCCACCACTCATCCCACCAATTGCTCCATCATCACTTTCCAAGCATCAATTTGGCTTACATTTCATATCATCCGCTTCCTCGCGTTCATGCCTGGCTACGGACCAACCCCTCGTAACAGCTTCTCCATTTTGTGCTTTCGTGCCGTTGGCTCCCCGACAGGCTTCTGGCCCCTAGGCATCGACTAGGCGGGGTGTCAGTCCCATTAATGCGGGGAGGAAAAGCCGATTAGGAAACGCAACGAAACCATGCAAGATAATAATTCTTTCTCAGACATCCCAAGGCACAGCGCATTCAGAAATAAGTTCTAATATTCTACTTTGAAGGTGATGAGATGTTGAAAAATACAACAAAGATCGCATACCCATATGGAAGCCTTGTCTTCTAAGTAGGTTATGTCACAGTTTTCTGCATTACACACTTTTCCCCTTTTCCTTATGAGGTTTTTAGTGCCGTTTAAGAGTTTGTAAGAATTTCGAGATGGGTATGTCCGCTGAAACTAATGCTCTGCACAAATCCTCACAATACACTGAACATTTAGAAGGCCATGCTGAAGTACTAGACACCGGATATTAATAAAATATTTTTTTTTTTTTTTGTAAAGCCCGAAATGTCTGCCTTATGTTTGTTACCACTTAAATGTTGTATCACTTGCGAACGATGGTCTGCCAATATAGCTTTACCACAGGATTTTACCATCAGAACTGAAAATATCCTTAAATTCTGCTTGTATAAACTTTGCGGATTCACAAATGACTGTGCAGTTTAACAAGTATCGGTGGATGTATTAACCGGGCTGTGTTTATTTATTTGTATCATTCCCTTTCTTATCTTGCGAGCTCAAGGAAAGCAGGATGTTCAAACTGAAGGGATCCATAGCTAACATATAAGTTCATCCAATAATTAACAACAAATTACCTTGTCTGGCATAAGTAATTGAGCATTACAGAATTGGGTAGTAGCTGTTCAAAAAGTTTCCTTTATGGAATTTTTGTGTAATTTATGTGAATATCCGAAAATAATTACTTATATAAAAAGTCTGAAAATATGCATTTTTATGTGCAAAAAACTTAAAATGTTTGGTCTAGTGTTCATATCCAGAATATTAAACTGAGTTTCAAGTTAATATTAGGACGCAAACAAAATATGTATTTACCTAAAGATTCAAGCCCTAGTCATAATATTTAACGAGCGGTGTTTCAATTTTCATGGTGACAATATTTTTGTTTTTTCACGTTTCTCGTACACATTATTTTAACATTATCATACTTACGTGTCGCGTTTATTTTTATTCTCTAAAACCTTTACTTCTAGTTATTGCATTGCAACTATGGGTGTGACTTCCTAGATGTTTCCTTTAATTTCGTAAAAAATGTTTTCTCTGTAGTTCTCATCAAAAAGCAACATAACATTGTAAAGCTACAATATTTCTAATATAACACTTTAGCACATAATCAAACACTAATTTTCTCCTGCTTTCGATACTCATTCCTTTACCTTTTAAGATACACCATGGTTTTTAGTTATGTCATAACTCTTCCCTAGTTAATGTTTTTTTTTTGTTTTTTTTTCATTTCTCTCCCATACGCTTCTTAAGTTATGTCTTCACTTAAACTCCCTATTTCCCAATGATTTTTTGCACTTTTTCAGCTTTATCTGAGATGTCATACTCTCATACTTAAGAGCGTCGGCTGATAAGTCCCGGGCTTCTCAATCAGAATTTCTTTTTTTTCTGTATTTCTCAACACAATCTCCAGAAAGGCTAATACATTTGTCATATTGGTGTTCTAATTTAATTAAACCATCTCTGCAGTACGATTTATCAAAGTCCTCAAAATAGCTGTTTACCGCATCAATGACCACAGCGTTGCTGTGAAATCTTTGTCCTCCAAGAAATTTTTTGAGATTTGGGAACAGGTGATAGTCACTGGGTACTAGATACTCTAGCGAATAGTGTGGATGTTCAGGCAAGTCGAGCTTGCACATTTTTCCCATTGCACTGGCTGAATGATAGGCCGGAGCATTGTCGTGATGAAACAAGTTTTTTTTCCCCCCCAAATGAGGTCTTCTCCTTTTCACCTCATCACCCAAATGTTGCAGTAAGCTTGCGTAGTAGTCAAAAGTGATCTTTAATTCTTTCCCAAGTAATCAATAAAAATAATACCCTGTGCATCTCAGAAAGTATTAGTCATAACCTTGTTAGCTGATAAAATTTACTGCCTTTTTTGGAGTTGGTTCACCTGGCGTAATCCACTGTTTTGACTGTGATTTACTTTCTGAAGTGTGGTGATGTGTTCAAGTTTCATCCATGGTAATAAGCCGTTTGAAAAATTCACTGGGGTTTTTACGGTAGAGCAGAACAGAAACTTTTTTTGTTGTTGTTGTTGCAACTTTTGATCAGGTGTCAACAAACGCGGCACCCATCTTGCACAGACCTTGTAAAAGCCCAAAACATTACTTAAAATATTACCTGCACGTTGTTTTGCTATGTTTACAGCCTCTGCTATCTCAAACAACTTCAATCTGCAGTCTTGCAGTACTAAACAATGAATTTTTTCAATAATCTCTGGAGTTGTCACTTCTACAGGGCCTCCAGAGCGAGGCTCATCACTATTGCCCGCACGTCCCATTTTAAACTGTAACTCAACTTCTAATCATTGAGTATGAAGAGGCAGAGCCTTTATGTACTGTCCATTTCCTTCATGATTTCTTTAGGCGTTAAGCCTTTCAAATGGAAGTATTTAATCACTGCTCGTTTTTCCAAATCCTCCATTTTCGTGAAAACTCTAAAGTTGTTTTGTTTAAAATGCTGTCATTTGAAAACTAAACAAGCTATTGACCTGTAACAATGGATACAAGCTAGTTTAGAGTTAAATTATACGATGCTATCGTCTAACTGGCCTAATGGCGCTATATCTGTGTGAGGCCCGGGAATTATCAGCAGATCCCCGTACTGACTAATGCCCAGGGCAATTTTCGAAGACGTTGGTCAGTAGCTGACCACATTGCTACCTTCAGTGTCTGTGATGGCCTTGGCCACTTCACAGGACAGGCCCTCTCTATCCTCGCAGCCACCAACGCTCGACACCAGCCTCCGCCGCCACACCCTCAGCCGAAACTGCGAGGACCAAAACCACCACCAGCACTACTCAGACAGAAGTCATTCAACAGATGCCTTCAGCCACCACCACCCTTCAGGCACTAGCACTAGCAGCGCCATCCGACAGCAGCGTGAAGTACGCCGTGCAGGACCTGCACTCAGAGGTCCTGCACATCAGCGCCCGGCTGAATCTGCTGGAGGAAGCGCTGACTGCCATCACCGCAGCCATCACAGGCTCTCACACCACTACTTCACGCAAATCTCAGGACATTGAGGCCAAATCCCAGAACCAACCGTAGGGCAAGTCTTAGCTCCTTCTGGAGCTCGACGTCCTCTACACCTTGCTTCAAGAAATTCGCGACACTAACACCAGGATCTTGGAGGCCAACCAGGACCTCCATGCTGTACACCTTAATCTTCCAACACGCCTTACGCAACTAGAGGACCTGCTCACAAGCAAACTCGACGACAACCACAAAGAGATCACCAAATGCTACACTTCAGTTCTTGATAACCAGGAGCTGATAGTCAACAACGTAGCAGAGCTAATCGACACCAGCCAGAGACAGATACTTCATGAACTTAGCCCCACTGAGACTTGCACTTATACCAAAACCGGAAGCAAGAAACACACCAGATGCTACTTCTAGCGCTGTCTTCTATAAAGATGATTAAAATCTCGCCACTCCCTAGCACTATACTAAGGGCTCTCGGGCCATGTTTATAGACTAGTCAAGCCACCTTTCCTTGTTGCAGCCCTCAGGCAGCAGCAATATCAACTTCACCGCTACTCACGGAGGTGCTATTGCGGAACTCCATTATCGCCCACTTACTTTTCCTATCCTATAACCTTACTCTTCCTATCCTATAACCTCACACACCTCACCCAATGGCGAGATAAGCCATACTTTCTACCTCCCAACTCTCTCTCTGTCTCCCTTTTCCAAAAAAAAAAAAAAAAAAAAAAGGGAAAAAAAAAAAGACGCAATTCGTAATATTCCATTTAAAGTATAATTTCTAACTGCTAAAGACCGGTAATTCATGGTAGGGCACAATGTTTACTAAAACCTTTGTATAATATGCATTGGATGACTTTATTTGGAGTTAACACAATTCTATAGTAGATTTGCAGATTTATCTGAATACTAGGTTAGATATCGCTTAAACCACTTTATACATCTCATCATCCCACGAATTCACCATTGAGGAGAAAAACAAACTTTTCACAAACTAATGTTCTTGTTACCCTTAAATCCCTCTCGTGTTCCCGCTAAAATAGAATGGTGTATCATTGCTGAATAGCGCCGTTTGAGCCTATTCAGGGATTATGCTATGAATAATTCAGTGCTAATTACATGTTCGTCACAATGTGTATGGTGTCGGAACTTTTACAATGTGGCGCTTCATCGCTCGCAATATTCTTTTATGGTTTTGATGTGTGCCCCATAATTCTGCTAAGTTTTATTTGTTTCTGCAATGATTACGACAACTATTTCTTTAAATTTTATACTCATTTTACCGTCTATCTTTACAATGAGCGTTATACCTTTCCTGTTTCCAGATCTGCCATTTTATTTGCTATTACTTTTAAACTTGCAATAATATTTAGGAAGCATTCTTGGTAATTATTGTAACATTTTCAAATTTCCAAAGAAATAACATTAATATGTTCATGTTTGTAAGCAGAATGTGGTACTTTCCCACTGCAGATAACTACACCTTTAAACTCGTACGTGCGGTTAATAAGTCAGGTCAGTGTGTTCAAGTGTTGCGAGCTTCAAGTACATGCGTTCGCATAAATTCAATTTCACGCTTAAGCCTAGGACTTAAACTTGGAATATTGCATTGCATTTTCGCTGTACCTTTCGCATTTTTGCGAACATCCAGGGATCCAGGGATGTTCCTGAGAGACGAAGTAGTTGTGTCCGCAAGAAGCGAGGTGGTAGTGAAAGAGCAGCTAGAGGGTCAACGGTCACGGAACCTTGAATTTAACCGGAAGGTTCCATTGAACGAATGATTCATTGCCCGGGCATTGCTGCATTGTCGGGAAGAAGTGCCCGTGAGTGTGCTAAACGCATTGAACACAGACGAGGACTTTCAAACGTGGCACGGAGTTAAGATAGTGCTTGCCAGCAGTGAGTGTATCGCCGTGGGACGAATCCTATCAGCCAGGTACGTCGCAGGAACTGGGGCCTTGTCTGAAAGACGGTGGTCGACCATCTGACCGCTTCGCAACTGCAGAGCGTCCGGCGTCTCCTGAGAGGATAAGCGAAGGGAACGGCAACTATGGCCGAAGTGATCTAGAGAAGCAAGAAGTTGTTGTTTGAGTAATAAAGGGAAGTTTTTGTTACAATAATGTTTACATTCATATGACGCATTCAGTGGTCCCAGTTATGCGTATATTAGTTTCAAAATGGCTATTGAAATAATATACTGTTTTTAAAATCTTTAGTAACCAATAAAAATAATAATAATAATATAATTATATTTAATAAGCTAATTTATTATTATTATTATTATTATTATTATTATTATTATTATTATTATTATTATTACCATTATCTGCCTTAGAATATACTTCTAAGTGAGTCTCAAGCCCGAGTAATAGAGGAGAGACACCGAAACACTAATGCTAATTTTCTTCATATAAAAATAAATTGAAATAAAAAAATGAAAATACTTGCAACAACTCAGAAAATATGCCTAATGCTTCAACAGCAGCAGCAACAACAAAAAGAGGCTGAGAGGGGTATATTATTCTCGTGTTAGCCTAGAGAAGAAAATCTTGTTTAAAAGAAAAGAGATTGCAAAAACAGCAAAAGTCGTCTAAAAACAAAGTAAGATAATGTTCACCAAAACTATAAGCACTTCGACAACAAAGGTTTAGATCATTTTACAGCTTTAGCATAGAAAAGAGAGAGATTAAACAAAAGCACAAAAAACAAAACAAAACAAAGACACGAAATATAGGTCATATTAATCTACATCCTAAGAAGTACTTGAAATCATACAAACATATCTTCTCGCTTCACAGGTTAGCATCTGAACATGCAGAGGTGTGCGAAGGAATACAATATGAGTACTGGAGGATTGTTAAAAATACTGAAAAATCATGCATAATTGTCCATAAAGGATTCTAAGCTATAGAAAAAATATTATAAACCTGTAAAGAATATCAGTCTACAGATTATATAAACCATCCCTAACATATGAAAATGCTACAAAACGTAACAAATAGTGTAAAATATGTCAGAAATCCTGAAGCGATTGCAGTAATTACTACAGAAATGCAGAAAATGGTTGCAGAAACGACATAAGCTAGCATAAGATGTCACTACTACCATCAAACATAAGAAAAGGGGTTACAAAACAGCAAGTAAAGGCTGTCGTCTAAAATATACTTAGAGTACACTTATTTAAGTATACCTTGACCGCTGTTACCAAGTCCTTAAAAGAGAACCCTACAAATACAATCACGGGGGGTTGAAATACCTATTGCCTGAGGGCTTAACACGCCTGCGAACACCTTAAAAGACATAAATGATCTGTAAGTAGACAGAATGCACTACAGAACACTGTAAAATAATGAAAAATAATCTCAAAATATCTGGAAAAAGTGCTAAAACGCATTAAAATACTGGATAAGTACTGTAAAAGTAAGCAAAATGTCTGAGAAAGGGGTAAAAATGCTTTCTTTTTAGAATTCAAAACATTTAAAAATGGCATAAAATGCTATTAAAATATTCTAAACAGTTGTGCCAGCATTAAGAATCATCTTGAAAGACTTCTGAAAGGTCAATGTGAAAGTGCTACAAAACACTACAAAATACTTCTTGGTACTGTCAGAATGTGATAAAAGGCCTGCAAAACTGCTAAGCCCTTAGAAATTACTACAAAATATGATCAAAACGTCTGAGGAGGGTGGGGGAATGTCTGTAAACAGTTAAGAGCATTAGAAAACAATGCAAAATATGAAGAAAGAAAAAAAAAAAAAGGCCTGAAAAAGCTCAAAATGCCTGTTTTAGGTTACTAAGCATCATAAAATGTCCTGAAACGACTTTAAAAGCGTTCGAAAATACTTGATGAAGAACTCTATGACACTAAATTAGTGGAAAAACAGTTAAACTGTATTATGCATTCCCTGAAAATGGTCTCTTCCTAGAGACCTGAACACCCTCCAAATGACATGGAATGTTATTAAAAGCAAAACAACTGTGACAACTCCAAAATCACCTTAAAAGTCCTCAGAAAACACTACAACCACTAGAGAATAGTCTTGAAATGCACTAAAATGCGTGCGAAGGTGTTAAAATCATTAGAAAACACTACAAAATACTGTAAGATATGGGCAAACAACAACTCAACAGGTTTAAAGTACCTGTTTCGGAGTTTCAAATACCCTCGAAATGACGTGAAATATTATTAACGCTTTCAGTCCTATGGTAACCAAATGGCAACATGATACTAAAGGTGGCCTTATGTAGACAGTTCCCACTTCAGAACATTCTCCTGCACTTGCCATTTGGCTACAAAGCATTTAGTTGGTGAATACATCTACAGACAGCAGTAGTAAGCAGTAAACAGGATATCATCCCATGTGATTCACATCGTTGCACATGTACAACCATAGATAGTGAAACAGCTGCTATTTGGTGTGATTATAATTGCATCTACACCGGTAAGTAGTGGTTTTTAATATAATGTAAGCTCTAACATTACGTCATATTGATATAATAATCCACCAATTATCTATAATCAATAACTAGTTGGGTCTAAACTAGGTTATTGCCAAATGGCTACCATAGGAGCCTCTCTGTGAAGTGCTGTCCTACATAACCTAACATTTAGCCATGTGACAAGCATGTTTCCGCAGTGTTTTATTTTATATCTAGGATTATTTAACAAGCACAATGAATAAACCCAATTCTGATTTTAGTACCTCATGGGGAACTATCGGAATTTAGCAGATTTTCTTCTTTTGCTGAAGGTGATTCTGAAAGCCATCTCAGCAATCAGGAAACTAGAATTTCAAATAATTTAGAAATTCATAGGAAAGGGGAAGAGTTTACCGCAAAGAAAGAACATTGTAGCAGCCATGAAGGCACAGCAAATATTTTCCCTTCTATGGAAAAGAACAAAAAAAAGGGTAAAGAATATGACACAGAAACTAAGCAAAAACAGTGCGTCTCCCTTGATTTTGCATTTGCTGACTATTTTTCTTTTGATATGTATTTTAGATCCAGAGAATACATTCATGCAACTATATGTGGGAAAAAAATGAATTTTCTGGTAATGACAGCAAATGGAAGACCAGTTAACCAGATCCTGTGGAAGAAGATTTGTCTTCTTGCAGTTGTAGAAAATCTTCCTGAAAATCTAAATTTCAAAATTTGTTTTAATAATTGGTTCTGATCTTTACCTATAGTGAAAACCCTGAAAGAGAAAGGAATGACATGTGGACATTCTTCGGTTAGATCGTATTGGAAGATTCCACTGAAGGAGCAGAAGGATCTGAAGAAAGAAGGAAGCGGTTCTTTCGACTAGAGTGGAAAAGAACAGCAACATTGTATAGCTGAGATGGTCAGCACAATTTATTTCTTCTAATGCTGCAGTGGAATAATAGATACCTGCCAGCGTTGGAGTCAAAGGGTTAAAAGTCACATAGATGTAAATCGCTCTAATATTGTGAAACAGAACAACCAAATCATGGTTGTTGTAGATCTAGCAGATATGCTTATAGAACTATATAGAATTGATTTCCGTTTCAGAAAATAGTACAAAAGACATATGATCCAAAAGGGGGAAAATGCGGAGAAAATACTCCTGGACTTTCAGACCAAAATTCCTCATAGTCTTGTTTCTGCAAGAAAATAAACTGGAAGGAAGCAAGGAAGTCGAAGCGGTCAAGAAAATGCAGCAGAATGGAAGCAATGTATAATTACTGTAAGGGCCGTCAATGATGTTCGCTTTGACGCTACAGGCCATTGGCTAGTTTCATCAGAAGAAAAGGGAAGATGCAAGAATTGTTCAAGTATATTCTCAAAATGTGAAGTTGAGTTATGTTTGACCAAAGACAAAAACTGTTTCTATATACGGCATCACAAATAATATGGTAGTCAAAATCCAGCCATGCTGTGAACTAGTTTTCCAAATAATGTAACGGCCGCGCCGTGGCCGAGTGGTTAGACCGCTCGCCTCTCACCTAGATGACCAGGGTTCGATCCCAAGCGACCGCATGTTAGATTTGTGGTGGAAAAAGCGGAGCTGGGGCGGGTGTTTTCCGGATTCTCCGGTTTCACCCGCCATCGCATTCCACCGGCTCTCTATTTTCATCCATGTATCATCAGTGTCACCGCCTGCGGTGCCATAGGTAGTTAAAGTGGTCGTTGAACACTACCCCCCTCCATATTTTGAGTTTCTAAACAGAAGGTACCCTAAAATATGTTTATATTACACTAAAACGGTTTCATAAAGAAAAATTTTAATAAAACATTTCTCGTTTAAATATACAAATATTGACTTTATTGCCCAATGTTGCCATATGGCAACAACCCTTCAAAAATTGATCTATGAGGGAAAATCATTAAAACCTATTTATAATGTTTCCTTTGTCCATTATCTAATAGGTTCTATGGTAATTGAATATTTTTAACATTAATAATAGTTCAGGATTGAAAGGGTTAAATGCATTCTAAAACATCTATGTCAACGCTAAGGTCACCTTAAAAATAAAAAAAATCTATGTGAAACTTTGAAAAATGGTGTCGAAATGTAATGAAATGTATGTGAAATAAGGCATGACACAGCAAACTAATATAAGACATGAGCAAAAACGACTCAAAAAGCCTAAAATACCGGTTATATAACCATAAGTTTATTTGAAATGGCTCAAAGTGAGTACAAAAAAGAGCTAAAATGCCTCATGAGTGCCCATCGATTAGCTGTATTAGAGTCCGAAACACTCTCCAAATAGTTGGAGTGTTATTAAAAGCAATCCAAACATTTACATCAACATTAAAACCATCTTAAAATCTTGAATAAGCGTGTGATAGCATTATTATCGTGGAAAAAATAGTGTGCAAAAACATGCTAAAATGTTTGTAAAGTGTTAGAAATCATTAGAAAGTACTGCAAAATAATGTAAGATATGAGCGAACAATGACTGAAAAAGCCTAAAATACTTGCTTTAAAACCGTATATTCCATCTAAAATACCGTAACATGAGTTGAAAAGCATCAAAGTGCCTGATGCATGCCCTGAAACTAGCAGTTCTAAAGTCCTAAACACCGTCCAGATGGAATGAAATGTCATTAAAAGGCATTAAACGTTATCCTAACACTCAGAGAACTGCAAGCACACAAGAAAGGTAATATCAAAACAAGGTCCTCAAACATAAATCCCACAATTTATAGGAACGTACTAAATCGTTAAAACATAACAAAATTGTGGGAAACCGATGAAAATGGCTGAAAAACACTGCATATGACCTTCTAAGCACCATAAAGGGTTGAAAAATACATCTAATACTCTGAGTCTAGGCTAGGTTCCCCTCCTCCTATCATGACTCCTTGAACTTCCTATCTTTCCCATGTATTCCTACTCTCTTAATAAGGACTCCCTCCTGCTTGAATTCCCTATCTTTCCCGTGTATACGCATTAGCCCCTGCGCTGGTATCCCTCTTTCTTAACTACTGCCACGAATTTCATAAAATTTGTTAAGCTTATCAGAATAATCTGGTTTAAAATACTAGTTGTCACCTGCCAGGTTATTAAAACTATTCACTTCTTCGATCGGTTTTCCGTCCAGAATGATTTTAGATCTTAGGTGTTCTAATCTTGTAAATGCTAAAACTTTTGGTTTTTCTTTATTCTTATGTTGAAATGGCTATAAGATTTTATAATATTGCTTGGTAAATATATACACATAATAGAGAGAGTTTTCAGTAAACCATTCTCGGAGCTAGACAGGAGAATCTGGCCATCCTCAAAAAGTAACCCGATTTTTTGTTTTTGTTTTTCATTGTTTTTTGTAGTGTTTCACTCCCGCTTTAACTAGTTGTGGCACCGCACTCAAAAACGTGTCTAAAATATGATTTCGTATTTCAAAAGGTAAGTCTAAATCTATCTGCCTAATGCACATGGCATTGTGAATAGTAATAGTAATAATAACAAAGAAAATGATGATTATCATGATGAAATAGTAATAGCAACAACAACGAAAATAATAATAATAATAAAAACTATAAATAAATACAGGAATACATAAACGAATAACTAATTAAACCATTTACTTTTGCTTCTTTAACGCGATTATAAAAATGTTTCTTTCTTATAGTTACTAATTTAATCGCAAGTTATTTTCATATTTATGTATGAGCTAATTTCATTAATTAATTAACTATACATACGAGAACAAGCATTTTGAAACATATAAAACAAAGAGTGTATCGAATCAGTTCATCAGATTAAGTAAACCTGATTGGCCAGAACATTTCTAGTCGGCGTTGACACTCTTGCATCACATCTAAGTCCTTCGGCCTTCTTAATGCAAGACACTCTCAGGCTTCTCAACCAATTGCCAAGTGGCATTGTAATCTTTAACAGATGCTTTTCGCTTTCTGGGAAACAGCAACTGATGGATTACGTGGCCAAATGCATATGTAATATTATTGTCGCCTCTAGCTTTGAAGTGAAATGGCAGGGAAGGAACTGGGTGGCGTTATGAATATTAGTGTAGGTGAAGAGGACAGCAAATTATTTTCGCTTCCCTAATTAACAATTAATTTCTGTGAATAATGTTATATAGTTTTTATTTGAATGGCCCTATACTGAAAATAGTAGTTTTACTTTAAATATGTGCGAGAGTTATTTCTTTTATAGGTTTAAAATGTATTTTGTAAAACCAAATTATTATTCTCATTTTAGCGGCATCGGAGATATTATTATATTATTATTATTATTATTATTATTATTTTTATCTTTATTATTTTTAACAATGAATAGAAATATCACAAAAAGAATACAATACACATACTAATTTGAACTTGCCGCAATAAAGCATACTTAAAGTTGTATCGTTGCCTAGAAATCATATCCGAGAATAATAAGTTAATAGACGCCACGCTCGCTAAGGCGTCTCGCTTTGGTGCTTCGTGGGCAGGGGATCGTGTGGTCGAGTCCCGCCTTGCGCAGGGGTGTTATATGTTTCTGCAATGTGTATATGTTTGTGTCAAGGAACAGTAAAACCAGTAATCATACAGGGGGGGGGGTGAAATGGGGATACAGCGCCGGAGTCCTGATCAGACTCCGGTACTGTTTAAAAAAATAAATAGAAATGATGCACATTGCCAATAAAAAGTATTTAATTTATGTGTGCTCCATTTGACAAAAACGAGGGTCACTCTGTTTGAATGCAGCAGGGCTGGCTGGTCGTCAAGGCTGTGGGTAGACACCCACACATAAGCTGGTTTTAGTACATATAATATGTGACCCACTTGTACGTCGGAGAATGTGTCGTATTGGGACTAAAATATCTGAGTCACAATGAATACTGTACACTTACTGCAGAATTCCTGTAGGACAACTTTTAAACTTGGCGATTTTTTAAGTTTCCCTCCCTTTTGCTGTCGTCACCATCGCAGTTAATTTCTGCAATTTATCTCTTGCGCTTGAGTAAATTTGTGATCCCTGTAATAAGTGCACACTTTTTTTTTTTTTTTTTGTTTCATTTGATATAGTCCCCTTTAACTTCAATGGTGATATCGGGGGATTTGACTTGTGAAACTGTAGGTTGAGAACATTAGGTTAATACACTTTATATTACTAAACACACGCACATTTACTCGCACATTCATACTTCCAGGGAATAATTCTGGTTGAAGAAAAACTCCCCGCCCCAGCCGGGAATCAAACCCGGGACCTCCTGGTGAGAAGTCAACTCGCTGACCACTCGACCACGGAGACGGTCACACACTGTTCTTGTTTAATGTTCACGGTATCGGATAAAAAGGAATTGAAACCCGTCGCCCCTCTTGGTATTTAAGATTCCGTAAGGTCATGTTCTACCGCATGGCGCGAATTAAGATTTGATTTTGAAACAGAATGATGTTTAAACATTGTACACTGAACCAGATCACCAGGCGTGATTATAATGCCACTGTGCTCTACGGCATGGAAAAGCTGACGCAGCAGAACTGAAGTGGGGTTGCGGTCGATGCCGTATGACATCACAGCATTCTTTCTCTGCGATGCTCAGCAGGAAGTGAAAATCATTTTCCATACTATTGTCTCTCGCGATCTTTGTTTCTCACCTTGATCAATATCAGCTGCACCAACTCATTCTTCCCCCTTTTCTCTTCGTTTTTTGCAGGTCTGTATTCTAGATTGTAGACACAATCTTTCAAGTTCCAATTCTGCAAGGCATTTTTTTTTTTCACAAAGCAACGATTTTTAAAGCTGGTGGAGTGTTTTATAATTGCAATTACAGTGAAAATACTAGTAGAAATGAACGTGTTAAATTGGAAACCGGTTAAGTCGTATGCGTTTATATAATAAACGATATGTAGTCTTTGACTTTTCAAACATCTATGTATAATGTATAGTAATGTACATTTGCGGTATGATAACCAAATATCAATCGATCGTTAGAACCCCCTTCCTTCTAAAATAATCTAGATAACATTAAAACATTTTTATTAACTTTTACCTTTATCTAATCCATTTGGATTTGGTTTAAATCTACCTTAATTTAGTAATTTTCTTGATTATGGTAAGTGCTATTTAGATTTTGTGCTGTGCTGCGCTTACATAAGACATTAAAATTGATTTCACTTAATTTTCCTTACACCACACTACGTTTAAACAAACATTTAGGTTTAAATGGACCCCAGTTCAATTTTCCTACAAAGTTGAAGCTAATGGAGCGCGATACCCAGATTTTGAAGGGATGCCAAGTACATCGAATTGAAAACAACCATGGATAAATAAGTATAATTTCTCTCGAAGTAAACGTTCTCCGTATAGTCTTAGACTATGGGTTGCAAATTCAGATAATCTCTTATTTTTAAGCGTATTAAATTGTTGCGCAAAACACGTAAAAGAGTATGTAGGTGCTGAGTATTTAAATTTACACAATCCTTTCAATTGACTAAACCTAATATGCACTTTTAGGGCTATTTTAGGGCCAAGTTTCTGAGGTTCTTCCGACTGTGATATATCGTGGAACACGAGAAGAAAGTCATCTTGAAACAATATGGTGCCACAGAAATTCTGGGCATACCTTTCCATAGAAATAAAATGCTTTATTCGCAGTCGCTGTGATTTAGAGTTGGAGTTTAAGCTTTTTGGAGTTTTTAATAGTTTTGGTATTTAGGTTGAATATGCTGCACTTTCTGAGAAATTTACCATTTATATCAATACCTTAAAAAGATCACTTACTTGGTTTCACTTTGACGTTTCATTAACCTTGCGTGTTTACCTTTCTGATCTCTGGAGGTTTGTTTTGGACACCATGATGTGCTTGAAAAAGGATATCAAAGGAAGTAAGCCTATTTTACATTACCTAAATGAAAAAAAAATTATAACGGGATCAGTGGCATTAAGGTTCTTTAGAAAACCTAGAATCACATTCATAATATGGGTCGTTAATCTTAAGATACGCACAATTTTCATGCTGAAAACATTTGTAGATATTACATAGAGTCGGACTTTTTGAAAAGTTTTATTACAAATTACACAATGGGTCGATCCATCCGTTTCATGCAATTCTTCTTCAAATTTAAAAGATTTTTAGCTCTTTCTAAGAGGGTTTACCTTAATTTGAGAACTAGTATTCTGCTTCTACACTTAATTTATTGTGGTTTCTACCGTTTGTCCTTTTCAGTTTAGCTTATTGTTCAAAATTCAGGTTCTATTTTATCGCTTTTTGAATGCGATATTCTAGACTCAGCTGTTTCTTTGCTTTAAAATTTTGTTTCTCTTTTTTCTTCCGCATAAAATAGTTTTTTGTTCGTTTGTTTGTTTAATAAATCAAGGTGAACATTTTACTTTCTTCCCAATGTTTTGTCTCGTTAAAAGCTTCCTACTTAAAGTGCTTGGAAGAGATACAATCTCCTCTAAGATCTGCTTTGATGTAGTTCTCTTAGATATATCTCAGGGCTGTTTCTCACTTTGACGTGTTCTACTTGCTCATTCGCTATCTGTTCAACTATTGCTGTTGTAAGGGACACGTTCATGGGATTTGAAGGAACACTGATATAAGTCACTGTAAACGTTGCTGTACAATGGAAAACTTCCGATACGCTTGAAGCCAAGCTGAGATATTTCCGCGCAACATATTCTTGATAAGGCGATATTTACCAAGACACAGTGTCTTTGAAGGCTATCCGGTTATTTGAATATTTCCGTTTCAGAGAGACAGAGAGAGAGAGAGAATGAGAGAGAGAGAGAGAGAGAGAGAGAGAGAGAGAGAATGCTTCAATGTTATGCATTTTTGTAACAGATTCATTACTACTCCGACTAAATGTTGCAATCTATGTAATGCATGAGGCACCAAGCTCAACCCGTGCGATGTTTCTTGGCAAATGTGATCTTTTATAGATTTTTATAGCTTGAGCGACGATCAACAATCAAAAGGGCTATCCAATTTTCAGTTGGGTTGTCCCGTTCTTCAAAAACTTCCAGTCACTTAGAAAACCAACTCTGGTTGTTTACCCATTTGTTTGCATATCAAATACATTTCCTGCCAAAGCGTCCTCTTTAGACTCACTGTACAGTCCTACCCACGGAAGAACGAAGAAAGGAGGAATACACAGCTATTCTGAGGAATTTGTTGATAGAAGTGCTTCTGCTGAAGTAAGTTCCTCGCTTGTGTTATTTCTTTGGGTATTCTTTGTTGATGTTTTACTTTGTCAGAAATTGCTTTAAGTTGTTGTTGGGGTGTTCTCAGCTTTCATTGCTCTTTCGTTGAGCCTGTGCTTGAATTTTGGTTTCTCTGTATACTGTTAAACTAGGTTAAAAGCTAATTTTTATTCAAATACATAAGTTTGCTATCTAATTCTTAAAATGGTTATATAGGTTAACCTCCGGTGTACCGGGGGATGTCTTAGGAAAATAACGGAGCATTCCCTGACAGGGCTTACTTTCCACTTTCTTTTCTTTTCGCAAGAACTTGAAGTCTATCATCTATGGTACTTTTAGATACAAAATATGTTTCACTAGCTTTCTGATAGTCATTTCATGAATTCGGACTTTTTCTATGGCTTCTTTCTGTTATTTTCATCCGAATTTTGTACTTCTTTTCGTCCTATAAAGATAGAAAATTATATTAAGAATTTAACCTTTAAAGTTGTAAAGGCTTTCCAATACACTCCTGCGACTATTGCCAATGCAATCTGAACGCGGCATTCTGAAGCTTTGATTTATATCATACATATTGTGAGCCTAGATATATTGATCGCTTATGGTATTAAGAATAGTAACCCAGACGAATCTGTAGCAGTTGGGCACAAAGCAAAAATAGTAGCAATTGGGCACATGGATCAAGGAACTGGCCAAACAGATTTCAGGCGCTGGGTATTAAGGGAGGCATGTAAGTGTTAATTGCTCATGGTCATGTTTATTATTTTATTGAACAACGTGTTTAAGAGATTCTTAGTATCCTGCGTATTTAAAGCCTATTTATTATTATTCCTTCTAAAAGCATTCCAAGTATGTTCAGCAGGCACAGATGTCTATATCATGATGGCTCTAATGGACATTTTCCTCCTTTTAGTATACATACAACCTTAGCTACTTTCCGTTTGTCTGGAAACTCTTGTTTTAATACCAGGTCATTTACCATATCCAATATCCATTCACATACTGTTACTACAGAGGCTATAATTTCGGTTGTTCTTATGCTATGGATACTAGGCGCTTTTCCCGTTTTCATTTATATGCAACCTTATTTAGCTTCCCCATAATAAAGGGTTCTACGCTTATATCCCTAGGTCCCACTCCCAAGTTGTTATTTCTATAGGGAAATAGCATTTTCGCTACTTTTCTTCTTCCTTTCTGTACTCAAAAAACAAAAAAGCTCTGTTCACCAAATGCCCAGTGACCATTTGAAATCCGAAACCTCATAAGTCATGATCTATTATATCACATACTTTTTTCTCTCCAGCAGTAGCAACACCATTAGCAACAGTAGCAGTAGCAGTAGTAGCAGAAATAACAGTAGAAGCAGCAGTAGCAGAAACAGTGGTACTAGTAGAAGCTGTAGTAGTAGTAGTAGTAGTAGTAGTAGTAGTAGTAGTAGTAGTAGTAGTAGTAATAGTAGTAGTAGTAGTAGCAGTGACTGTAGCAGTAGTAGAAGTTGCAGTAGTAACAGTGGCAGTAGTAGTAGCAGTATCAGTGGAAGTAGCAGTAGCAATAATAATATCAGTAGCTGTAGTAGTAGCAGTGCCAGTAGTAGTAGTAGTGGTGGTATTAGTAATAGCAGCAGCAGTGCAGTAGAAGTAGCAGTAGGAACAGCAGTAGTAGTAGCAGTGGAAGTAGCAGTAGCAGTAGTAATAGCACTAGCAGCAGACGTATCAGTAGTAGTAGCAATAACAGCAGCAGCAGACATAGCAGTAGTAGTAGCAATAACAGTAGGAGCAGCAGCAGCAGCAGAAGTATCAGTGGCAGTAGCAGTAGCAGCAGAAGTAGCATAAGCAGTATCAACAGCAGTAGAATTAGAAGTAGCAGTAGAAGTAGTAGTAGCAGTATCAGCAGCGGCAATATCAGTAGAAGTAGCAGTAACAGCAGCAGCGGCTTTAGAAGCAGCAGCAGCGGCGGCGGTGGTGGTGGTGGTGGTGGTAGTAGTGGTAGTAGTAGTAGTAGTAGTAGCAGTAGTAGTAGTAGTAGTGGTAGTGGTAGTGGTAGTAGTAGTAGTAGTAGTAGTAGTAGTAGTAGTAGTAGTAGTAGTAGTAGTAGTAGTAGTAGTAGTAGTAGTAGTAGAAGTAGTTTTTTTTAAGGAGGGGAAAATCCTCATGGACCGCAGGGAAGGTGGCCATGGTGTGTCGGACTCTTACCGGCTAAAAGCCACCTCCATATCCTGCATCGCTGCGGAACCGCCTCTCAGCATGTCTTCACAGTGCTGCATTCATGTTTACCCTTCAAATTTTTCCCTATCTTGTAGGATGTTCTTAATCATTCCTGTAATAAGGTACCATAATTCTTTCTTGTGTATCATAATTTGTATTATACTATCTGGTGTTAATTCTATCTCAATATCATTTAAGGTCTTTGTTCTTATGGCGTTCTATCTTTTACATAGTAAAATAGTGTGTTCTGGTGTGTCTATTTCTTAACAATATCTGCATTGTTCAGTCTCAATATCTTCATTCTGTATAGGTAGGTTCCAAATCGTCCATGACCTGTTAAGAATTTCGTAAAAAAGTAGTCAACTTCTCCGTGTGTTCTATTTAGCCATGGTTTATTTTTTGGGATAAATCGTTTAATCTATTGGGCCGCTTCAAGTTCTTCATCCCATTCTTCCCGCCACTTTTTCATTGTAATTTGTGCTCTATATGTCCTTATTTATTAAATGTATGCTCCATTGCTAATAAATGGAACCAAAAAGGAAAATGTTTGGAATACTCTGGAAGTGCAACTGACAGCAGGGGCAACAACAATCGCCTTTGCCGATTTAGCATTGGTAGTATCGGCGGAAGACGAAGAGGAGCTCGTCTATAGAGTAAATGAGTCACTAAGACGCATCGACAGGTGGATGCAACGAAACAAATTGGAGTTGGCACCGCAAAAGACAGATCTGTAATAATGAAAGGATCCCGGCGGAAACATAATATAAGTTTTATGCTACGAGGGACAAAAATTACACCTACTAAGGCAGTAAGATATTTGGGTGTTATGATTGATAAATATACCACATTTGGGGCCCATATAAAAATGGTAATAAAGAAAGCGGAAGAAAAAATATCCCAACTAGTACATGTAATGCCCATTATTTTAGGACCAAGGCCGATAAAACGGCAGATCATATATAATGCTGTCAATTCTATTTTGCTGTATGCCTCATATGTATGGGGTATTGCGCTCAAGAGAAAAAAGTACGCAATGCACATGGAGAGGACACAAAGAAAGATATTGCTCAGGGTGATTTGTTAATATCGCACCGTCTCTAATAGAGCATTACAGGTGATTGCAGGGATACTACCGATTGACCCACAGATAAAAGAGAGGCAACTCATACATGAAGAAATGCCGGAAAACCGGCGCTTCCGTAAAGCAACTATTCGAGCGGAAATGATAAATGAATGGCAAAACAGATGGGATGAAACAACTTTGGTTGGCCAATGGGTAAATTGCAAATTCCGCCAGATGGACGGTTATCTGACACAAGTTTTAACAGGGCATGGCAGATTTCAAAACTATGCATTAAAGATGGGAAAATTAGACAATGGTAATTGTAGGTATTGCCCAGCTGAGGACTCTGTAGAGCACACAGTATTCCACTGCAAGAAATGGAAGGAAATAAGAATAAAAGTAAACAATAAATTAGGACTCGTACTTACACCTGAGAATTAGATCTCAACGATGATAAATAATAAGTTGGCCTGGGAAGAAGTGAAAAGACTAAGTAAGATAATATTGTAGACCAAGGAAAAAGAAGATAGGAAGTAATGATAAACAGCTACCATTTTGATGTTTATGCCCATCCGCACTTCCAAAATGAGTAGTGTAGAGGTAAGGGTTATTTAGTTGGTGAAAATCCATCTCGCCGTAAAGAACGGTGTCTTTGAAAGATTTTTCCCCTACAGAAAAGAAAATAACTACTACCACCACTTCCACTACTACAACTACAACTACCACCACGACGACTACTACTACTACTACTACTCTTACTACTACTACTACTACTACTACTACTACTACTACTACTACTACTACTACTACTACTACTACTACTACCACTCTTACTACTACTACTACTACTACTACTACTACTACTACTACTACTACTACTACTACTACTACTACTACTACTATTACTACTACTACTACTTCTACTCTTACTACTACTATTATTATTACTACTACTACTACCACTCTTATTACTATTACTACTACTACTACTACTACTACTACTTCTACTCTTACTACTACTACTATTATTACTACTACTACTACCACTCTTACTACTATTACTACTACTACTACTACTACTACTACTACTACTACTACTACTACTATTACTACTATTACTACTACTCTTACTACTACTATTACTACTATTACTACTACTACTATTACTACTACTACTATTACTACTACTACTACTACTCTTACTACTACTACTACTACTATTACTACTACTACTACCACTCTTACTACTATTACTACTACTACTTCTACTCTTACTACTACTACTACTACTACTACTTTTACTACTATTACTACTACTACTTCTACTCTTACTACTACTACTTTTACTACTACTACTATTACTACTCTTACTACTACTACTTTTACTACTACTACTCTTACTACTACCACTACTATTACTACTACTACTTCTACTCTTACTACTACTATTACTACTACTCTTACTACTACCACTACTATTACTACTACTCTTACTACTACTACTCTTACTACTACTACTACTACTACTACTCTTACTACTACTACTACTACTACTCTTACTACTACCACTACTATTACTACTACTCTTACTACTACTACTACTACTCTTATTACTACTACTACTACTCTTACTACTACTACTCTTACTACTACCACTACTATTACTACTACTCTTACTACTACTACTACTACTACTACTACTACTACTACTCTTACTACTACCACTACTATTACTACTACTCTTACTACTACTACTACTACTCTTACTACTACTACTACTACTACTACTCTTACTACTACTACTACTACTCTTACTACTACTACTACTACTCTTACTACTACTACTACTACTCTTACTACTACACTTACTACTACTACTACTACTCTTACTACTACTACTACTCTTACTACTACTACTACTCTTACTACTACTACTACTACTCTTACTACTACTACTATTACTACTACTCTTACTACTACTACTCTTACTACTACTACTCTTACTACTAATACTACTACTACTCTTACTACTACCACTACTATTACTACTACTCTTACTACTACTACTACTACTACTACTCTTACTACTACTACTCTTACTACTACTACTACTACTCTTACTACTACTACTACTACTCTTACTACTACTACTACTCTTACTACTACTACTACTCTTACTACTACTACTACTACTACTCTTACTACTACTACTACTACTACTCTTACTACTACTACTACTCTTACTACTACTACTACTACTACTACTACTACTCTTACTACTACTACTACTCTTACTACTACTACTACTACTACTCTTACTACTACTACTACTCTTACTACTACTACTACTCTTACTACTACTACTACTACTCTTACTACTACTACTACTACTACTCTTACTACTACAACTACAACTCTTACTACTACTACTACTACTCTTACTACTACTACTCTTACTACTACAACTACAACTCTTACTACTACTACTACTACTCTTACTACTACTACTACTACTACTACTACTCTTACTACTACTACTACTCTTACTACTACTACTCTTACTACTACTACTACTACTACTACTCTTACTACTACTACTACTACTACTACTACTCTTACTACTACTACTACTCTTACTACTACAACTACAACTCTTACTACTACTACTACTCTTACTACTACTACTACTCTTACTACTACAACTACAACTCTTACTACTACTACTACTCTTACTACTACTACTCTTACTACTACTACTACTACTCTTACTACTACTACTACTCTTACTACTACTACTCTTACTACTACTACTCTTACTACTACTACTCTTACTACTACTACTACTACTATTACTACTACTACTACCACTACTACTACCACTACTACTACTACTACTACCACTACTACTACCACTACTACTACCACTACTACTACCACTACTACTACTACTACCACTACTACTACCACTACTACTACCACTACTACTACTACCACTACTACTACCACTACTATTACTACCACTACTACTACTACCACTACTACTACTACCACTACTACAACTACTACTACCACTACTCTTACTACTACTACCACTACTACCACTACTACTACTACCACTACTACAACTACTACTACCACTACTCTTACTACTACTACCACTACTACCACTACTACTACTACCACTACTACAACTACTACTACCACTACTCTTACTACTACTACCACTACTACCACTACTACTACTACCACTACTACAACTACTACTACCACTACTCTTACTACTACTACCACTACTACTACCACTACTACAACTACAACTACCACCACGACTGCTACTACTACTACCACTACTACTACTACTACCACTACTACCACTACAACTACTACTACTATTACTACTACTATTACTACTGCTACTACTCTTACTACTACTACTACTACTACTGAGCTGTTTATTTGTGTTTTCACACAAGCCTTGTTAGATCAGAATTGGGGTAGGTAGAGTCAGACTAATGAATTCGATGCCATGCCCGGTATAGGCCGCGCCGTGGCCGAGTGGTTAGACCACTCGCCTCTCACCTAGATGGCCTGGGTTCGATCCCAAGCGACCGCATGTGAGGTTTGTGGTGGACAAATCGGCGCTGGGGCGGGTTTTCTCCTGGTACTCCGGTTTCACCCGCCATGGCATTCCACCGGTGCTCCATCATCATTCATGTATAATCAGTGTCACCGCCTGCGGTGCCAGTAGTTAAAGCGGGCGTTAAACACTACAAAAAAAAAAAAAAAAAAAAAAAACATGCCCGGGACTTGAGCAACGGATATGGCAGTCTCCAGCCGGTTGCTATAACCACTCAGCTACTATAGCAGCATGGCGCCAAATGTTCAGCTAACTCGCTTGTTTATTAATTCTCAATGTAAAAAGGCTTTCTAGCTTGTTACGCTTTTTGACCTGTTTGCATGTTGTTATGTATTATCACGGACTCTTGGGAACCTCTGAATGAGTGTGATTGCCTCGCAGTTTCTGCTGATACATGTATAAGAGGAATATCACTGACCCGAGCTTTGCAACTGTTTAAACGCACCATGGGTTATCTGCTCATGTGAAATGCGGTACTGTTGGGTCACGTTTTAAATGCTTATGTAAGAGGCAATATAATATAGCAATTGTTCTACCAATCATGAATCTAGAATGGACATATTAACTGAGTTTAAAACAGCTCCTGTGAGGAACATTTCCGCTCAGGTAAACTTGCCAATGTACCTCGCTCCTACACCACCTCTGAAAGTCCACATCTTCGTTCAGGTAATTGGCGGCTAGAGGTAGCATTTCGCTATCGCTTTAGCTTAATATATTCTTCCTGTGTGTACCAAAAATGTGTAAGTGGAGTAATGAAGGTATATGTCTAACAAGAGGATAGAAGAATAAGCTTTTGTGTCACGTGAATGTAACTCATGAGTTTTATACTCCTCTCTTGATTACTTTTCTTTCCCTTTTAATCTGAAATCATAATTCTCGGGGACTTACAAAATTATCTTAACACCAATAGTAATCTGACAAGTGATGAATTTATTTTTATGAAAAAATAATTTCGTAATGTTTTAGATAAAAATTTCTAACGTTTTAAAAAAATTAAAAATCATTAATTAAATTTATTCATATATGTATTTTTAAAGCTTTTATATGTGTTTCAAAGCCAAACAGTTTTCTCAAATTTGAGGCGCATGGGACATTTTGGTTGTGGAATATATTTACATAATAACAGTTATGAAATGATTTACATCTTGCAATGTATTTATGCAATTTGAATAGGGTTTTGTATCCATATGAGTATAAAAACATTGCAATTATATTAGAAGTTAAAGAAAAGCTTACACAGAACTACAGAAACTTGAAATTTCACTCCTAGTATCTCTTAATGGCAAACACAACCCGACTTTATCATTATAATGAAAGGTGAAATGCACATATAAAACGCAAAATACTGAATAGTTCCACAGCACTAATAGCTTTCTCTTTTAGTGTTTTCCGCGCAGTTGGACACGCAGTTTACAGTAGGTGATTCAGGGAGCATCGAGCAAATTGGCTCTTTTCGCTTTACTATAAGATACTGGTTGCTGCCAGTATTGGTTGGCTTGAATCGCTTAACCGTAACATAACTGTTCCGAACAAAGCTCTTCATACCGGAGGGGAACTTTCATAACAACGGGATACTCGGCGAGAGCAACCGTTCGTTCTCTTTCCCCGGCATTAGTTGGTGTTGTGCAGTGGAGTGATGAGGAGTATTGATGTGCATGGAGAACACAATATGCAGCCTCCCTAGCAACACTTTCTCTAAAAGGGGAAGCTGGAAAAATGTAGGTGGGTAGGCCGACCCGTGATTTGACTGTTAAACAGAAATCTGTTGACAGACTACTGGAATAGGAGGACGACAATAAACTGAAGGAAATTATACGAGCTGCGGGAATTGTAATGCTCACTTTTGCTTCTTTATTTATGTTTTGAAAACAACGTCACACGTTATGACATACCTTGGAATCCCAGTGTGCTAAATAAGAAACACGCAGGACATGAAGAAACATTTTCATAATCTTTTGGAACCAATACTTTGTGAAGCGGCAAAACTGCAACAGTATGAAGCGCGCTTATCATGATGGGAAGGTGAACACCCAGCAGCAGGTGACAAACACAGGTATACTTTACCTATAATTATCCTCTCATTAAATTTTGCGATGCCGTTAATATCACTTTAAGCAAAAATTATGAGAATATCACTTCTGAAAATTCTGGCTCTTTCTTAAGATTATTGGAGTTAATTATAAATTCTGATAACGTAGTGAAAGAGAATAAGCATGCATGAGACCACTAAATCAATATATAACGAACTGCCGCGGCGTGTGATACAAACTTGCAGCATCCTTGTAGCAGATGAGATAAGGGTTTTCTGAGTTGCAGTTATAATATGGGACCCAATGACATGTCTCAAATAATACAGCTAAAGCTAGTATTTTGAATGAGAAACATATTCTCAATTTGAAATATGCTGGGTTTCTTTGGAAACAAGCTGGCAAAATTCAGAAAAACATTGAACGTATATTTCGGAGAAAACGGTTAGGGTGTTCAAAGATAGTGCACAAGAAGTTATTTGTGATACATCTAATATAATCCAGCTTATGTGGCAATTAAAGTTAACGCCAGTCACTTTAATCCACATCACGTCCATTTGTTATATTCATGAGTTAAATTTAAATTGGAGCTGGTCGCATCACAAAAGCAGCCTTTAGCAGTTTACTTCCTTAATTTGTGGGACTGTTATGCTATATGTTCAACTCAGTAACGCAATTCCACATTAGTTTTGATAGGTCAGCTTTGGCCGCCAATCAAATAGCTACATTTTTTTCAGATGACCTCCTTCCCCCAATCAGATCCTTTAACGGTAAAACTTTAAATCTGAAGATAAACGAAAAAGGCCTCGAGTGACCAATGAGGTCTCTTTTGGGGGGAAATACAACTTGAATTTTAAGAATGATAAGATGATGATGATGATGATAATAATAATAATAATAATAATAATAATAATAATAAAATGATAATAATGATAATCATAATAATAAAAACCGCAACCTGGAGTTCCACCTGTGAAGAAGGAAAGAAAATAAGGCTGAAGCCCTTAAATAACAAATAAAACGGAAGTAACTCTTAAATTGTTTATTTGCAATCAAAATATATAAATGATTACATAAAAACCACAGACTGATGATATCTTCTTAAAAATTATAACACGTGTACTGGAAAGTTGTAGCGTTTTAATAGGAGATCGATGACACCTACATGTTGTGTGTAAGTATTTACACATGTTTAGCATGTTTTTCTGAATGTCTATTCTAGTTATTATGAGCCTTTGTTTCATACCTTTTGAATATATCTTTCCTGTTTGACAGAAATGCTTTTGCAGGTGATATTGCAGGTACTGAATATGAATCCTGTAGGCACAGCGAGTTTTGAAACGCAATGTTACAATAGTTTGTACAGCATCTCAGCACGATGGCTTACCAATACAAATAATTTATTTGATATATCTTATAATTCTGACACCAAAATTGTGTTTAGAGCTCCTAGTATAAATAAAGGTGTATTACAATATATAACCTCATTCCAGATTACTTATCATGCTTATGCACATTTCCTTATTTAGATTTTTGAGGTTATTCACCTAATATCACAGAAAAGTTTTACACAGTATATGTTTAAAACATCATACACCAGGAGGTTTAAAGAAACACCGATCTAAAACAGCAACGAGCGGAAATAGAAGCAGATTTGTTCAATAGCTAAATCATGACTGTACATAGCTAAAAGGAGGGTTAATGTGCCTTATACCTGGATAACATAGGAATATGTTTTTCTAATGAATACCTTTTCAAATATCCACGATTTCGAAGTTGAATGGTTGTACGATGACCTCATTTTGTGTACTGCAGAATTAGGTCAGGCGTCTGTAAGGTTTGGAAAATCCACAGTGTTGAAGATAACTTATTGAAACATATACCAGTTTTATAGAGAACAGTAGAGATATTTTGTAATGTATCGGGATCTGGCATTATTTAAATAATCATTTTTATTTTCTAAATACATTTTTATACAAAAAGAGCCATCTGCTGCATTTCTAAAAATATTGCCACAAAAATATAGTTTTAAAGTGAATGAGTTTACAAATAGATCTGCCATAGTATATATGTTTTTATATTAGCCTTAATTAGTGGATAAAAATTATTATGTTTTGTACCATACGAAACCCTTAATTTTCAAAATCTAATAACTTATTTGTTCAAAATTGGAGCATTATTGCGAAAACGTATATCACCATTTTCTTTAATGTAATTTTGAGAGACAGTATAAAATAGAAAAAATGAAAATTTGCATAGTATGGAACATTTTGAGTGTGTAAAAGGGCTTAGAAAGCACTTTGTGAGAAGATAAAATTAAATTTGGGAGTGTCTATTAAGAAGCACAGTTCTACCCACTTGCAATTTCAGTTAATTGGTAGTTAAAGTGCTCTAATTGGAGAAACCTGTTTATTTTGTTAAATTTTGGAATTCATATAATTTTATTATGAAAAAAATGGTTTAAGTTTTTGACACTGTTTGGTCAAATCTCACATATGCATTACCTTAATTAGACATTTAATGCACAAATATTTGCATTATTTGTATAAATACAAACTGGCCAAGAATTGCTTAAAATTTTAGCACGCATTAAACAATTATAAAAGTATGAGTATTTAGCTAATAATTTTATTCAGATACAATCTGCAAGATCTAAACGGTATTTTCAAGGAGAAACCTTTGAAATGTGTTTATAAATACAAGCCTCAATGCCATGTCAATTCTAAAAAAGTTAACTTTCCACTGACGCAAGAAATAGGTAACCTTACACACAATATATAGATATATTGCATTGAAAGCTATCTCTTCATGGCTAAAACTGTCCGTTTCTTAAACAAGCTAGAATGTAAAACTGTCTCTGAAATATTCTTTAAGGTCTTTGGTTACATTAAATTCTATAACCATTTTATACAATGGTTTAATCGTAAGATACAATAAATATTGTAACAAATGTCTTTATTTACTCAACTGGGTTTACAAAGATAGTCTTGGATTCACTGCTGCAAATAATTCAATTGACATTTCGATGCATAGACAGTTTACGGCTGTAAGCCATCCGTGGTTCGCTCACCACTGGGCGCAAACACTCTAGTCACTCACGATCCGCACAATTCACATTACACCTACACCACAAACCTTCCTCCTTTATAGCTACAAACTGACGTCACACACTATCTGGAAACTTGTGGAAGATACTGGAAGCCGAAGCTTGGAGAAAAATCAAGAAGAATCACGTTCTCGCGAGAACACCCGCGTTTTGAAGGATCCTGTTACGTGAGGCCACCCTTCCGTGTTGTTTACATATTCCAACTGCGATTACGAAGATCTCACTGTCATACTGCTCCCTCACCAGGGCTGGTCGACACCATCAATGCCATCGTAGCGAGCTAGATGATAAAAATGTACTCCTAGTCCTCATATGGAATGGCTGGCCATACAGGTACTCGTGGAAGTGCTGCAGCGCCTTTTTACTGCCAGAAGCTCTCGCCGAGTAACACGGTAGTTCTTTTCTCCTTTGGAGAGCGTCTTGCTGTACTACACAATTACCCGTTGCTGGCCATGGTGAATCTATGATAGAACACCGCCATACCAGTGTCGCTTATATCGCTGTCCACAATACATTTCCCAAAAGGTTTTAGAAATCCTAGGATAAAAGCACTACAGACTTTAGCACCTGGAACGCGCTCTCTGCCTCTTCTGACCACACGTAAGGCAGGTGCTCTTCAGTCAGACGGGGACTGGTTTCGCGATGTTGGATAAAGCTCTGACAAACCAGCGGTAGTGGCTGCATAGACCCTGGAAATTTCGCAGCTCCCGTTTGTCTTCCGTGCGAAGTCAATCTCTCACCGCCAGAGTCTTCTCCGGGTTCATGGCCACTCCAGATGGTAAGACTATATGACCTTGGTAGTTCATTTCCTTGCAGAAGGGTTGACGCTTCTTCACGTTCAACTTCAACTTAGCTTCCTGCAGCCTTTGCAGTATGTTGGTCAGGTTTTCGAGATTTTCTTTGAAGTTACTCACCACGCCGACGACGACATCCAAATAGAGCAGGCTGGCGTCATTTGTCAACACTCTCGTCACTGGGGTGGAAGGAGGCGCCGGAAGTTGGCTGGCGCATTGCAAAAGCCCTTGATCAGTCGAGAATGTGGTCCTGTCAATGTCTCTGGGATCTAGAGCCACTTGACAGCATCCTGATTTCAAGTCCAAAGTGCGAACTACAGGGCACCAGAAGGCGTGTCCAGGATGTCGTCAATTATTGTTAAGGGAAAACAGTTATTTTTGATGACGACATTCAGCTTCCTGTTGTCCACGCAGAAGCGTAGCTTGCCGTTCTTCTTCGTCTTCTTTCTTTTCATGAAGGCTGCAGGGAAGCACCAAGGGATTTCGGACTCTTCACTTCTTCCCCTAGATTTCATGTCCTCTTACATGTCTCCTACCTCTGCTTCCTTAGCAGGGGATTACGCCTTGGTTTTTGCCGGATATGTCGCACATCTTCGGTGTCGATGTTGTGGAGTACTCTGTCAGTGTATCACCAAGGTGGCCTGGGTTCAATCCCATGCGAGTGCATGTGGGATTTTTGATGGACAAGGCGGCACAGGGGCGGGTTTTCTTCGGGTTATCCAGTTTTCTCCACCATCGCATTCTGCTTCTACGCCGTCTTCATTCCATGTATTTTCAGTGTCATCACTTGCGGTGCCATAGTAGTAGAATCGGGCATTAAACACTACAAAAGTACTCGGCTACGGTGCTACAGTAATCGTTTTTCATTAGCTGAAGACAGACTAGAATCAGCTTAGTAAATGCCATTTCCTCTCCAGTTGTGAAGCGGTCAGATAGTCGGTCGTCCTCTTCAGCAAGAGTTTCAGCCGGAGATCCATGCCCTATTCGGATTCATCGCACGGCGTTACACTGACAGCTGGCTCGCTTTTTCCTAACTCCGTACCGGCCTGAATGTCCTGGTCGGTGTTCATCGTCTTTAGAAACCTCACAGGTATTTCTTCCCGACATGGTAACAATCTTCGGGCAATACATAGTCCAAGTAGTAAATTCTTCCGGTCCAGTACTAAGTTCCTTGACCGTTGATCCTCCAGATATGCCTTCACCACCACCTCGCTTCTTGCGGGCACAACTATATCTTCCTTCAAGATCACCCTGTAGATCTCTGGATGTTCTTGTGGGCTCCGAAGTAACACCTCATCTTGGCCGAGCCGCAATATTCCCCGGCTGACGTCGACCGTCTTCTCGTGACTCCTGAGGGCATCTAATCCCAACAACACATCCTCAGTTACCCTCGCGACGAATACCCACAGTCTCACAGGGTTCCGTTTCAGTGTCAACTACAGCAGGGCCTCTTTCTTCACAAGTAAGATGTCGATGCCGTCACTAGTTGGCAAGGTCGACTGGTCGGCAAGCCGTTTGCTACGTCAGGTCTGATTGCAATCACGGCTGCACCTGCGTCTATGAATATTCACACGCCTCCCTTGTATCCAGCCGTCGGCGCGGAGGCTGCGTACACTATTCTACCCATGGGATGCTGCGTCGCTCGAGAGGGTAGCAAAGACGGGCCCGAAGTCAATTCGTCACTCCGGTTTTTACTCGTTTTCCACTTTTTCGTCATTTCGTTATGGACTGTCCTTCACTAGGTGACCTGGCCAGGTACACCCCATCACACTCTACCATCTGAAGGTCGTCTTCGACGTCTATGGGTTGTATCTCTCTCCCTTTCATTTCGAATACCCATGGTCCTCGAGGTGGGTGCAGCTGTTTTCTTGGCCACCTCCATTCTGAGTGCGTCGTTACGCCTCGTCGATCGTCTTCTAATTCGAGAGTGTTATGCCAGAGTGAACCAAGCGACATTTTTTAAAAATGTAGAATTTACGCGCCAACCAATAGGCATTTCAGGTGGCTTGTCACTGAGGGGAAGGTTAAGACCGCATTGAGCCCATTAAACTACTGCACGTAAATTTCATTTTTGCTGACTAGATTTTGGTAACACTGGTAATCAGGGAAAGTGAACTAAGTAGGCGGGAAGATCAATTAATGAGTGCATTGTCACAAGTGTAATTATGAACATGGATCAAAATAGCAGCACATCTTCGGACTTCTCGGCGTTTTCCGATGAAGATTATTCACCTGAATCTGACTTAAGTAAGTAAAACTGTTATTTTTTAAATACTATGGTGAATATTTCCAAAATGTTTAGGCTATCAGGTTATGCAAATTCGTAAATACGTGGTCAGGCGAAGTGAACTATGCGACACGAGTTTTGTTTATTTCTTCATGTGATAGTGACATCTCTTGGGTACGATTTCAACTATGTACTATTTTGATTGAATGCCTCTGTGACCGGACAGTTTGTACCCGCCACAATGTATAGTTCACTATGGCTGAATATGATGCCACCAAGACAGCGTGGTATATTATTAGTGCATTTTACGGAGGGTTAACGAAAATTACTTTCGCAAAAGACTAAGAAACGAGACTTGCTTAACTTCTTTTGAAAATTAATAACATTAAATAACAGTTATTATTATTATTACCATTATTATGAAATATAATTATTTATATTATAAAAGTGCGTATTATTTTCAGATTTGTCATCAGATAGCTACTCTGGCTGTCCTCCACCAAAAAGACGCAAGAAAGAAAACCCTGAAATATGAAAGAAGAACATTAGAAAAAGAAATCGAAATTGTGGAAAACCATACAAAAATATTAATGGATTGAAAGTTCCTGCAAAGAAATTCTGCGAGTTAGGACTGTAATTGCCGCTGGAAATGTAAAGAGAGAATAACTTCTGAACAGCGGAAAATCAACTTTGATATGATTTACAGCAATGGTTCTTGGGAAACACAAACAGCTATGCTAGCAAATGCAGTGAAAATAGTTCCTGTTAAACGTCATAGAAAAGGAGAAGACACCCGAAAAGGACAGTCGAGAGAATATTACTTGAATGCAAGCAATGAAACTGTTCGCGTGTGTAAAGCCATGTTTATGAATACTTTGCAAGTTGACAGTGCAAAGGTTCACCGCGCCTTGAAGGAAGCCAATTCAGGTATTTTCGAGGACAAACGAGGTAAACATGTACCTGCAAATGCTAATTCTAATGAAATGCTTACCAGAATTCATAATCATATTCAGTCTTTCCCTTGCTACACAAGCCATTATGAATGCAACAAAGTTCCAAACTTGAAGTACTTACCATGCGATCTTAATCTGCGAAAAATGTATTGTCTCCACAAGGAAATGATGAGGCAAGAAAATGACAATGGTGCTGATTGGAACAGAAACTGTGCAAGTGAAACTACATATAAACGCATATTCTATCGAGATTTTAACCTTAAGTTCAAATCTTCCAAAAAGGACACATGCAAGACATGTGACGAGTTGAAAGTGCAGATAGATTCAGAGCAAAATAAAAAAGAGTGCAGAAGACTGAAGGCTGAGCAGGAATTGCACCATGGACAGGTAGAAAGTGCTAAGAAAGCTCGTGAAAATGATATCATAGGCGGAATAGAAGAAAAAATCCATGTGATTTCTTTTGACCTTGAAAAAGCTTTTCTGCTCCCAAAATTGTCAACTAATGAAGCTTACTACAAACGCCAGCTTTAATTTTGGTGTGCACAATTTAGCTACTCAACAAGCTTATATGTATATTTGGCATGAGGGAATAGCCTCCAGAGGACCTCAAGAGATAGGGAGCTGTGCAAGGAAATGCGAATTCGTCCCAAACGGTTGCTTGGTCTGATGTATGTGGTGGGCAGAACAGAAACATAAAAATTGTGTTGATGTGGATGCATCTGGTAGCTAAATATGACTGTCCACTTGATGTTATTATTCACAAGTTTTGCGTCAGCGGTCACAGCTATCTTCCTAATGACAGAGGCTTCAGTCAAATCGAAAACAAAATTCGGAGGAAGGAAAACATTTATTCCATTGATGAGTTTATACAAATTGTGAGATCTTATCGTCAAAACAAGGCACAGTTTAAAGTTACTGAAATGTCAACAAATGACTTTTTCTCCACAAAAGAGCTTGAAGTGAGAATCACTAATGGAAAGCTGGATGTAGACAAACACAAAGTGAATTGGTTAAAAATAAGAGAAATCAGGATTGAAAAATCAAACCCTGGTATCATGAAGTATAAGTATTCTTTTCAGGAAGATGTTCCATATTATCAGTTAAATTTAAGGAAAAAACTTACTGGATCACCACCTAGGTTCAATGAAGGTCATTTGCAGTTCCTATACCCTTTAGGACACACAATTTCTAAAGACAAGAAGAGTGATATACTCCATTTATTAAAATATGTACCACCTGTTCATCACAATTTCTTCCAAAAACCTTTCTTCAACTGATGAAAATGAAGAAAGTGATGGTATAGTACCTTTTGAGTACAGTGATTCCAACAATATAAACTAACATATTGCAATTGCTTTGAAAAAAAAAGTTTAAGTATAGTCATGTTGTATCCACCAGAAATAAAAATTCAATAACTACGGTTCAAGATGTACTTAGTCGTGGTGATGCTGTATTATTTGCCGAAAGCTCTAATATACAAAATTAACTTTATATAATTATAACAAGTTTAAAGACCCTATAATGCATTTATCTTCAGATATTCAACTGACAGGGAAAATTAACTGTAATATGCTGAAATATGTATTACAAGGTAATAAACTGATACATGGGAAACAAATATAACATAACTAAATTATATTAATACAGTGAAAATTTTAACATCGGTTACTGTTATAAACAAGAAACAATCATAATGTATTCAGCAAGAGTGAGCTATATACCCAATATTCTTAAAACCATTCTGCCAGACTGAACTATGTGCTTGAATTGTAAAAGATAAAACAGAATTTAATATATAATAAAGCAAATAGGATCGGACAGATTATATTGCAATTATTTGTCAAATGCCAATGAATACTCCTCTCGAGTTTCATACAGCTATGCGGCATAACAACGTTACTGTGTCTTCGCAAACTTCAGTGTCTTGTTCTGAAAAATATCCTAAATGTCACTTAGTTCACTCTGGCATAGCACTCTCCAATTGCACAGCATTTGGCGCTGTCGTACCTCGTCGTCACGCACGCCATCTACAGAGTAGACAGCTTTCTGGCTTACGTAACTATGTGGTACATTCACCTGGGATTTTATGGCAAGCTGTTCGATGGCAAGGCAAATTTCTGCATCGTTTCACCTGACTGTTGCAGCTCGCCTTAAGCTGACTGCGGTAGGATGCTGCCTAGCGATGGTTCCCAAAGCGGTTGTCGAGATCTTTCCAGATCTCCTCGGACTTCGCCGACGTCGGAATAGCATTCAGCACTTCGGCCGCCCGTCCCTAGAGGCTTGCTCTTAGCTGCGCGACTTCTTCGTCTGCTGTCCTTGATCTTTCCTCCCATCTTCTCCACATCCTTCTTCACGCCGGCCATTTGGTCGTCGATTTTGGTAGAAAGTGCAGTTTTCATCGTAGGCATTACGTTTCTCATCTTCCCATGCCGAGTTCCATTTTCTTAACGGTTGCTTTCATGCCGCTTTTCATTTCTTCTTTTGCATCCTTCAGTTCGTTGTTCATTTCCGTCTTCCCTGTCGACATTTCATTTCTCATCTCCCTTATTCCTGATTTCATTTTCCAGGGATCTTCTCTAATGAGGAATTCACTGTCGTTATTTCTCCTTTCATCCTGTTCATCTTCTCCAACAATGTTGGTAGCACCTCTTCCATCTTGCATCTTTATCGCACTCCTGGCATCAGGGCAACAAATGTCTTTATTGATTGGACAACTAGTTACAAATACAGTATTTGATTCACTGCTATAAATAATTCACTTGACGTTTCGACGCGTAGACAGTTTACGGCTACAGCGCATCCATGGCTCACGCACCACTGAGCGCGAACATCCCAGTCACTCACGATCAGTATCAGTACAATTCATAACATACCTGCACTACAATCATTCCTCCTTTTGTAGCTAGAAAATGGCGTCACAACTTTTTGGAAACTTTTCGAAGATACTGGAGAAGATTCGAGAAGACTCCCGCGTCTCGAACGACCCTGTTACACCACTCCTCGGTGTCGTTTACTTAACCAAAATGCGATGACTCACATATCAAGGCGAACGTGAGATCCATTTCATAAGACATCACTGTCATAATATGGATAACTCCAGAAATTGCATTATGTTTATATATGTCCTCGAAGAAAAATGAATCAAGAGTAATTGTTTTCTTTTGGTAACCTTATACTGAGGGAGCCAAATAAGGTGACTACAGTAATTTTGAATGTTATTATGAAATTTGCTAAGTTGTTTGTTACACCAAATACGTGTATTTTAGTCACTGGAGGCATAACCTTCACAACTTTTTGAAAGTATCTGATAATAATATGGGTACTTTTCTTAGTGTGGGCATTTAGGTTTACTCTTAAATTAGTTGGGCTATTTTTTGGCCTCTTTTGCTTTAAACTACTCAGCTGAATAATGCTCCAAGACAAAAACCAATGTATTTTCTCCACAACCACCATGGATAGCTGCGCATCCAATGTCAATATGATGAAACAGACTTAGTCAAGATCTTCCAACGATTCATCCGTAATAATTCCTCGCTATTTCAGCAGAAATAACTATTTTCACTGCTTTAACACTTTGAGGTTTTAAAATATAACTGTAGCCTGCAAATAAGTTCAAACCTGAAGTTGTGTGCGGCTTATTCATTGTAACCTTCTGAAACTTTGGTGTGTGTGCCGTTGCAATGAAAATAACGTTTCGGCAGTATTCTTACCATCCTTCAGACTGTAGAGGTATATTCTTCCATCAAACATGTAAGCATCGTTTCTAAAATGTATAAAAAAACTTGTTGTGCATTTATCGCTGTTTAAATGCAGTTATTTGTTTTGATATGAAAATGAATAATAATATAGCTATACTAAGTGAACACAAAAAGAGAAATACATATTTCAAATCCCAGGATATTCGTTATCTTGCCAAAATAGTTTCTCCTGCAAAAAGTATAAGTCCTATGGCTTATTTTGCAACTTCTATACCGGAAATTATTAATACAGTATTAGTGAACGTTAATCAAAGGGACATGGTACATGTTACCATTAGAAATCAAGACAATCATTAGGGTTGTACTATACGTTTTAATTTTCGACGGAAGGACAAGTAAGGCTTTCGTTATGGCTACATGTCAGTTATCAATGCATATTGATGATGTTAAAATGTCCTTAGGAAGCGGTAAATGTGGAAAATAAAAAGGAAGAGAACTATCGCTTAAATATAGGTATCTTTATATTAAAACAACATTCTAACACATTACTTTTACTTTGATTATAGCTGTAGGTCACTTATATGCGATCCTAATCATAAGTCTTACAGACCTTATAGAGCTTACAAGGCAACACAGAACGTTTAAGTGAAAGGTTAATAAAATTATAAAAGACCAATGCTTACTTAAGCAATGCTGCCAGTATTTCTGAATTAATCAAATTCGAGACCTATCTCTCCAAATAACGTATTGTTGTTCGTTCGGTATTAAATTGTAAAAACATTATTTTTGACGAAAGGACAAATTAAGATTAAAAAGATGAATTTGCTCTACGGTTCTATATCAAAGAAACTTTACAGCGGCAATGTTAACCCTTAACTATGCTAGTGTTTTCCGGTTGCACTAATGGTGGTGGGGTGTCTTATACCTCAAATTTCAAAACTTGCTAAAAATGTAACAGATATAAATGTATGACAACAATATAGTTTCTGGTGAGACAGGTTATTAGTAATTTGCGCATACAAAGTGAGCATATTGTAGATTTTCTGTCAGCCTGTTTTGGATGTACTTCACATCTGGATTTTCTTTGCGGTTATTCTCTGAGGTTACGTTGAAGGGTATTTACCCCTGGGAGTTTGTGTGTGATGGCTTTCAAATCTCAAGGCACGTGCTTCAAATCCCTGCGTTGCATATGCGGGTGAATATGACCTTTCCCAAGCTGCATTAGTCCTTCTCTACGGTTTATTTCCTCTGCATTTTTAAGAGACCTGGAAACATTCATACTCTTTACGCCAGCAATATTCAACATGGCAAAACTTCTTGCTATTGGCCATCTTCTGCTTCGTCTAGATACTGAGTATTTAGCGCAAAGCCGATCCAGGCTTTAGCAGTGTTATAGTCATTCATCATGTCTGGCTTTGCTTACTGCTTGATCCCGGTGCATGTAGATAGTAACGCAACTGCCCTATTTTATTTTTGGAACATAAGAATAAAGTGTTATATTATCATTATGTCCGAAAATACTGTACCTACTGGACGTTTCCGATTGGGCGTAAATTCTGGATACAATTGCGGTTTTTTCATTCTGAGGGTACCAGATGCTTTTGTTTCAACTTTTCACATAATTCCACAGACATAAACCATTATCAACCACAACATTCCTATTTGGACCTTGGAAGGGAGTAACGATTTTCAGTACACCATTGCTTGGAACAGAACGTGCATAATTTCGTTGTTCCTTACATGTGTATACAAAAGCATTACATAAATAATCAGTACGTGAGTCACACATGCACCTTATTTTAATGCCGCATTTGCCTAGCTTTTTAGGCGTATACAGTTTGAAACTGCATCTTCCACGAAATGAAACCAATATTTCCTTAATAGTGTCGTTTTCACCTGGTGTATAGTAAGACTTGCAGTTAGAAACAAATAGATTCCATATTTCACATACGGCTGCTTGTTTATCATAAAGTTTTCTTTGTGCTCTGGTGGTATGGTCATCAAATCGCAGACAAGACAGAATGAACAAAAATCGTGACACGCTCATGGTTGTAAGGAATATGTCCCTGCCAGTACCATCCGAAGTAAATAGTGTCACATCTTCATGCCCTGACTTCATACATCCTGATAGTTATAACAACCCAACAAAAGCCTTTAGTTTAATCAAATCCAAGTCTTTTGTGTATGGTGGGCGTGGTTCTTTGAACTTCTGTCTGCTTGTTCTTATTTTGTCATTTGTATATAAGAAAATCATATTCATCATGGATTCAGAAACAAATAAGTTCCAAGGTTGTAACACATTTCCAGGCCCAGTATTCCTAGCTACACCTTTCAGCCTGGCAGTGGACAATTATATTTTCAGCTCGAGTTTGGGTACGTCGTTTATACGTTTTATACAATTTCCAATTAGGAGTTTAGTCACTGTAATATTTTGTTGGATCGGCGTTTTTCTCTTGATTGTCCTCAAGTCCGTCTGAGGAAGCCCTAGATTCTGAGCGTGCTCGCTGCTGATAAATTCATCTTCTCCAGCATCACTTTCATCTCTGAATCAAAATAGTGTGGATCATTAAAATGCTCTCTATTTGAACTTCTCTTAGCGGCCTGCTAGGTATTTTTCGCGAAATCATTGTACTGAAAAGTATACATAACTTTCAGTTAGACTATATAATCAGATTAGTAGCAAATCAACACTTCCGTATACAGCGATTTGAAAATAATAATAATAATAATAATAATAACAATTTTTTGAAAGATCAACTTGCCTAGCAACAGAAAAAAAAAAAATACTTATCCTTGTAAAAAAAAGCGCCAATAATGCACACCACTTCCGCTAAGGTCAAACGACAATATATTCTAAGATTATGTAAAGCCTCGAGACACCTGGCGTTTAAATCGAGAAATAATACAAAACAAAAGAGAGGAGGGCTTTCACAAATCCCACCAGCACAGTTAAGAGCTAACTTTACGCAGACACGGATAAGAGGAAAGTAGTCAAGTGTTTTCCTTAAACGGTAGCGTTACTCACCAGTGTAAATAAGGACTACAGGTTGCTCTATTGTGTCATCGTGTGTTTAGAATGAAATCGCGGCTACAGCGATGAATGTCGTATATTGTTCATAAGCAAATTTTGTTCAAGATAAGCTTGAAAGGATATTGCCTGCGATAACAATTGATTTCAGAAGCGTTACAATAAACCAATAAGATTCATTGTAACAATTGTAACAGTAGCGAAATGTCAGGGCATTTTTACTGCATACCTATCATATCACCAAACATTCCTTCCTCTGATAAGATCATACTTGTCCATTTCAGGTGGCCCAACTGCCCCATATTTGACGTGTGAAGATATTCCTTCGTGTGTTAAAAGAGATGTAGAACTCAACGGTGCTATTTCAAGTTAAAACCGGCCAGTGGAGAACTGGCAAGAGTTGCCTTTGTTTTACTGCTCTCAATTAGCACGATCCAGTTACACTATGCTCTAAAAATCAAGAAGAGTAAAGCAAAGGTCGCTCACTTACCGGTTTTAACTTGTAATAGATCCGTTGAGTTGTGCAACCCTTTTAACATACGAAGGAATATCTGGAAACGTCAAGTTCGGGACAGCTGGGCACCTGGTATGAGTACCCAAAATTAACACCCAATGGATACTAAGGTTTTATATACATTTCTATTCTCCAATAATTCGGCTTTTTGTGTAAAACAACGAAATTATGGATACCGACGGTCTTAATGTGAGAAACTGGAAACCCTAATTTTTGAACGACCCTACTAAGGAGTTTATGGACTACTAAATACAGGTGGCCCGTTTTTCCATAAAACTATACGCTTGTGATAGCTCAACGCTACTGCCTACCATCTTCAATTTATTTGAAATATGCCATAACTACTCGTGCCAGACTGAATTCCAGATTTCTTTTGGAACAGTACACGGCTTGAGAATCAGGATGAATTATTTGGCGTTCTTGTATACTTGAAATTGTTTAGCCGCGAGTCTAAGAAGCCCGCCTAAGACGTTTAGTGTAAGCAGTTTTATGCAGCAGATCAAAAGACGTTTGTAAGGACAAAGTTCCAAAACAAGTCCACCTTTAAAACCTATATTCAAATGAATATAATCAGCAGGAATTGCGAAACTATTATCAGACTGATGCTTTGGTTTTAAAACTAAGCTGGTATATTGTGTAAATTCATTTATTGAAATAGAACTAACATCTTTTAAAGAATATATTGCACGTGCTTCGGCATGTAATAAAATATCTATAAAAACTGTTTTAATTCAAACAGGATAGGACTGATTCCTGGCGGGAGCTACGGAAATGTACACAAACAGTTTAAACGTGTGGCTTCTTCTTCCAGCAGCCGACGTTCAGATAAACTTAACAGCATATAAAGATTCCTTCTATCTGCTATAGCACAGACTCAAACGATAAATTTTAATAATTAGCTACAACTTATATGTTACAAAAATGTTGGAGCCTTACCTTATTATGTGCCAAATATATAATGCCAAACATTATTAGCCGCTAATTCGTGTGGATGTTAGCTCCATGGTTGCGCTCAGAGCAGAATTTCCATTAAAAATGCCGTGCTTCTACTATCTCCTAACAAACTATTATTTAGAAGGGTGAAAACAAAGTTTACTGGCACTATAAATTAAACCCACACGGGTTTCAATATTTTGGTCTTGCACATTTTGCCACGTTCATAAATGTTAAACAGCTTTCTGCAAAAAGTCTGTTAGTAGATGGAAGGTTTGCACTCTGACCTATCAAAATCTGTTCTCAAGTTCTAGTATTGGTCACAGACTCATACTAAAGGACATTTCTTGCTTATCTTAGCCGTAACACCCGACCGCCCTACTTCCGTGGGGTCATACCAGTCTGTTTGTCGGCGGAAAACCTAGAACAGAGCTTTAATTTTGAGGTCAACTACATGAGTCTATTATATGTCAATTGCCAATTATGATGGTAAAATTCTACAAAATCAATTACAGACGCCTAATTTGGCAACACACTACGTTAAGTATTATGTAATTGGCTCCTAACTTTTGTTATTCATAAAGAAATATCATCACCTTTTATTGGGTATAATGTAAGCTATTGTGAATGTCTTTATATTATTGGAAAATAAAATACGAATAATATAACTATTGTGCATTATTTATTTCTTACTTTCACCACGTCTTCCTACTTCCTGAACTGAAAGCTTTTTGGATGTTCTTGCCTTCATTAAATGTGCGTTAATAACTTTCTAGAGTAATTTAGAATCATCAGGGTCACATTACTCAACCTTTTAGCATGGAATTTATATTCTGTGTCATAAACAGCCTTTTATCGCACACGACATACATATAAAGTAAGAGTGAACGGACATAATTATTATCCTGCAAGTTTTCCTGAGACAAAGTTTTTCCAGCCTAAGCCTAGGTATATATCAGCTTTCTGTTTTACTGTATTTATTTGATATAAATTCCTTTTCCCCTCAATATCAACGCGACCTATTTATCTAATTACTCCAAAAGAATTGGAAAAGCAAACCAAGATAATTAATAATAATCTCTTCTATCTTCAGCTTTAAAGAGTATCCTTGATTTTTCAGTAGACTATTTGTTTACTTATCTTCAGAAGTAATATTTTCTCGGAAATATTATGAATGTTCGGATGGAGATCACAAGACAAAATTCAGTAATTTGATTGATGGGCCAAATCGGACTTATCACTACTCACGTTAGAAGTAGTGGCAGTATTAATAACTAAGGAAGTGTCAAGTCCCGATCACTAAATATAGTAAACGTCTTGCCAATCAATTGAAAAAGAAGCAGTTTAGAGCAGGTTATTAGGACTGCTATAACCTTCTTGTTAACATCATTGTTACAGTTATTCCTATGGATAACAACGGCCCCTAAACTACTGTGTCAGTATTTAATATTTTGCAACTGTGCTGGTTTTGGCAACGGTTGTTTTCTTCCATGTTGTTAAGTATCCGAAACGACTAATCACAAATTCGTACGCTTTGAATGCCCGTTTATTTTGTCCGCGGTTCTCCGCGGGGCAGTATTAAACAGAGTAGATTGTGATTCCTGTGTTCCTGATCCATGCGGTTGAATATAGAAGGAAAACATACCCCTAAAGTTACTCCAGAACACTACAAAATATACTTGAATATTGTCGGAACAACCCTATTACGAATACTGGAAGGCTCGCTCTAGCTAGTGATCCAAAAGAACCAGAGAGTAACGGAGCCGTATTATCAGTTGGCCCAACAATGTATTTCACGTTTGCGGTAATAGAGTTGTAGCATTCAACGGAGCAATTGAAAGCAAACACTGGTCAGTGGCGGGTGAACAAATAGCGCGAGCGACCTTCGTTCCATACCTTTAGCATATAAGCGAAAACGGCGAGGGAATCGCCTTTATCGAGAGGCAGACTTACACCAGAGTCAATGATGATATATACGAGATCAAAAACGGTTACTGTTTTCCCTTCAGATACAGATTCTTTATTTTTTAGATAAAGTCACCTACCAATAGCTGGTTTTGTAACTATGTATACCTAAAATTACAGACTAGATCCACTATAGGGTAAATAAAAGCATGAAGGCCTCGTAACCACGCATGAGAGTACGCAGTGTTTCATATTTATTATTATTATTATTATTATTATTATTATTATTATTATTATTATTATTATTATTATTATTATTATTATTATTATTATTATTATTATTATTATTATTATTATTAATGACTTTAAACATGAACATATATTAACGAAACACGTTAAAATACGAGAGAACCTAGTGTTTCAGTATATTATCATTAATAACATACGCAACAAACTGAAACGTCAAGATTTCCTAAGGATAAATATACAAATACGAACACATAGCGTGTTCCTGTATTATTATCATTACTATTGTTACACAGTATCGCTTATCAGAACAAAACAAATCAAACATGGAAACAAATCATGGAAACATCACAACACGAAAGCACGTGGTGTTTCGCAGTATTAATATTATTATTATTATTATTATTATCATCATCATCATCAGCAGCAGCAGCAGTATCATCAGTAATATCGTGAATAGTATACGCTCACCGGAATAAATCAAAACTTAAATACACCGCAAGGGAAACACGAGAGAATGTAGTGTTTCACCGTATTATCATCATACGCAGTATGAGCTTAGCAGAATAAAACAAAACTTAAATACACCGCAAGGGAAACACGAGAGAAAGTAGTGTTTCACCGTATTATCATCATACGCAGTATGAGCTTAGCAGAATAAATCAAAACTTAAATACACCGCAAGGGAAACACGAGAGAATGTAGTGTTTCACCGTATTATCATCATAGGTTAGTACGCAGTATGAGCTTAGCAGAATAAAACTATACATAAGAGCTTCGGAACGAAAAACAGGCGAGCACCTAATGTTTTAGTGTCCTACTGTCATTAATAGTATCACGCAGCATCGCTTAGCAGAATAAATCAGCACATAAAGACATCGCAACGAAAATTCCAACCACAAGATCACGCTGTATTTTGCTGTATGATTATAATTAATATTATTACGCCTAGCAGAATGAATTAAAAGTTGAAAGCACTGCAACAGAAAGTCTGCAAACAAGAGTGCACGTAGACAGTGATTTTTTTTTTTTTACTTTCGTGGTAACATGATTTTCGTTATGCCACTATAGCGTTTGATTTGCTCTTATAATGTATAATAGGAATTAATAATAAAAATAATAATAGTAATAAATAATAAATAGTTCAGTGAAGCACTACTTACCCTCATGCATGGCTTTTACGGTGTATTAATTTACTCTACAGTGGATCTACATAGCATCGTTGGATACTGGTAAGTGTATTTTTCTCTAAAAAATAAAGACTCTGTAACTGAAGTGGAAAACAGCTGGCAACATTTTCAGTCTCCTGCCCATCATCACGGAATCTGGTGTAAGGCTCCTTGTCAAGCGCGACTTCCTCACCGTTTGCGCTCATATATTCAAAAGGTATGCAACGAAGGTCGCTCGCGCTATTTGCTTACCCACCAGTGACGGTTGTTTGCTTCCAATTGCTCCGTTGAATGCTGCAACTCTTTTATAAATACATTGAAAATTAGCGTAATAAAATGGTAGTGGGACAGTAAGCAAGTGCCAAATATATCATTAGTTAGAATATGTTTGTGTAGTGCTAGACCTAAAATGTTGCAACACATGGTATCCAGGCCAAAGTAGTGTGCCAGTAATAAATATTTCCATAAATTGAAAGCTAGCGTTGCTTAACTAAGCTGAAACAACAAGTATTTTATACCGCATTAACCACTATAAAGAATATATTTCTATTATGTTTTCCAACCGTACTGAAATGAAGTGAGCTATGGTGGATCCTAATTATGCGCTTTCTAAATTTATTTCTACCATTTAATTCGAAGGAAATCACGTTGACTGAAATTTTGGTAATTGTGCAATTTGCCGTCAACTAGGGCGGGGGGGGGGTGAAAGTTATAAGTCACAATGCTTTGTGACCCAGGTCAAAACCGTTTGCGTTGAATGGCAGAACATTTAATGTAAAAGCTTGATTACAGAAGAGCCGCAATTATCGGAAATGGCAAACATTCCTTGCAATGTGCTGCAAGGGTTTATGCTGTAAACCCGGTCTGGGGAACAATAGTCCAATACACGCTAATATCATGGAATACGCGATCTGTGTTCGGTTCATGTTTGCCCAGTGAGGCTATCATCAAAGTTCCCTTATTAGAGATGATCGTTCGACTTTGCTTTTGTTTACTGGATGCGCTCTGGCCTATTCTCTCCTTTGTAGGTAGAAGTTCTGTACGGCTTTGGAGAAATTGGTAATCATCTCAGGGACTACCACGCTTATTTTTTGTGCCTAACACACTTTATTGTTCTTCTGTGCAAAAAATAAATATAGATTATTAAGTTGTTCTCATATGCTAGCTTTACCAAACATGTATTTCATATAAGCACACGCATAAATGAAACTGCATTTGCGAAAAGTAACCACTAGTTTTGACCCCTGAAATAATGACGGTGGAAATTATCAAGTCGTTATAGCTTATAAACATTTATATCTCAAAATTAATTTAAAAAATCTGATGTGCAAAATTTACATGAATTTCTCTACCCTTCATCAAACTGTTCTTTAAAAATTACATTCCAGTACTTATTGCACGTTCCGTTGTAGATTACATACAAAGGAACAAGCCAGTACTGTAGGCTCAAGCCATAGGTGCTCAAATATTTTAAGAGCTAGTCAGCATGTGAGGGATTTAAAAATGCATTCTTTTTTGTTAATCTGGAGCTAGAAAGATGAATGACCATATCCCAATTGAGTAAAGTATAAGTACCTTAAATTCAAAACAATTACAAGGAACGTTTCGGAAATGCTTAATTTCATAAAAAGTATATCTTACACAGATTGCGTCTTTTAACGGGACCTAAAGTTTTTGATACGTAAGCTTTTGTCTATCTCTTGTGGTTTGCCAGTGATGCAAAGGTAATCCAGAATGCAGAGGTCTTCACAGGCTATTGTCAGAAAATTCAAGATACGGACATCATTTTCATAAAAATTTCTTAAAACATTTGTATTTTATTGAAAATGCTTAGTGCATATATATTTCGGGTAAAATGTGGTTTGAAGTGGAAGGATTTTTCAAAATCTGCGTAACGCATCCTAGACAGCTGCTGAACTGAGGCATCAAGTTTGGTATTTAACTGACTTTTCGTTTTTAGTTGTGCAGTTCATAGACGGGCACTCACGGACACGCAGAGTTATGAACCTTTATCTAAAATTATGTTCTTATTCAGATGACCTCAAAACGTGTGATTTCAGTAAAATCACTGTATTGAAATCTTGGGTGGTCTGTAATAACTTCTCTACCCACAATAATCGTGACAGAGAAAATATAAAGGGCCCTCCTTGCTCAGTATCATATCCACAGCGTAATAACTTGAGTATTACCAAATGGAAACCATTTACAATTACCGATTATCAAAATATTATGAATGAATAAAAAAAATAGTTGAGTTTGTGCAAAGCAACTCATCGCCATTGTACATACACAAATTGCAAACATTTACTAAAATTTGTTAACAAGGGTTTATCCAATTTTGAACGAATTACATTGTTTAGGAAGTCAGTAAAACAAGCAAAGCCATCCATCCCAGTCAGCAAATATCGCTTTGAACTTACCCCTACGGACGAGTTTGACCGCGCTAGGGCCTTGTAGATTATACGCTCTACTCATATGTTTTGATGGTTGCGTATGCAGGAGGATTCACGTTGCCCCGTCTTCGTTTCTCGTCACAAGTTCAAACATTGAACGACACTAATGCACACGCACTAGGTGGAACCGGTTTTCCCAGCATTTCTGGATACATTTCCTTTATGAAAAGCTACATAAGAGAATTATTATTATTATTATTATTATTAATATTATTATTATTTTATCATTATTATCACTAACATACTATTAGTTTTCGTATAAGATTTTGAACAGCAAACAGATCTTTCTAGTTTTACCTAACAACACATTATAACTGCATACAATTCCGTGTAAAGTAAACATAACTGAAATTCCTCCATTTCATGGCAGTGCTTTCTACACGTTCATGCACTTCCCTTTGCTCCTTGATATATCATATTGACTTGTCAATGTTGAAATACATGTTTGAAGTCTAAACACAAAACACAGACACAAAGTTCTTAGCAGTAATGCCAGCACGTTTGGCTGTTTTGATATTCTTCAGTTTGGAATAGAACTGTTCACGTATACATTGATGCAAATGCTGCATTAGACACTATGCCAAATGACGAACTTTTGGAAACAAAGTATCTGAAATTGGTTGTATGTTTCCGAAAGTTACATGCCAGATTCCGTAGAGGAAAATGTATTAATTACAACAGCAGACCACTATTTACTTCTAATGGCTCAACAGATAAGACGAATTTAAGAAGTTGTCAGTCACAGTCCATGGAATCTAGATTCCCTAACTCTCATATCATGTTCTTTGCGAAGGTTTTCTATTAGTCATTTTTGCATTGAGTTTAGATCACCACATTGTTACTGACTGCATAATTTCAAAGTGACATATATCTCCTTGTTGATTTTGACAACTTCACAAGCTAAGTTTGGCAAAGGACGCTTTCATATTTTCATCTCCTTCTAAATTGAGATTCAGATTATTCTAATATGATCCCAACTCTACCGCGAACGACAAATTACATACTCATTCATAGTAATACATTTCTGGGATTTATAGTTCTTGGATTTTCATATACTCCTCATATTGTTTATGCAAATCAACTTTTGAAAAAATCGCTTCAGCAAGCTACCTCAACTAAGCCATCTCATCTGGCTGCAGTAAGTCAGAGAATCAGAGCCAACACTCTTTTACGTTCTCTAGCACGTATATACAATGTACATAGTAGGTAGAAAAGTTATACCGCTGAGCACAAGAAATTTGAAACCGAGATCTCATCGGTAGCACACGTTTAAAAAATGTTAAACTGAAATCTCACCTGAAATATACCTTTAAAAGATCAGTGAATATGAAAAGCATTTTTAGAAAACAGTGTGAGTGAGTGAGTGAGTGAGTGAGTGAGTGAGTGAGTGAGTGAGTGAGTGAGTGAGTGAGTGAGTGTGTCTGTTGACAACAAGACACAAAAAATAAAAAGTCGGTTAAGTACCAAACATGGTATTTAAGCTTATTATTTTACAACGATGCGATAGCAAGACCTTCAGGAAAATCCCGTGCCCCAAACTACCGTCTATGTGCAGACTTTTTTTTTTATTATTTAAATTTTCGATTCCCTCAAATATAGCTTTAACATTTTTTATTAAAATTCGGTATTTTTTTAATTCATCAATTTTTTTTACAAATAGTACAGATTTATATTACACAGAATAATAAAGTACATATTTAAACTAAAAACAACATTGAGATCACCAATAAAGTTTTAAGGGAATCTAGTTGTGGTCAGAATATTACATGTTCCAAGCAATGAATAAATCGAATTGTATATTATATAAATATTAATGACAAAATACAACAAAAGTTCAAAGTTATGCAAATAAATCTAGCAAGATTTGCCCGATGTGGTGCAGCATTTTCTTTGTAATGCTGATGACGGACACAGGAATACAGGCACAATGAGAAAATGAGCCCCAAAATAGGCTCTAGGGACGTTCAATATCCTAAGATTCTCATCCTACACTTGGATCCAGAGAACCGACAAGTTTCCGAAGCGATACAGCAGAATATCTGGTCGCCCATTGATATCACAGTCCGGCTCAGACTTCGTACCTATACGGAACAGCGGTTCATTGGTAAGGATGCTGTTGGTCACTATTTGGTACGAGTTGCTACGTTGTAAAGTAGTCAGAACTGAGTGGTGCAGATTGCGCCACACTCGGCACTAATTATCGGCAGATTTCAACTCATGGGAGAGTGCAGAAAGCGGTGAAAAACTGCGTTGAGGAGTGGAGAGCAGAGGCAGCCATGTCTTTGCGACAGCAGCATAGTTGGATTCGTAGGTTCAGGTTTTAGCACCGGTGAATCTGAGTATACAGATGGAACGAGAGGAGACTGTAACTCGGAGCCAGTGATGTCAGAGACCTTCTCACTATCCGTAGTGAAAAAATCCTGACCTTGCCGTTGCGGCAACAGCAAGGTTGAAGGCAAAGATTCAGGCGCCAAAGCCGAAAAGGGAGCTGAGGATTCGAATGGGGCAGTTGTTCCAATGGCGCAGGAGACGCCAAATGTTTACCTGCCAGATCCACAAAAAGAATATCACAGGTTTGGAACAATTCGCTCATTAACGGCACGCGTGATGTCGCTGGAACCCAACCCTTAAATTTCTGGTATGGGCAACGGATTTGAAGGGATTGGTTTATTCAGCTCGATCTGAACAGATCGTACTCCATTACGTGCACAAAATGTATATCTCTGAGACCAACACTCATATTCAATTTTGTCTATTTATCGTAAGTTTGCAAACTGTGTTAAATTGATTCATGATGTAGTTCACGAGGTAAATTAAAAGCTCTTACGTGAGCAAACTCCGCACTGGCTTCTAACGGCAACAGAGGTTACAGTACCAGTTTCTGTGAGGAGGAAATGAGTGTTCTGGTGAGCGTGAAGCAGTTTCTCAAAAATATCACCAATGGTGAACTTGTTAAATACCAAAGTGGTATTTACCCACAAGCAGAAACGTATCTAGATGTTTCTCTTCAATGTGCACTACTTCATCACAGCAGCGAAGTACATCCATAGGTGTAGGTCGTGGCTTGGTTTGGTTTGGTCATATGCAGCTCTGTGTGTTTATCCGGATGATCTTACTCATGATTAAAATATATCAGGAACAGACGATAGTGACATAAATTCTCCACTCCAATTCCTCAAATAAACTGGGGGCACTAGAAAAGTAAACAGATCCCAGCACTAGGCAACCATACACAGGAAGCAGCAGCAAACACACGTCCGACCGCTACTACCCTCGCCTGGCGATTCGTATATTAAGATATTTACTTGGCAAATGAGATATATATCTTGAATTTCTTGGGAACTACTCCTGTAGTCCTTTTCATTCTAAAATACTTTTGTACGTATAACTGGTAAATCCTAGGAGATAGACAAAAATTTGCTAAAAAACGTAAATGTGATTAAAAAAAACATAATTGACGTCACATTTTTGTTGAACTAAACATTTCCCACATATTTTCTGATTTTGTTTCAGTTTTAAAACACTTAAACTTTTATTAAATGGGAAGTTCTCACCTATTGGATATCTCTTTTGTTTTACTTTTATATGGAAGGAGTATCGACTTTCAATTACAATCTCATAACGGCAGCTTTTAAAAATTTGACAGCTACATTCCCTTATTTTACTTCTAATTACAAGGAAGAAAGTAACAAGATAATGTTTCGATTGGCATGATATACCAGGGGGGCTCACTGCAGCGTATTTAACGTGTGCAGATATACCTTTGTACTTTAAAGCAGTGCAGAACTCAACGGGCCTATTTCAAGTTAAAACTCACCAGTGGAGAACCGTCGAATGCGACCTTCATTTAAACCCTTACAGTGACCGCTATCCGCTCACTATCTCCACCGATAAGCAAGAGGCGTAAGCGAGGATCGTTCTCGTCAGTTCTACACTGGCGGGTAGTGCCGGCCAAGACAGCTTTCAATATCACTCGTTACTCGTTGGCGCTAAGTGCGCCTCTCGCAGCCAGTAGACGGTGTAGAACACTTGGCTGGCAGAAGAGAGCTTGACGAATGAGCGTACGAGATTCTCTATTACTCGCAGGGCTCATAAGACTCGTTAACAGCAAGACTGCAGAAACTTGCATAAGCAGTTCTGTAAATTATATTATTTCATCTGTTTAAATGATTTAAGTTTTAAATAGAGCACCAGGATAAGGGTGATATTTAATAACTCACGTTAAGGAAAGGGTTAAAAGGAAATGTGTCACAGAATCTGCAGATATGTGTACTTGGTCTCCACTTTTATTACAAAAAAATTTGCAAGTGTGTAAGTCGTTTATGTTATAAGGAGTAATTATATTTTCGGTTGTAATCTGAACCTGTTTATTTGAGGATAAGTAAGGATATACGCATAGCACACAAATTATAAGTATGTCATTAACGATTAATATCGCTGATTAAACCTTTGGGATATATGTACTATAAAAGATGAGACATCCTGTGATATTACTGGGATCCATATTTTTCTTCTTATAAATATGTAGTCCATTTACAAAACTTGTTGTGTCAATTTAAACAAAAGTTTGGGAAACAACGAAAAACGTATTCACATTTCTATACAACAAACTGAAATGTGATTTCTGCTCTAAAAGGTTACTAAAACCTTTTTGAAAGCAGTTTTTAATATCATATAAATTTAGCTCAAAAGGAAGTTATAAAAGTAATTAAAACTGTTTGGACATAACATATTTTGCAATTGTAAGATGGACATTGAATTAAAGGGTATTTGTTATAATATGAGTAATATTTTTCTTCATTATATTTGCATAGAAAACTGTGATGCTTGTTCGGAAAAGCACAGTGAACAACAATTACATTCAAACAAACTGAAATATGGTGACTACAAGAAAACCTTTAGGAAATGTCATCTTGACATAAAAAGTCAAGACTGTATCCTGAGGAAAAACAGAATAAAAAGTCTTTATTATTGCCATTCCCAGAAATCACCAAAATCTGAGTTATTATCTTCTTCTACAGTATTTTGTTCATTAGCCTGCAGCAGAGATTTATGGAACCTTAGTTTTTCTTCACATTCCCATTCTTCACAAGTTGCACCTAACAATCTGCGAACATCGTACAATTTTGTGTTTTAAGATTAACTCCTTTGTCAATTTGTGTTGGTTGAATGCCAGTTACATGCTTGCCCCTTTTACATATTCCTTTTAGTGGTCCTACATCCGTATTGTAGTCGGGCTCACCACGAAGCAGAAGACCACCATCTCTTGACCGTGACAGAACCATCCGATTTGATGCTTCGAATTTGAAATACCATGAAGCCGCTTGTTTATTAATGCTTCCACCAGCGATTTCCAATCATAGACAAGGCAGTCTAGTCCCAACTGAACAACAGTTGCAAATTTTCCAATAACAGATTCATATTCTTCAGGTTGAATAATTGTAATTTTTTTAAACTCACTCAGCTTTATCAAACACCCTGTCAGGAGGGATGAGAAAATATCGTACTACAGGAAACACAAAAACTATTGTCTTTAATATTTTAGGAGTTTCACTAACTAAGCACTTTGCTAGTATTCCTATTGCCTTTCTGCTTTTGTTTCGTCCACCACATCGGTCTGCAAACATAGGGATTCAGGTAATTCCCGCTGTATCTGTGGTTTTAGGCGATTATACAATGCAGATGCAAAGTCGTTATATCCTTTTTTGAAGCTATCTTTAGTGTAAGCATAAGAAAATGTGTTGCGAATGTTTGACAATAATGAGATGTTCCCTGACAGATTGTATAATTGTATAAATATATTTGGCGAGCGTAACAAGCTGCCTAGATTTGAATTTTTTGAAGGATAAAATATTTTTAGCAGTCATAATTCAAAGTAAGATACCCTACTTCGTGAGATTTAAGTTGAACAAAAAATGCATTTGCTCGTGTTTCATGTACTTTAAGCTGTAATCGTAATTCATCTTTTATTTTAGGGTTTGAACAATTTGCAATTTTTTCCTTCATTCGGAAAACGTTGAACAACTGTCAGTTGTAGGACTTACAAAAATTATATTGTACTCCTTAAGAAATACATTTCGAAAGTATACATAATAGGCATGAAGCTCCTCCTCAGGAGCTTTCTTGTACTCATCCCACATAAGCGTAATGCTGAAATGGCTTGGAAGGTACTGCTTCGTTATATTTTTTGATCTGCAGTAGCGCCTGAATGGGTTAATATTTCTCAACGGATGTTTTAACTGATTGTCTCTTATTGGCAAATTTGTTACTTTGATGAATCGCCACCTCTGGTTTCTTGTGGCAAAACTCCCTGCTTGAGGAATTTGTTACTTAAATTTTGAAGACGAGATCTTCCTATTTGAAGTGCACCTAAGAACATATTTCTACGTACCTTATTGATAATTTTCCTTTCTCCACTTTTACTCGGTAAAATTGTACTTTACTGATATAGACTTGTTGAAAGAGTCCTTGCGAGATTGTTTGCGTTTTGGTGATTCCTCCATCACATACTTCAGAACAATTTCATTTTGTACATGTAGATATGGCTCCTGGTAGAACTTCTGGTTGATTCTCCGCACATTCTGCAATGTAACTTCTGGGAACCTAAATTTTGAATTTGGAGAATGCTGACAGTTTGGGCGTCTTGGGAAAGCTTTTGCAGTGTATCTAAAATAATATAATTTGTAAGATTATAATAGTATTGCGAGTTTACAGAAACGATACTAGATAACATCACAAGTTATTTTAGAGAATAACATGTATTACTTTACTAATATTTGAATAAAGGAAGCAGTGACTGAACATAACTAACCTCAATCTTTCTGCCTTGTTTCTGTTCCAGGATTGTTTATTTCTTGTCTTTTATCGAGTTTTGCTGGGAGTACCTAGTGTTACTTTGTTGTTTGAAGCTGCCACTATGTTTTCCTTATTCACGATTACTCTTAATTTACTACATTAAACTATGGTAACAATTAAAATCCCAATTGCGTCTACAAAATTACTTTTACCAACCACAATAACCAGTACACAGCTGGTCATCAGTGTTGAAAACATGAAATGGATTATTTTTAAAATTCTCTTCAAATTATTAAATGATAATAGTAATAATGCGTATAAGTTGTGCATATGTTTGGTGTTATTTTATTCAATAGTTTGCCACTCATTTCTTCCGCTTGGAACACGTTAGGACATGGTATTCGTCACATATATTGTCACATATGTCACACATAGGTGTTAACCGGGACGTGGAATGCCTTGTTCCTGCATGCTTTGTGATGGTTCCATATGCCGCCATCGGTGACGTAAAGTGTCGGTTGTTTTGGTACGTGGCAGTCCAGTTCCGGTTTACCAAGGCTTCCGTTGAGTAGAATTCATACAGATGTCTTCCCTTTACGTTGCTCTTTCGACGAGCGCCTTCTTTCATTTGGGGGTCCAGGGAAGTCCTAGTCTTTTGCTGAGTTCTTCTATTAAGAAGGTTTCTCGTGCTAGCAAGTGCACCAATCTAGACAGAGTGTGTTTCGACATTCCCAGTGTGGCCTTCAGGAAGCGGGCGTTAACGTTCTCTAGGGTGCGGAAGTCTTTCGTGTGGAGTTTGTTCCATGATAATTCTAGTCTGTACGTAAGTTTGGATACTATTTTTGTGTTGAACAGTGTCATCGCGGATTTGAACGATAATTTAGTTAGTTCTCTTATGTCGTGTATTGCTTTTATGTCTAAAGTTGCTATTTGTTTCATTGTATTCTGAATGAGTTTGTTGTGGTCTGTAGGGTGAAGCCGAGGTATTGCAGAGGTTCTTTCTTCAAGTAAATTTTTTTCTCTTGGGATCTCTTGCCTCCGTTCCTGTATATTATATGTTCAGTTTCTGTTTATTTATTTGTAGTTCGTTTTTGTCAGCCCATTTTTCCAGTGCAGTTACTGCCTTCTGTATTTCCTTTTTTCATGGCATCCCAAAACCATGTCGTCGGCATAGATGCAGAACCTAACTTCTGGTGCCTCTTCTTTGATTGCTTCAAGTACGTCGTACGTGGCTACGTTAAATAGTAGAAGGCTGAGAGGGCCTCCCTGCAGAACTCCAATTGTCTGAGTGATAATTGCTAATGTTGTTACGTTGTCCGAGATCTGTATGGTATTCCTCTGTAGGATATAGTAGATCAGGCGTATGTGGTCCCCGTTTGTACCAGCTATGGGCTCTAGGTTTGAGATGGTAACATTCCTATTTAGTTTGTCCAATGCTTTTGAAAAGTCAATAAATGCCGCATGAAATATGCCTCTTGGGAAATGTAGGACATTCTCTATGTCGTCTAGTAAGTTCTTGGTGTCTTGGATCGCATTTCTTACCTTTCTAAAGCCAAATTGTTCTTCGGGGATTCTACTATCTATTTCTTTGGTGATTCTTTGGGTGATGAGTTTCAGCTGGTTATTTTCTAAGGTGATCCCTCGATATTGGTTGGGATCACATGCGTCTCCTTTGCCTTTATAGAGTACTTTGATTGTTGAGGTCTTCCCTGTTGTTGGGATGTTGCAGTTCTGTCAGCGCTGGGAGTAGGATCTAGGCTGATGATGTAATATGTGCATTGAAAATACCGTCCGGCCAAAAGCTTTCCTGTTCCTTAGGTTTGATATTGCAATGTCGATCTCTTCCACTCTGAATGGGCATAGTTGGCCTTTTTGGTTCTGTGGTTTTTGTTGGATACTCTTCCGTATTTCTTTGCTGAATTTAGGAGATCTGTTAAGTGTTCCTACCAGATATCTTTGCCGATTTGTCTTTTTTTTTTATCTTTCGCGATTTCAGTGCTCTATATGGTTTTTCCTTGCTACTTACGCCATCTTGTTAGCTTCGTCTTCTATGAAGGTAATGCGTAATATCTTAAGTGAGTTTTGTATTGCTTCCTGAGGTTGTGGCATGTGGTTAGGTCTTCTGGTAGGTTGCTGTTCTTATCTTTATGTAGTGCTCGAATCACTCATTTTCTATTTTGGCAGCATGATTTTTCAAACCATGATTGAGATTTTCTCTTCTTAGCTGCTGGGATTACACCTTTAATGAGGCCCTTCATTATATCGGCAGCTTCTTCTATGTTGTTTGTTTTATCTTTTCTTCGAGCTCGTTTATTTTTTATTGCTGCTGATAAAGGCATTGGACGTCTAGCTTACGCGATATTGGTGCACCTATACTTGGTTCTTATGTGTGGTGATTTTAGTGACTTAAAGTGAAACTTTCTCTTTCGGGAATATGCCTCTTCAGGGGTACGTCGACTATTGAGTAACCTACTTTATGGTTCAACAAATTGAGATCTGAGCCCTTGTAGAAGATTAGGTCTCTTGTACTGTTCCCATTGGGAGCGAAATAGGTTTTATCGTTTTTGTTATTGACGAGCGTAAGCCTTCTTCTGTCATCAATTGCTGTAATTCACGGCACTTGCTTCATTTCATATCTCCCCCTATAGTGGTGTTGCATCTGGGGGTTTTCTTTGCGATTGCTGCCATTATCGTGGCTATTGCGTCTTCTATTGGTGTGTCCAGTTTTATCTATATTCCTATTATGATGATTTCATAATGGTTGCTAGTAGCTTTCCTATTGTGGGTTTATAGTAGTAGGCTTAACCTTATGTCGGCCTTCTTCTTAGAGCTTTTGTAGCGAGTATTTGTACTAAGTAGACGCCTGGGATTTGTATTGTGTTTGTTAGGAAGGTATCGTTCATGATTAGGATACCAAATTTTTCGTATCATTCACTCGTGGCTAGTTGAACGGAGCTTTTCAGCTCCTCAACGTTCAACGGTTTCAAGTTAATTCCATTAAAATACCATAGTATAACAAAAGAAGAGGAAACAGAATGGATTATTGCAATGACGAAACACTTAATGGACATAATATTTGTTGCAGCAAAAGATTTAAGGTTGGAAAAAACACATTTTATATCTTTCAAAAATGAACATATCATGCATCTGTATAGGAGGCGGACGTAATATTCCTTACATCTGTGCCTAACCTTCCCAATTGTTTCTATCATGGTTATAACATGTACAGTGACTGTATTAATAGTTTTATTTATAGAGGAGGTCTTAAAAACCAATTTGGAGAGAAAAATTCACTGGGAACATAATACGTTTTGCATATGGACTACTCAAATGCAATTTTAGCTTTTTATTATCTTCTACTAGCCTCATTAGATTTTTAAACAATTTTCATAGTTTTAATGGCTTTAATTAAAGTTTTAATGGCTTGTTTTTTCTTAGGTTTTTCATAAATTTCTTTCTGTTTAAGGATGTCGACGACAAACGCTTTTTATAACATAATACAGATAAAAACGAAAACTATTTTACTCCAAGGATAGATGCTACTAGTAATTAGTGTAATTTAAGGTAATTTATTACACAGAATACTCGTAATAGAGCATTTTAACTAACAAATTCACTGTGTACTTTTAATATATAAAACTCACTTAAAACAACCTTCACATTTCTGCACCATTGCTGTTCACAACCAGCCACATTTCCAAATTTTCTGGAAAAAGATAGGCAGAAAAATTCAACATCGCAAGATGTCATTAGCAATTTCTATCCAAAGATAAAAATTGTGATAAATTCTTTCCCAGGCTAACCTCACATGTACACTGAAAAGGAAACTAAACCAATTGTAAAAAAACAAAAAACAAAACAAAAAAAAAAACAAGAATAATAATTCAAATGAATTGAAGAAAATATAATAATTTCTCTTCAGAGGTAATAAAATCAAGTTAAATTCAGTGGGTTATAGGCTTCAATTCCCATTTACCTCTTTGTTTGTTTGTTTTTTCTAGGTTGAATGAGATTCACACCTTGGCACTCAAACGGCTTGAAACTTGGAAGTATTTTGAAACTTTCTAACTTACTTACAAGGGAAGAAAAAGGGCTAAAACCAAAATATCCGGACCCTAGTTACTATGTCGCCTATATCTACTAGATTACTCGAGTCGCCCTACTCGTGAGTACTGGTTCTCTATACACGAAATTCTCGTTCCCACACTCTCGACCGGTGGCTTGAGCGAGAGCAGCACGGGTTTTCACCTACTTGAAACAGTTGTATACTACAGTGCTGCAACTCTTAACGCACGTAGGTATTTTTGTGGTGTTCAACGCCTGCTTTTACTGCATAAGCATCGCAGATTGAGGATACATTTAATGAAGATGGAGCGCAATGACGGTGGAAACAGGAGAACCCGTGAAAATCCGCCCCTGCGCCGTTTTGTCCACTATAAAGCCCACATGCTGTTGCCTAGGATTGAACCGGGCCTCCTTGGTTAGAAGCGAGCGGTCTAACCACTTGGCCACGTGGCGACCCACGAAGGGATAGCTGCACATATCAAATATGGGACAGTAGGGTCTCCTGGTATGTATATAAAGGTATAATCTTTTGTAGGAGTGCTTTGCTTGCAGAAAAAATACATTTTTTTTTAAATATTTGTTTGTAAACGACGCCGTCAAATATCAGGATCATATCACTGTGTCGGTGTGTCGAAATAACGTCCCTCAGTAGTTTTTAGCTTGCCAGTAAATCTACTAATATAAGACTGTCGCTCTTCTGCTCACTTAAAGACCATCGGTCAGGACCGGATTTCAACCCGCGACTTTGAGATCAGAAGGCCAACGGCTATTCAACTGAGCTACACAGATCGCCCTGAGAGAGAAGCTCCTGCGAAAGAAACACGTTAGAGTTTTCTGTAACGGTGAATCAATTTTGTCGTCTGACCATGTATCGTAAGAGACACCAAATATTCCAAAAGGAAGCATAATTTTGTTGGCTGTTTAGATACCCTTCAAAAATGTTTTTTTCGCTCATTCAGTCCTTTAAGAATACCATGTTGAAAAACTCTTCAAAGATATTAGACCCAGAATCAATTCCCCCATTCAACCCGGCTTTTTGCGCCTTGTTTTCCATATGTGCTCTACCCAGAGTTAAGGAATACAATGTTAAGATTATAAGTCTGAACAGCAAGCGATCCTCTAGATTATGAGCCATTGCCATTACCGTGTCTCTCATTGTTGTACGAGGAAAACTAACAGCTTTGAAGCTATTTACCATCCAAGAACACTGCTCCTGTGCAACTGTAGGTAGACATTTCTTTGCAAATTCCCCTTCTGAAAAAGAAATGGCAGCGTATGAGCGCATTTTTAAATTTGAAATTACGAATATATTACAAATTGTCATCTTGACCAGTAATTTGAGAAGGTCCACTTTGTTTCTCTTTAGGGCCATACTACGTCGGGGGGGGGGGGGACCCCCTTGACCATAGTGAGGAGAATATTTTTGCATGGCCTCTTGAATGCAACCTATCTGTACGTAGCTGTTTTCTATAACAGTTTAAGATATTTTCTTGTAAAATTAAACACGGGCGTAAAAGCCTACTAACATAATTTCTTGTAGTTGATTTTAGTTCTACTAGATGACATGCAATACACACAAAAATAAACTTGTTGCTGAGGACTGCAAGTGGCAGCTGTTCTTCTTCAGCAACAAGGTTTCCTGCTTCTAGCTTCCACTGTATTGTAACAGAAGCTGTCAACACCTTGCTGATATTGCTGATATCATGAGATTCCGTCTCGGTCATTGACACACTACAGCCATATACAAATACGCACATTAGATACATAGGATACTTCTCACGCTTTATTTTATTAGGGGTTTTATTTGTTTACGTTGTTCTTTACATGTTATTGTTACTTGTTACCCAGATAGGGTTGCGGTACAAATGAGACACAAATATACTTTCGTATTCAAGAGCATGCTCAGTTTATTCCGAATTTCGAAAGTAAAATACGCTATATTAAAATCGCATTTGGTAGTATTAACATTCTCTCTCAAATAAATAAGTGAAACTTACATTTAACAGACGAAAGTGACAGTTCAAGTGATGAACACCTATAACGTGACACCATACAGCTATTAAAATAAATTTAAAATAAAGACAAGAAGTCAGGATGTATTATAGGAACTGCAACTATGTGAATGCCATAATGCCAAACTTATTTCGTATGACCACAAATACCATACATTATTTTATTTAAAAAGTTATACTCTCTGGACCTGCGAAAACCTAGAATTTTTATTAAACAAGTCGAATTCCTTGGCTGATTTTACCATTACTTTTCAGATATTTCTGCCCAAACGTTCTTCCTCATGCTGTCATTTTTGTAATTATTTCATTGAAGTGGTAAAGACAAGGACATTCCCTCAAAAGCTGAACTAATATTTATTGTTAGTCATTTTATCGTAACTCGCGCCAGCACTCGACGTTTATACTGTTACTTGGACCAGTCCAGTTAAAACAAGTGCCAGGCACAGACGTGAGTATAAAAACTCATCTGCGCATACTCAAGACCTCACGCTTTGAGGTCGCGCCAACGCCACGCCGCTAAGGAATCATACCTTAAATTCCTGTTTAGTATCACGGCTTTGGACTTGAGATCGCGAGTACCTTCCCTTGGCCTGCATAACCAGTTGGACTTCAAATCTGGGCGTCACTTAGCGTGAATGTGTTGGGTCAACCAGTTGAACAACAGCTGCTTCGGGAAATTTTGTGTAGTAATGATATTGATGTTTGCTTTCTTCAAGATGTGAATGTTCATAATATGGACTTTTGAAATGGGTATGACTATGAGACTAATTTAGGTCCAGGCACTACTGTGACTGCTATTGCATACGCCAGGAACTGTCAGTATACGGCTTGGCATATCACCCTTCAGGTAGTATCCTCTCCGTGGAGTGTGATGATATTGCCTTTGTGAATATCTATGCCCGCGGGAAGCAAAAAACGCAAACAACGAGGGATTCGCATTCCTCGGAAATGCCCATTCTTATTGGTCGGGGACTTTAACCGTACGCTAGCAGCCAATGATCAAAAAGGGGCCTTTAATGGTTGTACTACATTGCAGCAGTTAGTGGACCAGTTCCAATTGGTGGATAGCTGTGTATTCAAGCACGGTAACGGTGTTATGTACTCCTTTGTGCGGGGTCAGTCGGCTTCCCGACTGGACCGCATGCACGTTCTACCGGAGATGCCATCGTGGATCTATCGCACGGAAATAGTGCCGGCAACTTTTAGCGATCTGAATGCACTGCTACACGCCGTTACTGGTCGTGCGGAGATACGCCACAGTTTTCCAGGGTAATAGAAGCTTAATTTCTCCTTACTTACAGATGTCGAGGTCGTGATAGAATTCCAAGAATGTTGGTCAAATTTGCAGAAGTCTTTTCAGCGTTCTCCAAATAGGACATCTATAAGGTGAAGCCTGTGGTCCGCTCCTTTTTAATGCCGCAGCATGTCGTAGAGCGTTGTCTGGGAAAGAATCTTTGGATTTTTATCTCGAAGTGCTTCAAGATTTACACCTGCACCAACAACAAGAAGAGGGCGTACACTGTGATTTCCGGGAGGTCAAGGTTCGTATCCAGCACCGTAAAACGCAACAACTCGAGTGTACCTTAACCAGAATGTGTACAGCAGAAGTGGTTTATGGTAAGAAAAAAAACGAGTTTCTTCTTCCTGGCGAAGGAGAGTAGGCAAGGTCGCAAACGTTTGATACCAAACTGCTTGGTGATGGTCAAGAGGTTACGACCACGACAGGGATTCTTCGTGTATTGCAGTCCTATTAAACCCAGCGCTTTGCCAGACCGGTGGACATGGTGGATTAGATCCAGTCGTATATGTCGAACTATGTTTCAGTTGTGCAGGGAGGTTTACAACGGTTGCCCACTCCCACGCTGAGGGAGACGTGGTTGCTTATTGCGATTCAGACAGCCAAATCTCATGCGGCGCCCGGACCTCATGAGCTGCCGTATGAGTTGCATTAACATTGTTGGTAGTTTATTAAGAATGATCTACTTCTAGTGTTTCAAGAAATATGGAGGGACGTACACCCGCCGCCTACACTTGCAGATGAGGCAGTTCTACAGTTCCCAAGACCGTGGCGGCCAGCAGATTAATAACCCATCACATTACTCAACTTCGACTTAAGCTGTTTGCGAAAATAATCGCCCGTAGGCTGCAAGTATGCCTAGAGCCATTGCTTAGTGAGCAGCAGAACGTAGTGTGTGGAGGTGCGGCTATGCATCATACCGTGGCAGCTTTGCGAAAACGTATTCTTCACTGTCACCAGGATCACCACTCTGCTGCGCTGGTAAACCTGGATCTTGAGAAAGCATTTTAATAATGTGATTCACATGGATCTTTGGGCACGTTTGGAGCCATTGCAAATACCTAACAAGTTATATCATCTCCTTCGTCCTATATATGACGCTGCATTCTCTAGGATTCAATGCAATGAGTTTCTGATTGCCTCCATACCTGTCAACAGATCCGTGCGCCAAAGCTGTCCCTTGTCTATGCTGTTATTTACTGTGTACATTGATCCTTTGCTCCGACAGCTGCAATCTACGATCACGGGTCTGGAGGTATATGGAAAGAAACTGGCCGTTAGGGCCTATGCAGGTGATATTACGGTGTTGATTACCGACGAGCAGGATGTTACGTATCTATGAAGCTGTTTATAGAAATATGCCCGATGTGCGGGGATGGCGTTTAATTTGAGGAGATCTGAAAGTCTTCTCATTGGGCCGCAACCACCGGGCTTCCCCACCAGCGCCATCCCCATATCTGCCGACGCCACCAACTCACCCGGCCGCATCCTGCTCTGGAAGAGAGCGAAGACCTTCTCTTCCCTTGCCTTCTGAGCTTCGACGTACTTGGCACTGACTGACCGACTGACGTTACCGCGGGCTCACAAGGCCAAAGCCAAGGGTCCGGACTTTGGTTCGCCCCAATCGGCGCTTGGCAAGACAAGCTAAGTACCACCGCACAGGTAATACCTGACAAAATCCTTTACCTACCACCTCTTCCTCAAAACCAAACGCCGGCCCACGGACTTTAGCCCTTAAGGGCAAAACCAAGAAGAAGTCTTCCTCCCGCCTAGTCAACCAAGGGACTGCGGTCCCTCTCACCCCGGAAGTGGCACAACCCACTTCCACACCAGTTGCTCCATCTGCCCCTTCCCAGGCCCAGTCTACCCTGGTGCCTGAGGGCACAGCAGATAACGAAGGCTTTATCACGGTGGTCCACAGGCGCCGAAAGACCTCCGGTTCAAACCCGGAGGGACGCACCTCCCCCACCCCTGCAGCAGCCACCATCCCCGAGAGCCATCGCTGACAACGGGCGGGAAGAATACCGCCAATTGTGGCCGACCCGTTTCCCAACCATGTGAGAGTCTTGAGGGAATTACGGGCAGCGCTCTCGGAAGAGTACCAGTACATCCGTTACCCCAAAAGTGTCGTCATCCGGACCAGGAACCCCGATGATCACGAGAAGGCGAGGGAGGTTCTGAGGAAGTGTGAAATTCAGTTTCACACATATTCCCTCCAGAAACCAAACTTAGTCCGACGAGTGATCCGAGGACTTGATTCGGACACCGACCCTGAGGACATCCGTGTTGGCCTGGCGGAGGAACACGGAATCAATCCGCGGACCGTCATCCAATTGACTAAAACCCACCGACCCGAGGGTGCTGAGCCCACAGAGGTCAAGATGCCCCTATTTTTGGTAATTGTGGAGAAAGATGGGGAGGGAATTCCCAAGATCTACAAGGTGACCACTCTGTACAGCACAAGAGTGGGAGTCGAGCCACACCACGGCAGAGAGGGGCCGGCGCAGTGCTATCGATGCCTGCGCTTCCACCACTCGAGCCACGCGTGTGAGCGGAACACCGCTTGCTTGCGCTGTTCAGGTGAGCACCATGTAAAAGACTGCCCCCACCCCAGAGAGGTAACTAAGTGTGCAAACTGCGAGGGTCGCCATATTGATATCTATGGCGGTTGCCTCAAAAAACTGCAGATAATCCAGGCAAGGCAGGGCAGAGCCATTACCAACCCTGCGAATGTGCGTCAAGGCACTAGCTTTGCCAACGCTATGTCGAGGCACGTAGCAGTGCTTCGACAGGCTGAGGCAACGCTGGTTGAACCAGCAAACCAGACCGAGAGCTCGGAAACTCAGGTCACCACCCCCCCCTGCGCCTCCCAGGGAGCAGAGACCCAAGCAGGAGAAGAAGAAGAAACAGGCTCGGCCTCCCAAGAAGCCCGTGGCTCAGACCGCCGCTGCGGAAAATTCAACCCCGGCACCTGCGGCCGCAACAGCCGAGCCAGCTGCCCCACTGACCGCGGGCGGCCAGCCCAGCCAAGCGACCACGCAGCTTCCCCCTCCAGAGCAGCAAGAAGCTTCTATTCGCTCGACCAATGAGAGCGAGGCTGCTGCTCCAGCCACTGCCCAGGCAGTGGCTTCTCCTTAGAAGAACCTCTCCGTGCCTGTCGACTATATGACTGAGTTTTCCGAGCTCTCAGCCTGGTTTGCCGACCTCATATCGTGAACTCTCTCCATATTATGGCGCTGCAAGGAACAACTGGCAAGCCCCCATATCCCCGCCCTCCAGAAGGTCATCATCATGCATGAGACGGCCCGACTACACTTCCCTGACTCCCGCTCGTAATGGCGGCGCTTAGAACCCTTAGATCTTTTAGAGTTGCGTTCTGGAATGCAAACGGAGTCCGGGAACAGCGGCCGGGCATCTTAGAGTTTATAGATGATCACGGGATTGATATCCTAATGGTCCGCGAGACGCACCTACACCATGGTATTCCATTCCATCTGCCAAGTTACGTCGCCCATCGGACGGATCGACCCGCCTGACAGGACGGTGGTGCGGCTATATTTATTAAAAATCACCTTACCCACACTCCTATCACCATTCCTCCGCTACAGCACTTGGAAGCGACCGCCATAAGGATCTCCTTGGGGGGGTCGGAAATAGTGCTAGTAGCGGCATATGACCCGCCGGACGGCCGCTTCTATGAAACGGACCTGAAGGCACTCCTCAACCTCGACCACAGAGTTTGCATAGCAGGCGACTTCAACGCGAAGCATCCAAACTGGAACAGCCGCACCCAGAACAGAAAGGGCCGCGGACTCTACCGCCTCATCAGCGGAGACCCGGCCCTTTTCGCGCACGGTCCGAGAGGTCCAACGTAGTGCCCACCACGTGGCAGGGCGGACATCATTGATTTCATGGTCACCAAAAACATTCCGTTCCATCTGGATCTCTCGGTTGTGAATGCACTGGACTCCGACCACAACCCAGTTGTGGTCAACTCCGAAGTTTCACTCAAAGCTCTGGTCACACCAGACTGGATAAAAGAAGTCGACTGGGATGCTGCTGTGCTATCCCTCCAGAACTCCGTGGACGCTAACCCTCGAATAGACTAAATAGAGTCTCTCGAGGCGGCGGCCGCGCAGTTCTCTACCACAGTCCTAAATTCGGTCCGTGCTCACACACACCGCATTCCTTTCGAAACACCTCAGACTTCCGTCCTTCCTATACACATAAGACAGCTGCTTAAAGTAAAAAATGCTGTCAGAAAGCTATGGCAGAGACTTCGCCATCCCAGGATAGGAGACATACACCAGGGGTTCAAATCCGTGGCCCGTCGTCTCCTTAGAGCACACCGTCGAGAGGACTGGGAGCATACGTTAAGGCACGTTAACCTCCACGAGAGGAAACCTTGGTGAATAGTCCGTGGCCTGCGGAAAGACAGACTGGAATACCGACATCCTATCCATGGCACCCGGGGCCATCTTGCCTTCGAGCCCCGGGATAAAGCAGATGTATTTGCAGACTACCTGGAAAATCAATACCAGCCCAGAGAAGAGCCCCAGGACGAAGACCAAACTGAACTCGTCAAGCGGGCGGTAGAGGGCTTCCTAGAGGCTCCACCAACGAATGACGAGGAGTTTCACGTCCCTATAGCTACCGCACAGGAGGTAGTCACCCAAATCCTTTCCTTAAAAAAACAAAAAATCCCCTGGACAGGACCGTGTAACAGCGGAAATGCTCCAGCACCTTCCCCGAAAAGCCGTGCTTCATTTGACCCGGATTTATAACGCAGGCTTACATATGCGCCACTTTCCCGCTACGTGGAATGAGGCCCGTGTGGTATGCGTTTTAAAGCCGGGGAAGAACCCGGTTTTCCCGGCCAGCTACCGTTCCATCAGCCTGCTGCCAGTCATCTCGAAAGTATTCGAGAGATTGCTCCTCGCCCACCTCGGACCTCACCTTCAGGAAAGAGACCTCCTACCCGAGCATCAGTTTGGTTTTCGCCCTGGACACTCCACGACCTTGCAACTACTGCGTGTGGCCGAGAATGCCTCCCTGGCTTTCCAGGAGAGGTCTAAAACGGTTGCGGTATTGCTGGACGTGGAAAAGGCCTTCTCCACTACGTTGCACGATGGGCTCATCTATACACTCATAGAGCATGAAATCCCCTCTCCATACATTTCCTTGGTAGCTTCGTTTCTTCAGAATCGAAGCTTCCGAGTAAAAGTGGAGGGGGAACTTCCTACAGAGCGGCCCATTGGCGCGGGAGTGCCGGAAGGTAGCGTGCTGTCTCCGGCGCTCTTTGCAGCTTACATGGCCGACATCCCCACCCACCCCAGCACACACACCTGTCAGTATGCGGACGATCTCATGATCTTCGCTGTGAACCGGAACACCAGATATAGCTTTTGGCAAATCCAAGCCCAACTCCATGCTATTGGCAGGTGGAGTGAGAGATGGCGAATGGCCACTAGCCCGGAGAAAAGCTCTGCGATTCACCGGGCGAAAACCATTAGAAATCGGCTTCAGCGGAACTTTGTTTTACGGCACCGTAGGATCCCTTGGGTGAACACGGTAAAGTATCTCGGAGTGACGCTGGACCGACGGCTGACTTTCACTCCGCATGTCAGGTGCAAGGTGAACCTAGGGCATGCTGTTCTCAGACAGCTTTACCCCATGCTCAGCTCACAGAGCATGCCCCTTACCTTAAAACTTCAGCTGTACCGGGCGATCATTCCGCCTCTAGTTCTGTACGGCTGCGAGATCTGGGGCACCGTAGCTAACCACGTGCTCCTCAGGGTCCAGACGCTGCAGAACTGGGCACTACGGATGATCTACCGTACCGGCTGGAGATTTTCCGCCCACATCCTTCATGAACATTCCGGTATCCCGTACATTGTCGATCTCATAAGATCGAGCACCCGATCACTGTACGACAAAATTCCCACCCACCCTAATTAACTGGTGAATTCTCTGGGAAATTATGATCTCAGGGAATTACGTCGGCGGCCCTCATTCCGTCTGCCGAGAGACGCCATTGGCCCTCTCGGTTAGCCACGCCCCCTCCCCTGAGACACATTTAAATTGAACCTGAAAAGGGCAAAGCGACACTAACCCGTAACCAAAACGGGGTAAAAATAATATAGCGCGTCGTCCTCATAACGGGTGAACGCTTAATCCAAATTAAAACTGTTAAATACTGCTCCAGGTGGGAGAAAACTGCGCGGCCTCCTGATTGGCCCGCGCAAGAGCCCGTGGGCGTGTCCTCTCCCTACAAAATTCCCTGTACCTACTTTTTATCCCTCAGAACAATAAATTTCATCCCTCAACACACACAACCAGCAGACAAATTTCCTAGCTCATTTCACAGGTAAAGTCGCGATGCGGCTCGGTACAGCGGCATTGACACACGACCGGGGCATGCCCCGATCGACCAGTTTTGCGTCTGGCGTCAAAAATTCTTGGGATATACTTCAGTGGAGACGACGAAGACCTGCGGGACTAATTGGACGTCATGCATTAATGGCTTGCGTGGTGTTCTTAAAGGTCAAAACTCGAGGATGCTGAACTTGATACAACGTGTGTAGTTTTGTAATGCCTTTACTTTGATTCGTGTATGGGACTTAGCACACGAGCTGCCCCCAATAAAACGACACAGTCAGAGAATTGAACAAGTACTCGGATATTTCATTTGGTCAGGGAAGTTTTATCCCATTTCCATGCAGTTACATCTTCCAAAGGGCCAGGGTGGCTGGAGATTGTTGGATGTGGCGATGCAATGTATAGCACTTTTGTTAAAAATGGTTCTGCAAGCACTAGATGAGCAGGGTGATAGAATAGAGCAACTGGTGCAACGGCTTTTTTTTTTTTTTTTTTTTTAACGAGCGGAGAGAACTCCATAACATTACTAAAATGTTACGTGAACTCCTACGTGATTTGAGCACACCACCACCAACAGAGGTGGCTAATGACCGATTGCGGACGGCTAATGAATCTATAGGTATCTTTTTTCAACGGAGGGAACCTACTGCTCCACATGTACAGGTTAAGTATCCGCAGTTGCCCTGGAAGCAGATTTGGCGTGGCTTTGCTATGCCAGAAATCAACCGATAGATCTCGGTGAAATATGAGATTATTAATGTACTTCTACCAACTGCAGATAAATTACATAGACATCATCTGAAAATTCTTCCCACTTGTCCAATGTGCCAAGTCCCGGATTCACTTGCACATTGACTCTTAAAATGCTCAGGTAAAGGATTGATATGTAAATGGCTCTTGGGTCTATGTCGGGGGTGGAGTGGTGACACCTTGCAGCCTTCAGCAACAGATATTTTGCCCTGAATTTTCCCTGGACGCGTCCTATATATTGAAGAGCTCTTAAGTGGACAGTAATGGGTATCTATGGTTAACTTAGTACCTTAGACACTCCAGATGACTGTGACTGACACTCCAGCTTTATGCAGTTTTTTGTGTGCAGAGAACTGGCGGATGATTTGCGATAACTGAATCGCCTTCTCTAAACCCTGCATATACAAGCTATGAGCACCTTATTGTTCCTATATCGATAATGAATATCGAATGACCTTGGATGCGAGATCTTGCATTTTTGTTTTTTCTGTTGGACTGCCGTGCTATAGAACTCCTTGTACTCCTGAAATAAACAAAGATCCTTAAAAAAGGAAAAAAAAAAATATGGCTACTGCAATTCAATACTTTACGTCCATGACATACTGAAATTCAGTCATGTTCAAGACCAGTTCCATCGTAATCTATTAATAAATGGTGGAAGAAGGTTTTCTTAAAGTCATACATTGCATCGTGAAAGTAAATCTGCAGCATTTGGGGATACTTTTAAAATGAGTCGTCAGTAAGTGACAAATACAACAAAAACAAAAAAGGGAGATGAGTAGGAAAGAGGGAACGCACCTTGAGATTACTGCTCCGCAGGCGTGTTGTAAACAATGTTTATGCTGCACCAAATTTTGAAAATAGAATGAACATTTCTATTACTATGTATACTGTGCTTCACTGTTACAAAAAAAATAACTGTTTGAAAGTTAAATTGGACATTGTTTATGTATTTCTCCTCCAAGGATTCACACCATTGTTATTATTTTCACTCTTAGCTTACTATTTGGGGCTTCATTTTACGGATGCTATATGATTATAACAGGTTTCTCAGGTTCAATGTTGAGTTGCTTTGTTGCAAATAAATGTAAATAACACCTTCTTCGAAGTAACAATTTCTGATCCCAATGTCGCGGGTTCAAATACACCTGCTCCCAACGAATATTAGCAGATTTACAGGAATGTAAAATAACTCTTGCGGGACGAAATTCCGGCACACCTGTGGCGCTAATATGATCCTGACGATTGACAGCTTCGTTAGCAAAGAAGTAATTTTAAAAAAGTAATCATTCGAAATAACAACGAAATAAAAACTACTTGTGTTTATATTTTCTTATAACTATATCCATTCAATACTGAATGAAGTATGAGTTACGGTGCTTCATAAATATACACTTATTACGCTTAATTAATCTACCGCTTATTTAAAAATAAATCACATTGTGCGTTTTTCGTGAATTTCGGCATTTGCTTACTTTGGCATCAATTGGTATATTAGTGCTAAGCTTATAGGTTATAAGACTTTCTGACGCATATACAAATTTCAGGTATTGTATGTCAGCAAATTAAGTGCAAAATTTGCATTACCGATTAATTCTGAAAATGAATGTCACAAATGGCAAGCAGTTCTTCTGGACAAGTCAAAGGTTAGTTCCGTGATGCGGGCGTAACGCTATGTATGTTACTGCTGCGATACAAAGGAGAAAAATACAATAATTTGTAACTGTATCTACATAGTGCAGCATTTCTCAGTTTCGAATTAAAAAATGACATCAAAAGTTACTTTTAAATCGGTTTGCGTATTTCTCACGCATTCATACACTCCTATATCGCATTTTCATACTTCCTATATCTAAGGTTTCACTTTACGACATATGGAATAACATATTCTCTTTAAGTTACTGACCTTCTGGCGCTTCTTCATTCCTTTGGGATTCCAGAAAAGAATCAGCAGGAATTAAACAAATGAAGCTTTCTCGGTCTTGGGTATTAATGATTACTTCATGGGATAACAACCGAGTTAAATTGAAATCGTAAACATCCAATTTGGCTCGATTGTATTCTGTAAAGTCATCATTAATCAGTAGGATTGCGTCAATTTTCTGCCAGCAGCAGCACCAGCAGTAGCAACGGCGGCAGCAGCAGCAGTAGTAGTATTAGTAGAGTAGTAATAGTAGTAGTAGTGCCAACGACAGTGTATTAGCTCAGGTTATCTATAACCACAATGTTCTTCCTCTCAAAGAGATGCCGTGGTTACGGCGTTACAGAATACCAACAGTGCGTAGCAACTGCTCATCGGCTTTAACAAGCAGTTTAACGTTAATCAGCAGGAACACCTGCTGTCATGCCACTACAAAATAGAAAGGCAGAAGAAGTTTTGGTTTAGCCTTGCTGTTTTTCACAAAGCAGTACATTATATCTTTTTTAATGCAAAACTATTGGTTTTTCCGAAAGGAAGTGTCTATAAGATTTTCATTCAGGTAATCAGCAAAATACAATGTTAAATAGACAATAGAATTACAGCAATAAGAACAACAGATAACTGTGCAGAAAAGTTTCGTTTCCTAGAGGCACAACAAAACAAGTGTATTAAGAGCCGGTCTCCATGGGTGCGCTCGCTTAAGAGCCTCGTTTTGGTGCTTCTTGGCGCAGGGGATCGTAGGTTGGAGTCCCGCCTTGGGCATGGGTGTTTATGTATTTGTAAAAGTGTATTTGTGTGTACATTAGAAGCAAACGATAATCAAATAGAAGAAAAGGAAATGATAGAAAAAAGGAGGAAAATGAATACAGCGCCGGAGTCCCGATATAATCCGGAACTATTTCGCTCTCTCTCTCTCTCTCTCTCTCTCTCTCTCTCACTCTCTCTTCTTTTTTAAAGGAATTTGTAATAAACTCATGATCGTTACCAACGGTAAATCTAGCTGCAGCATTCTTCAGGCTTCCATTCATTCAAATTTGAACAATGTCGCAGACTTTGTCCAGAGAAGAAATTTAAAACTGCTATACCATTTTAGATAAGCGAATACTAAGAATAATTCTCAGTGTCTGCATACCAAAGACCTAACTGCAGCAATATTGAAGTCTCAGGTCACCTTAAGTAACAATGTGCAATGAGTCATCCTGTGCAACGGCCAAACTATTGCATCATTTAATCGCAACACCAGTTACTACTGCCCTCACTTATGAAAATCAACCCCTTTTTGCGGAGCACGTCTTCAACGACTCCCACAATTTTGCTCTGATACCCATAAAGGATTGCCTATAAAGAAGCTTCAAATCAAGATATACTATAAGCGCTGCACGAGGAAGTTGGAATACATTGTTTCTATTTCGCGCCCAACACCATAATTGTAATTTTTTCAATTTGCCAGTTTTTTCTCTCTTTCTTTTGGTACATACATGGTCACTTATTAAAAAAGATGTTCAACCACCGTACTTTTATTTTATTTATTGTTTTTTTAAAATGATTGCCTTCAAACCTAAGGTAAAATCCGCAAATCTTCCTAATGCTTCTCCCGATAACATTTCTAGTATTGTCAGCAGCATTCATAATATTTTGTTAGTTCACTTCTTAGTTTCGAAGGAATTTAATAAATTCTTCCTTACTGAAAGCTTTCACGCACTGAAGAGGTCTTTTAAGGCATAAATATGATTATTGAGATTTCTTGATAAGGATCTGGTTATTAAATCATAAGTTTAAATGAAGTTAAAAAACTAACGGTACCCATAGAAGTGCTTCCATTATTACGAAAACTAAAATTCGTCTCTGTAGCGCTTTCAAAATATATCTCTCTCAAGCGCTCACATTCTCTCTTTTCATCGCGTTCCCCTCTTCAGCTCCATGTGCTTTTAACGCTGTGAAAAGGGACAATGTAAACCACATCGAAGCTCTCGCGATCTGAAGCTTTATTCAAGATGCCAGTACGTTTAGGCTCTCGGAGGAATGGAAACTCGTCCAGCACTTCAGGCCTAAAAATGATGTGGAATCATATATTGAGCAGTATCACACATTCAAATGCATGACAATTTGCGCTACGATGAACACAACACCACACAAGGAATCGAACTCGGGACATCGGATCATCTACATTAAGATACAAACTCAAAAGACGTATTTTATTCACACATTTATTCATATACACTTGTTCATACTTATAATCGCCTGCATATACACACGAACACATACATACTCATAAATACAGATTTCCAAAACAAGACAAAAGTCAATAACCTTTCATAGGGAAACGAGCTAGTGACCCTCCTAAGGAACGCACTCATATATTCAAATCCCAAAAACACTTACACAAATGAACAAACATACACACGACCATGCCTACCCTCCTGCTCGCCCGCACACACACCTACCTACCTACCTACCTACATAGTTGTTCATACATCAATCATCCGCATATGCACACGAACATCTAGATACGCCAGGACACAGATTTCAAACACATAAGTGGAAATACTCTATCACTGAGAAACGAACCCGTGACCCTCCTAAGGAGTCATTCTTATTTACATATATAGGCTAAACACGCAAATTAACTGCATAAAAATACGATGATAAATATAAATAAGACCTGAATTTATAGAATAACTTCTATAATGCCTACAGTGGTAACTAGAGAAAACAGCGCTTCTGTATCAAGAGCAGCAAATGATTCCATCTTGCAACCACCCTCTCCTTGGTGTGCGGGCGGACAGGTTATGGCTGTTTTGTCCTTACAGTAAGAAGGGGGGGGGGAGGCTAGCGTCAGACTTACATTCTTTGTCATAGGGGACTCGTATTTACGAGCGAAGGATCGAGCGAAACTTAAATGCTCTCTAGAAACTGGATTACTTCACCTAATAGAATAAAACTGAAAATGTTATCATGATCAGCAAATCTCTGCCACACACTTTGAAATATTATCTACAGAAAAACATTAATTTTTCCAGGAATTACCGCAAAAATGCAAGCCACCTGCACCTTAAATTATTGTGTATCACTTTTATGTTAGTAGGTGAAATACCAAAAAATATGATATCTCCAGAAATACATTCCAAAGCTTCACAGGGCCTGTTTTTACCAAAATGCTTAACAACTGAATTATACATTATTTGCTAAGATTATAAACAAACAATTGCTAACGAATTCCTCAAGATAAACAGTATAAACTTCGCAGGAGCAGTCTTAACAAAATGTTTAACACGTGCATACTACATTATTTGAAAAAAGTATAAACTAACAAGCCCTAATGAATTCCCTAAAATAACATATATATGAATTCCCCAGAACCTGTCTTAACAAGAAAATGGCTAATACCTGTCCTATACATTATTTGAAAGCATTACAAACAAGTAAACCTCCTAGCGAATTCCACAACGATAAAATAAATAAATGACGCTACAAGAAACAGCCTTTTCTACCGGACTACCGGATTCAATAAAAAAGAACCTTAGGTCATTCAGCAAAGTATCAGTACTGGAGAATCTTGTGATTGAAGCAGTTGCTGATTTGGAGCGTCAATGAAAACAGAAAAAAAAAAAAAAAAAAACTGTGCATCCTCTGAACGCTTTTGCCGGAAGATAATTGGATCGCAACTAGCAGTATTCATGATAAGATTTTTACTTTAAACAGATAAAAACATTTGAATAGTTCTGGATTTAATTTGTATTTTCCAGTGACTTATTTGCTTTAAAAATCGTCTATTGAAAAACTACACTGTTGAAAAAACACAAATTATACTCGCTAATTCATATACAGCATGGCACTTACAAGAACCTTTATAACAGAATTTTCGTATTAACTAATTATACCAAACCTAAGGCTTCAGTATAATATATTAAACGAATAAAAGAATGCGTCATTACCTATTTTTTCACTACACAGAGAGAATCTCTACTGTGTAACCATTACATTATGGTGATTACCGTACTTTAAACAATTAATTTTTCTAGATATATCTTTACACCATGACATCAGTACAATACATAGATATAAATAGCAAAAATTGCACTTGCAAAGCTATAAACTTTAACATACTAATTATATAGAATAATAGCTAACATGAGATATTTAACCTGGAAAAGACATTGCACGATTCAGCAAGGGTCATAATGATAAAAAAAAAAAAAAAATTGAGAAGGAATCTTAAAACAGCAATGTGACATATTATTAGACATTCATTGCACATAAGCATGTGATCATTTTAATAAAAGACACTTGACATTGATACACTGTACATATAAGCACTTTGCTGACTAGCATTAACTTTAAATAGCTTATACACATTGCATTTACACTAAATTCCTCGTTTACTAAGACTGGCATATTAGAAAATTTAGACATAACATATACCTCTAATAGGTTTTTAACATTACACACACTCTCTCCCTCTCTCTCTCTCTCTCTCTCTCATACGCATAAACAAGCATATACTCGCACACACACGTATACATTCACAATATCACGCACACACTCATTTACACATGCACACACATGCTTGCATACATATACATGTAAGCATACACTCGCACACATGCACAAACATGAACCAGGATACACTTGCACTAACGTGCACTCGCACTCACTCATATACACATGCACACACCCCCACACACACACGCGCGCGCACATGTACGCACACTCTCATATGCACATACAGACACACGAGTACACGCACATGAACAAGCATACACTTGCCCACACAAAACTAGATCCAAGATGAGCACCTTCTGACTTGTGAAGCAAATATAAATATGGTCTCAAAATACAAACAGCTCATTGTTCTGATATTTTTAAAAATTCAGAAACAACGAATCCTTCGGGGACGACCTGTACGCAGCGATGTGATGGCAGAGGAAAAGCAGCAGGGACAACTCGAAGTGCACAGGCTTATGCCGAGCACTACTCACTCCTTCCAACAGCCGTAAGATATTTAATTTTTTCCCTGAAAAATATTGCAACGATGTTACATACATCAACCTTGAGAGAGACCAAAAAAGCTATACCTTGATTCGTTTGGTATATATTGCCGGAAACGAAAGATCTCTTGACTTGTCAAGGAGAGGTCATAAGCAGCTTGCACTCTCTCTTGATCTGGCAACAAGCAGGATCTCTGATGAAGCCAAGGAGCCGCAACAAGCAGGATCTCTGATGAAGCCAAGGAGCCGCAACAAGCAGGATCTCTGATGAAGCCAAGGAGCCACAACAAGCAGGATCCCTGATGAAGCCAAGGAGCCGCAACAAGCAGGATCTCTGATGAAGCTTAGGAGCCGCAACAAGCAGGATCTCTGATGAAGCCAAAGAGCCGCAACAAGCAGGATCTCTGATGAAGCCAAGGAGCCGCAACAAGCAGGATCTCTGATGAAGCTTAGGAGCCGCTGAATCTTTGCATGTCTACAGTGCATAGATGCAAGAGGAACAATGATGACAACGTGATCAACTAGGCTCCCAAAAACCTAAAGCTCAGTCATAACCATCTTCAATATAACACAATAAAGGGGCATTTAAAGGTCGAATTTTGAATTTAAAAAGAGAAAATATAGCTGAAACTACAGAACCTGAGACATTCTTAGAGAAGTGTATTGAATGAGATGACTTTACCATTGACCAAAAATCAATCAGGATTCAAGATCATTTGCTCATTACAAGTGACCTTTATGGTTCAAGCTCCTAAAACAGATCATATTGAAACCACTCATTCCAATATTTAGACTAAGCTGGGGCTTCAGTCAACAGACCTGCATAATGTGTTCTCCTCTAAGGAAGTTGAATCTCTCGAAAATATATCACAATTTAAAGGTCAAGCAAGCTGCAAATCTTTACTGTCTGTGAATGTCCTAGTCAATAGTACGAGCTATTATGATCCATTAAATGCATCTTGCTATACAGAGCTGCCTGCTGCAATTAGAACAAAAAATGCCGTTCAAAACATTCAGAGTTTCGATGAATGCTGCTTCGCTCGCTGTATGCTGCCTGCAAAATATGTCATAGGGAATGACTAGAAAATATCATAATAATGGATTATTCAGTGAATTTGAATATACGGGAATAAATTCCTGTGTCAACCTCCATCAGGTAGATTATTTTGAAGAGCAAAACCCCAGGAACATCGGTCGCTGTATTCGGCATAGATTATAACAGTTCTGTAATCCCTCAATACCAACTCAAATTAAAACAAGATCTTCATGTGAATCTTCTCTTGATTGCTGACGATGACGCATCACATTACTGTTAGATTAAAGACTTATCGAGATTGATTTCCAAACAAGCGAATTCATAAGCAATAGGTCCTCACATTAGGATTGAGGATCCCCTGAAAAAGCATCAACTAAGATGCAAGAAATGCCAAGTTTTGAAAAGCTGCAAAGAGAGTGACATTATTAAATGTTCCTCATATTCAAAATATGCTCCTGTAAGGTTAGTGATTTGAGTGTGTGCTACCAAAGGTTCAGTCCTGTAAACCTTCAGCTAATGAGAGCTGCAACATGTCTACACACAATTATGAAGCAATGTCAATATGTCTTAAACTTCTATGTCGTCATGACGAAACATTGTCTAAAGTTATGCTTTTTAGAAGTTCTGACGCCTTCGAGCAATTCTTAGTTGAGTTCAGAGCAATAGCCGATGTGGTTATTGATCGGTATAGCAAAATGGAGGATATACAAATGGCGAGCAAGCCTTCTCTGCTATGGTGTCGCCCTCCGTGGTGTAATGGTTACCATGCTGACTTCATATACCCAAGGTCGCGAGTTCAAACCCGGCGGAGGACGATGGATTTTTTCGGGCGTAAAAATCCTTAGCATGGCTTCCTTCGGAAGGGAAGTAAAGCCGTGGGTCCCGTGTCGTAGATTTACGGCACGTAAAAGAACCTCAAGCCTGATAGAGGGGCCTCTGAGCAAAATTAAGCGATCTTTCATGCTCAATATAGAATGGGACGCTAAGAACCAAAGCAGTTAAAGAGCGTGCATAAATAACACGCCATTTACATTTCTGCTATGGTGACAATAAAATGCAAAGCAAGAAATAGCCTGAATAACCTTGAGGATGATTTGCATGTTTCACTGTCAACTGTAAAACCCGACATCACATATCTGTGCTCTAAGCATCAATCACAAGTTTCACATTAATCATTAATCGAACAAAATTTATTGATGTATTTTTACTCAGTGATTGTACTAACGTTTACTGTATTATGTTATGGTGTGCGTTATTATTATATAATATTTCAATAAGTTAACCTATTAAGGTTAATTTTCTTTTAATTCAAGGAAGGTGTTTAATGTTATTCCCAAGGGTGCCGTAAACTTCAAAAGGTTGGGAAACACTGGGTTAGACTACTGGCCTCTCAATAAGGCGACCTCATGTGGGATTTGTGGTGGACAAAGTGGTGCAGGGCGGGTTTTCTCCGGGTTTTCCGGGTTTCCCTGCCATCGCATTCCACCGGTGCCCCATCTTCGTTCCAAATATCCTCTGTGTCATCGCTTGCGGTGCCATACTAGTAAAAGTGGGCATAAAACACTATCTGTATAGTCCATATGTAAAGGAAGAAGGAGTGGAGCTCAGTTGTGGTTGTATGTCTACCGTGTAACGTGACCAGTATTGTCACTCATTTATGTAGTATCCATTATGATTCACTCCCTTGTAAAAGTTATACCTTTTTTTCTTCGGTTAATTTTATTTCCTTATGTTAGAATCGTATATTTCAAAATTTTCATACACGAGCAGCTAAAGTATGATTCATCTTGTGATCATATAGTCAGAAATGCAATTCGTGCTTAATGATAGCAAATATTCAAATCAAGTATTAAATCAAGGTTTTATTGCGCAATGATAAGATAAATCTGAGGGCTTAATTGGGATTTTTCTTAAATTGCAGTTGAAAATGACCCTTCAAAGTCCAATGTACGTCAACACTTGCAAAAGTTATATCTCTCACGATTTGCGCGAATTTCCGCGAATTTCCGCGGGGTTGTTATCGTCGGGCTCATTATTGTGCATCAGTGATTGATAGCTGTGATGTATGCAAAGGTCATACACATTTATTGCTCTAATTATTATTCAGTTTTATATGCAAATGAATTGCTCTAATTAGTATGCATATTACTTGTTTTAATCGTTATGCAAATGAGATGGGGTGGAAGGGTCCTGGACCCGGCCACTACTAACTACTATTAAAGTTTAATAGTAATGCTCTCCTATATCAATTATCTACGAGAACATTATGGTCACTAATGTAATGTATTATGTTTGATAGAAATTATTGAGTTTAGTTGCTATTAATTAGTTCGCGATCAATTAGCGTGGCTGAAGCATTACTTATTTCTATTGAGTATATTTTACTGTTTTTTGTTAGTAGCAGACTGTTAACAGAAATACAGGTATCGATACTTTAACTCTGTCTGTGGTAGCTAATATTTTCGTTACCTCAACCATAGTAGCTTTCAGTAATATATTCCATGGAATACATTCTAAGTCACATGAAAATTATCGGTGTTGTGTTAATTTGGACTATAAATTGCTTTTTATAACTTATTATATTTTATTATTTCTTAAATTAACCTGCAAAACTCCATGGAATTTATTCACCATGTTTTGCATTGATGTCTCCCCCAGGGGCCTACTACGCAAGGTACTTGTTAGGCTCATCCGGGGTCCCGGGCCAAACTTGACTCCCTCTTGGGGCAACCTCTGAGTGGTGAGGGAGTCAGTAGGTCTAAAATCCCACCCTGAGGGGAGACCCGTGTCGGTGAAAAGGGATATCCTTGTTGGTTGAAGGTTGTACATCTGAGCCTGGGCTTCTGATCTTCAATAACTGGGGGGGGGGGTGCAGCCTAATACAGCACTTTGGTTTCTGCTTCGCCTAAACGGGAGGCTAGGGACTTACCTACCCCTAGTCAATTGGCCAGACCTAGGTATTATACCGAACTCCAGGGTGAGTGGGACGGCGAGCCTGCTATATCCCCAGTGGGCTGACCCCTCGTTGGGCTCCGCGGTGGCTGGGGAGCACTGGGGAATGGATTTATACTATGTTTTATGGCACCCAATAATAAGCCTTACAAATCTAATAAAGACGTACGAAAAGAACAAGTCGTGTCATGTGGTCCTCGCTACTTGGTTATTAATAGGGCAGAAGATGGAAAGAAGTTTTCAACCTTAACCCTTTTATTATCCAAAGGGGTCTGGACAATATCGCTGGTCCAGTGAAATCATGCGTACGGGCTCGAAACGAAACTTTCCTGGTCGAAGCCAATTCCGCCGCCCAGGATGCTAGAAAACTTAAAGCTGCGATGTTAACAAGTTATCCTGTAAAGGTTGAAGTGCACCGGTCGTTAAACTCCTTACGCGGCGTAGTCATCACCCGTGTACTGGACTGTTTGTCCGTTGAGGAGATAAAGGAGAATCTTTCGGCTCAAGGTGTCATATCCGTTTATCGGGTTTAGCGCAAGGTCAGTGATGAATTCCTGTTTACCCGTACCCTGTTTCTGACTTTTGATCGAGTTCACGTCCCTCAAAAGACCAAGGCAGGGTATAAAGCCATTGAGGTTAGGCCGAATATTCCAAACCACTCCGATGTTATAAATGCCAGCGTTTTGGCCATACTAGCGAGCTGTGCAACGGAAAATCCACCTGCGTCTGATGTGGTTACATCTCCCACGATGGTGCTTGTGTTTCAACTCAATCGTACGTGAACTGTAACAGCGAGCATTCATCTAGTTCCCGAGATTGCCTCCATTTCGCAGAAGAGAGGGCAATCCAGGATATATGGGTATATGGGTACAAGAGACGGTGTCCTCGGAAGGGCGCTCGCTACTGAGACTTCACGAGCCCTACGTTCTGAGATCCGGAACCTATAGCTTTATTGTAGCTAAGTCGGTACCGACTTGAGAAATCGCAACACAAACCGGCGATTTAAACGGGGCTACCATATCAGAAAAGGTTCTCGTAGCCAGAGAGATGACTAGGCCTAGCACATCTACTTCTAAGACGGCGTCACCAACTTCCAAATCCACCTACATAAAAAATAGTCCAGCACAAGTATCACCCCGACCTTCGACCTCCGGAAATAAATCTGGCAGGCCCACAACCTCTACCGCATCGAATATTACTTTCAAGACGCATTATGTACGAAGCAACTTCTTGAAACAAAGTGAAGTTCACCACCAAATCATCTCAGAAAAGGAAAAGTTAGCGCCACTCCCTTCGTCAATCCTCTTCTGAGGACTCTTCTAAGAAGAGCAGAGATCAACGACCACCATCCTCGTTGATCAGTACCTCTAATCGGTTCCAGGTTCTCGAACCGAAAGTTTCTATCGGAAAGGGGTCCTCCCTCGTGGAGGAGATGGTAAAGCAGGATTCTGTGCCCACTGCCAGATGGAAAGTGCGTAAGCGAAAGGATTATGTACAAAATGTTAGTCCTACACCGAAGAAAAAAGAATTAAACAGACCAGCCCAACCTAATCTACAGAAACGTCTTTCCATTTAGCTCTTATGCCATAATCTGGTCTATCCGATGGCTATCCTGCAGTGGAACATACGCGGCATTAAACCCCATCGACCAGAGCTTCAATTGTTGCTGGCCCAGAATCAACCTTCAGTCGTAGGCCTCAAGAGGCAAAGCTCCGTCCCCAGGACACTGTTACCATCAAGCAGTACTCCTTCGTTCGGTGTGACTTATTACTGAAAGAGGGTGTAGCGGCATAAGGTGGTGCAATGATGCTCGTTCGTGATGATTTAGCCGCTGAGTCCGTGCCCTTAACATCTGGCATCCAGTCCGTCGCTGGACGGATTAACCTGCCTTCTGCTATATTCACCATCTGTAGAATCTATCTGCCTCTATCTGCTGACCTCTCGCTCATTAACTTTGAAGACCGAGTTTCACAGTTACCTACACCCTTTTTATTGGTAGGCGACATGAATGCCCATCTCCCACTTTGGGGCTTATCTCGGGCTGTGCGAGAGGTAAGCTAATTGTAGACTTCTTGAACAATACGAATACTACTCTCCTGAACACCGGAGAGCCCACCTTTCCTTCTGATGCCTTTCATAGTTTTTTTCACACACTGATATAGTAATTTGTTCACCACAGTTTGCAGTCTCTTTATGCAGGAATAGCATCTCTGATTTGTATTTTAGTGACCACCTTCCTTGTCTTATTAGTCTCTTGACCCACGATGTATGTCCACCGTATGGCTAAATTTAACTATGAGTACGACTCACTGAACTATTTCGTCGACCAACTCACAGAGAGAGAGAGAGAGAGAGAGAGAGAGAGCCGCGCCGTGGGCGAGTGGTTAGACCATTCACCTCTCACCTTGACGGCCGGGGTTCGATCCCAAGCGACCGCATTTGAGTATTGTGGTGGACAAAGTGGCGCAGGGGCGGCTTTTCTCCAGGTTCTGCGTTTCCCCTGCCATCACATTCCAACGGTGCTCCAGTTCATTCCATGTATCACCAGTGTCATCACCTGCGGTGCCTTGGTAGTAAAAGCGGGCGTTAAACACTACAAAAAAACTCACAGAGAAGCTTCTTTCTGCTGAGCAATCCATCCCACCTTCAACTGGACACACCCGTTGATTTCCGGTACCTTGGTGGACCGATGAATGCTGGAATGCTATTCAGGCTCGCAGGCGTGCTCTACGTGTTTTCCAGCGTCTCCCTACCCAAGAAAATATGACACACTATAAGAAAATACGTGCGTATTCCGGACAGGTTATTACGGATAACAAAAAGAACATAGAATAAATTCGTAGATTCCTTTAATCGACATTCAGCATCCTTTTAGTATAGGATAAGTTAAGGCGTGTGGCTGGTAAATCGCCGGTCTCAAAACACCTGCCGGAGCTGTTCTTGATAGGTTTGACGTGGCAAACACTTTAGGCAGTGCTTTCACTCAGTTGTTTAACTCAGACTATTATTCCCCTGAGTTTCTTACAGTTAAGGCTCAGGCGGAATCTCAAGGAGTCTCTTTTCGTTCTGGAAACCTGGAAGAGTATAAACTCCTTTGCACCATGGCAGAGCTAGACAATGTGCTTACATCTTCGCGACATTCTGCACCAGGACCAGATGGCATGCAGGCCCAAATGTTGCAACATCTCTTCCCTTATGATAAGGTCTATAATCGTATCTGGGTTGACGCCATTTTTACAGACTTGTGGCGGGAGCCCACCACGATACCTACTTCTAAACCTGGAATGGACCGTCATCTTCCATCCAGTTACCGTCCTATTTCACTCACCAGTTGCGTATGCAAAGTGATGGAACGCATGAGCAATGGACAGTTGGTGTGGTGGCTGAAATTCCACAATCTTCTGACTACCACCCAGTGTGCTTTTTGGCGACGTCGTTCAGCAACTGACCACCTTCTCTCGTTGTCAACTCAGATCATGGACAGGTTTCTTAAGAACAGCCAAAGAGTTCAGGTATTTTTTGACCTCGTGAAGCCCTATATTACATGTTGGAGAGTGAGGATATTACGTTCTCACCACAGCTGAAACATACCTGGGCGCCCACCGTTCTTCACTCAGCAGTTTATGCGGGACCGCGTTTTCCGAGTAAGGGTCGGCTTGGTTTTTTTTTTTTTTTTTTCTAACCATTTTATTCAAGAGAACAGAGTGCCGCAGGGCTCGGTACTAAGCGTGACGCTGTTTACTTGAGCTATTAATTCTATATCGCAATGTGTTCTCCCAGGTGTCTCGTCCTGTTTGTTTGTGGACGACTTTGCTATCTTCTGTACCTCTCAGTGCACACAGTTTTTGGAACGCCGTCTCTAGTGTGTTTGGACCATCTTTGTGATTGCAGCTCGAAACACGCCTTTAGTTTTTCACCTGAGAGGACCGTCTGCGTTAACTTCTGACGCCATAGATGGCAAATGGCACATACTGTTCAACTCGGGCCAGATTTACTTCCCTTCGCAGATGAGGTGAGATTCCTGGGGTTTGTATTCGATCGGAAACTATGCCGGTCATCAGATATAGCACAGCTTAAAGCGCGATGTGACCGTTCTCATAATATTTTACGGATACTAAGTGAAATATTTTGGATAGCAGATAGAACGGTACTGCTGCGTCTTTATCGTACGCTGATTGGATCCAAGTTGGACAATGGTTGCATTGTGTACTCTTCAGCACGACCATCTGTGCTGAGACGACTTTACAGTCCATAACCACGTCATCCGTGTGGCTATTTAGGCTTTTCCAAGCAGCCTAGTTGTTAGCCTCTACGCTGAATCGGCAATATTTACACTATATTTACAACATTCTCTGCGATGTTGGCGTGATGTCCTGTTGGGTAATTATGGCTGTGGGCTAAGCAGCATGCCTTCGCATCCAACGTTTACCCACTTTTTCAATACCTTACTGGACGAACGGTACGGGAACTTGTCACTCAGTCCCAGACCTGCAGAATTTTTTTTTTCCGCGAGCTACTTCAGAAATACCATATTGCAGTGTCTCGCATGTTTTCCACGGAGAGAGGAAGTACCCCCCTTGGCTACGTTATACATCCCACGAGGATCTGAGGATGACAGTTTACTTGAAATATGCGATGCCCGAATTTAGTATCCGTACTTGTTTTCTTTGAATTTTTATCCCACTACAGTGACCGCATTTGTATATACACCGACAGCAGTAAGTGTGCCGTCAGTGTTGGATGTGCATTTGTTACTGGGACCGACACCTATTCTTTTGGTCTGCATAGTAGTACATCCATTTATACTGCTAAGCTGTCTGCCATCTCTCGAGCCATTGTTTACGTTAGCCGTCGGAATTTTTGTGACTGCCTCCTAATGAGCAACTCTCTTAGTGCCCTTCAGAGTGTTTGTGAGTTCTACAACCACAACCCTATCGTGCAGCGGATCCATAACCTCCTCCACATTTTACACAGTTCCGGTGTAAATGTGGAGTGTGCATGGATTCCTGGTCACGTCGTCTTACAGGGTAATGAGCTCGCGGATTCGGCAGCTAAGACGGCAGCAACGCATCTCAGCACTGTGCTTTTTCTGGTAACTTCTGCGGACTTCCGGCTTGTGTTTCGGTGAGCGGTGCTTTCTTGCAGGCATGAAGAACGGTCGGCTCTCCGCGGAAACAAACTCAGGGAAGTGAAGGCTCTCCCTGTATACTGGGTAACCTCCTTTCGAAAATCTCGTCGGCAGGAAGTGACTATGGCTCGTTTGCGGCTTGGTCACTGTATTTTTACATACAGCCATATTTTTAAGAAAGATCTTGCTCCTCTCTGCCCGCTCTGTAGGGAGGCATTATCGGTCCGTCATATGTTGCTGGACTGTTTTGCTCTAACACATTTACGCGCCGCTCTCCAAACGCCAGGTGCTCTCGCGGAGATTTTGGCGGACAATGAAAGGGCGGTGGATATGATTTTTAAATTCTTAATGCAATTGGGTTTTAGAGTAAGTATCTAGTAATTTATTGCTTTTTATTTTACTTTATTTGTATTTACCGTGACCGCTATGTGGTCCGTAAATGTGTTTTTAACTTTTTAAGCATAAGCCTTAAATAAGGCTTAGTTTCAGCATTTTATTCATTTTATCTGCGTTCTTTTTACTGGTTTTTATCGGCTGATGTATACCTCTGGATTTCCGCAGGGCAGTTTGTATTTAACCTGGATTTTATTTATTTAGCCGCTGTTTAACTTATGGGTTTTGTCTCTTAGTTTTAGGCACATTTGTCTTTGGAGGGCGCTGATAGCGACAAAGTTGAGCGCCCTTAAACACCACTCATCATCATTGATGTTTTTCAAGTATTTCTAACATGAATTGATATTCCGCCTCCAACATTTTCAGTAGCAATGTGATGGGCAGTGAATTTTGTTACTCTGAAGAATCGAACTATGTTGTCCTTGAGCCAGGTTTCCATTATTACAAGCACTTCTATATAGTTATTGTAGCCGCAGGAAATGCATTATCATATAATGAACTTCAATTGTTGACAATTGATCTAGCATTCTGTCATTCAATATGCATCTTTGATATAAGCTCAATTTCATATAAAGCTTCGATAATTATCTACGGAAACATGTTTTAACTCACTTATAAAATCTTCACAGCCAAAGATAAAATGTGTTTTTTGTTTTCTGGTGTGTAATTATGCTCCTTAGGGTGGTTTTCTTTTCATTGCCCATTGGGTGATGTTTCCCAGTAATTCTGATTGACGGTCTAAACTGCCTTTCTCTTATTAAGATGTTCTATCCCTGGTGTATGGACTTACAATCTTACCTTCTCTCTAAATCCCCAGTGTTTTTGCTGAGGAATCGCTGAGATTAGTCAGGTGATCGTGGAAGAAAATTAATTGAAGAGGGCTGAATAATCCTATAGCAGCCCTGGATACTCTCCTTTTGTTTATTCTGGCCAGGGCATTTCCCTCCTCTTTCAATGCCTTGAAAAGCGAAACAGGATAGGGGATCTCGTTGTCTAACATTCATCTTGGGGGGGAAGGCTATGTGCTGCATTTATGTCATTATACGTCAGGTAAACACCAAGACGTTAGGGAACTGTGTAATAGTGTCAAATGCATATTTTCTTTCACGCTGTGGTAGGCCACTGATGATTAGGTTATTTTTCGCTGCTTCACTTCATTGATGTTATTTTCCATTGCATCTAATTCAGCGTTACAGATCAATTTTACATTCTGCTCCATCTTTCAGTTGATGTCTTTTATTCCATGTCTCACCTTTTTCTAGCCTTCATTCATGGATAAATAAATGATGCCCCTTTATCTTCTTCATTTCCTTTCTTAGGCCCTGTATTTTAGATTATTTTTTGGTGGACTGCACCATTGAGGACCGTATTATTTGCAGTTTAAGTTGAGACATGCCGTCATTCCTCTCGCTAATCATATTTGGATTAGTATTTACACTTAGTTCTTGATATTTCTCCTTAGAGATTTCAAAGTATGCCATATCACACATCTCATACACTCTCCATTATATTTAGACCATTTGTGTGCTTTTAACTTGTTTTCTACCTGGAGCATAAACACTTGCTGTCACCATCATGTTTTCATATTTCCCTTCAATAGCCTATTTCTCTATCAACTTCCTCTTACTAGAGACAAACGTTTGCAAAATTCTCATCATAACGAATTTCCTTGTAGGTAGCAACATACATGGAGAATACAAGAAACTGTAGGGGCAGCTAAATATTTAAAAGCAGGTCGGCATATCAGTCTTGAAATTGCATGACAGCGTAAAACAACTAATATTGATAGTACTTTCAAAATAAATATCTCAAAGGTTACATTCACATGACTTTCTGTACCCATTGTGATTTATTTCTAATTAGCTGTTACAAGTTCTTCCTCGTTCTAAGAATTAACATTTGTGGATATAGTTTCATTACAAATTTGTTGGTCGTGCAATGTGGGGGGGCCCTTCGGTAACAAGCCAACGCAATAGCCAACCCTTAAAATCCGGTTACCATATGCTTGCTTTGAATTTCCACATACACCCCATGGCACCATGAGCAGGAACTCATCTTTACATCACACCAAAAATGAAAGAAGTGTTGAAAATGTCAAACCAATGAGAATGAATGTCTATAACATCGCTCAAGCCACAAAAGAGTCATTCGAAATAAATGTAATGTCAATTATAATGAGTTACATATTTTTTTCTGTTCATTAATATTTAGTTTATCTATTATACTTTACCCGCTATGAAATTATACAGAATTACTTTCGAATAAGGGGGCCTCCATTGACTACTACCTAAACTTTGAGGAAATATACTTTATTTGTCATGCAAACGTCTTAATAGGTTTATGATCCTTTAAAAAGAATCGTTAGGTCCATTTTTATGAAGCACAAAAACACCGAAAAATGTTCCATACTGATGATCCAGGCTGGGATATTTACTTTCTCAATCCATATATACGTACATAGTGGGTAAAAAAGTTGTTGTGCTACAAATATTAAAATACATGTTTTGAGGGTTCCTGAATAAAACAACAAATTATAATAAGGATTGTGTTTGTCTGCTGAGTGAACTTTTTAGAGTGTTTAACGTCCGCTTTTGCTACAGATGGCACCGCAGGCGGTGACACTGATGATACATGGAATGAGGTTGGAGCACCGGTGGAATAAGATGGCGGTGGAAACCGGAGAAAACTCGCCCCTACGCTGCTTTGTCCACCACAAATCTCACATGCAGTCACTTGGGATCGAACCCTGGTCGTCTAGGTGAGAGGCGAGTTGTGTGTGTGTGTGTGTGTGTGTGTGTGTGTGTGTGCGGGCAACATTGCTCAAAACGAAATGTCTGTTAAATAGCAAACTTCGAATTTAAGTTTAGCATCTTTCAAAGATGAGACACAAAGATTTTCACTCCAAACTATCGTGTAAATGGTACATTTTTCAAAAATGTTAATTGTCTTACAAATGGCTCTAACGATTTTGATTAAAGTACCATATGTTTAAGATATTTTCATAGTAAATAAAATTTATATCTTGAATTTTCTGGGAATATCCCCTGAAGATCTGTGCATTCTGGGCGACTTTTGTATAACTTGTAAATCGTAAGAGATAGACAAAAGCTTACTACAGAAAAGCGTATATCTCGCTAAAAGCGTATATTTGGGGAGAGAGATAGAGTTAACCATTTCCGAGAAATGCCAGTCTCGGAAATGGTCGCCATTCAATCATATCTCGTCTTTTTTACTCCTGTTCATGCAAAGAGAACCGAATTTCAATGTCAAGTACATAGCGACAGCTTTTAAAGCATTTGGCTATCACTTGACACTAGTATATTCCCCTATTTCGTTTCAGCTTACAAGGAAGCAAGTAATGAGAATATTTCTGCTAATGTTTATATCGATTAACATGATGTAGATTAAAGAATAACGTTTTGTAAGAATAGTTTAAGTAGAACAGATAGAGAAAATCATATGAATGGAACACACCATATAATTCTTTTTAAATCTACATATTGATTCTTTGAAATAACTAAACTTAAACATCAGGTTCATTATTTCCTCGACATTCACACACCTACCAACCTATCTGCATAAAACTTCGCGAACCTTTCCTAAAAATCTGACGTGTTCCATTCACATGACTTTCTCCACGAATTTTGCAACGAACTATTCTCACAAAAGCTTATTGTTCTTTCTACTAATGGACATAAACATTAGCAAAAATTGTTTAATTACTTAGTTCATTCTAAGTAGAAGACAAATAAGAGAATACACTAGTCTAATGCGATAGTCAAGTCTAAAAACTCGTAGATGAGCGATGTAATTAAAAGCCCCTTCTCTCTGCAAGTCCAGGATGGAAAAAGTGAATAACGACTTCCCATTTGAGAGAACAATTTTCTACACGAAGAATAATGTGCAATGGAGCTATTTTCTTGAAAATCTTCGTGTCGCAACCTTGAAAGGTGCTGAACTTAAATATTAAGTTTGGTATTTTGTTCATTTTTGAGCTATGCTGTTCAGAGGCACAAGAACACACACACACGAACGTGCACACACACACACACACACACACGGAGTTTTTCTATTTTTTTCAGGGGACTTGAGAATATTTACTTCCGGTGAAATTTCGGTTTCAATTTTTTTGGTTGGATTACAATTGCTTCTCTACCTACTATATACATTTGTACGAGGGCAATGCAGAAAGTAACAGACGATATGGCATAATTAAATAATAACAAAAGATAATTAAATAATAACAGTACCTTACTCTATTTCTCAACGTAATCTCCATCTAGCAAGACATTTACTGTCACGTGGAACTAGTTTTCCAGTACCGATATTATACTTTTGTGCCGCACAGATGTTCGGTCAATCGAATTTTATATACAGATGGCGCAAGTGTATGGTGATAATGCAATGAACGACTGTTCAGTTAGAAAATGACGCATAATTTAGAGCAATCAAGGAAGAACCAGTATATACCACAAAGACCGAAGTGGAAGTTCAACAATGTTATGGAGCAGTTGAAAGTAGATGTTGATAAAAGAATTCAGAAAAACCGGTGTTTCATTTTGCACACCATACATGACTTTTTGGGTGAAAAGGTTTTCCAAGCTCAAAGTGGCAGTACGTCTTGGGTCAGATCTTTGACGGTAGAAGAGTGTAACATGTGCATTGAAACACCGATACCACGTGACAATAAATACCTTGATAGCACTGACGACTACGTTGAGAAACAGAGTAAACTTCTGTAACTTTGTAAGTAAAGTTTTGTGTTGATAGCTTTCGTTATTCTTTAGTTATGCGAAATCCTCTGTTATTTTCTGGACGGCCCTCGTACATAGACACAGATAGTAAAAAAAAAAAACTATATTTTATAGAAGGGTACTTAGATATGTAGATATTTGTGGTAAAACCTACTATCGAATTTTTGATAGTTACAGCCTACTAGTACATGTTAGAGAAATTAAAACTCTGGTTTGGTACATTCACATGAGTTTATCTACTGATTATAGTAGATAAACTCATATAAATATAGAACTATGCTTACAGAATATATTTTTTCAGTCTGCTTTATATTAATCGGTTTTACACGAGCAGTCGCACTAAATAGTTCGTTGTAAATACCAGGCGGATATGGGACCCAAAGCAATATTCAAATGTTAAAAGTGAGTCGATATATAAGGTATAGCTTTTTTGGTCACAATATTTCGTGGACGCCCTTCCGGCATCAAAACAGTAATAAATGTTCATGTTAATATGGGTCTGAAAATCATTTCAAAATTCAAGACAAAATGTTTAGTCACGCCCAATGTCTTGAAGTTTAAACAAGTTTTTCCAGCTGACTTTCTCCTGCTCGATTCATACCCTAAATCTGCACTCCGCACTATCATGTGCTCTGTTGCAAGTTCCTTGAGTGTTTCGCATTTTATCAAATGTGGTGAGATTGCGTTCTCTCAGAGTGTCAAAATCCTGTGTAGCAGTCGCATAAACCACGAAATTTAAGTGTCCGGAGGGAAAGATATCCATTGATGTCAAATCCGGAAATCAAGCAGGCCATGCAATGAATCCCCTTGGACCAACCCACCTATGCGGAAATTTAACATTAAGATACGTACTACTACGCGCACATTTTTAATTGGCCATTCGGCTCTAAAGTCTTCAATTAATAAGTTTCATGTAATTTTGGAGGCAGAGTAGAGCGACAACATAGCCACAGGCAAACTATACACTTCCGCCTCAGCTAGTGGCTTCAATGCTGAAGTTTCATTCCCTCTAAAGATTCCAGAGTCTATGCACGTGTAAGTAGAGTTTGATAATTCGTTAGCTCACGATACATTAGATAACCTATACACCATAATGGCCGAGGGCCTGAAAGAAAAAAACTCTCTTTTGTTGTAAACACTGCGGAAAGACAGGCGGGCCATATCTTTCTTCTTCCCACTGGACCTCGCTTCCCCATAAAACTAGCCTCCAAGCAAATGTGCGCGCTTATTATATGATATAAATGAGCTGAAGCACTATCGTGCAAAGGCCACGGTGTTTGGATGGCGTTCAGACTTACATCATAAACTAAAAATACAACTAATTTCTGAGAAACTGTAGATACGTCTCTCCATTCAGGTGCGAAGAAAGAAATAGGCATCAATAAGGTAATGATGAATAGGTCCACCTCAAACGTTTGAGTAGAACTTCTATTGATGTCCGTCCTGTTGCAATTATGCGAATTTTTATAGGCCTAAATATGTGTATTATGAAAACTGAATACCATCACGAGTAAACCCAGCCTCATTAGCTAATAGGGTACATAATAAGAAATGCTTGTACATAGCAGCATTCTGTAAGTTACAACGGCAAGTTGACTCAATGTTCACAAGATTTAATCCTTGCATCCGGTGAAGGTGATATGGCTAGAGAAGATTTACATGGAAAATTATCCATATAGTCATTTGACTAATACCTTTTATTCTTGCAATGCGTCTTGTGATATCTGACAGATTTGGACACATATCTTGAAGAACTCGTCCTTTACGGTAAATGCTTCGTAACTCGCTTGGTCTCCCAACATTCAAAACACAGATCTCAAATGAATGAATCTTCTCAAGCGTCATTGAGTGCGTGAATGTACAAGGAAACTGCCTGTTGGAGTACTTTTCGACTCACGCTCGTAATGTATTCCCATTGTAAGATCATACATGTAATGTATATGAGTTTGTTCACTCACAGAATATACTTTTTCCTATCTTCGTACTCTGTAACAAAGAACTGAACAAAAGAGTCAAACAATCAAAAACAACAATTTAATTAAATTAGCTAGCATTGGTGTCAATAAAGGGGAAAATCCTGGATGTTCTCTAACAATAGATGTTCAAACATGTTAATATAAACTTTTTACAGTTTTGGTGTTCACAGTTCGTCACCAAAGTATTTGACACCAATAATGGTACATCCTGTACGGCTTGAAACTCAGTTCTTTCCTTGACATTGTTAGAACCAAATAAATGATCACCAGCTCACAAAATGATAGAAGAAATGCAGATTCCTCTTCACTTCTTAAAAATATTGCTAAACGAAGAATACTGAATGGACCATCCCCTGTGATTCATACCAATAACAGTAGTATGTCATTTGTAAAGAGGGAAATAAATACCGTGGCAATTTCTGAATGAGCACCCTATACATATAATTTATTGAGTATGCCCTACTATCAGAACACATCTACTCTTATTTCTATTTGTGCCTATTGATTTAACTTTCAAACATGAAATGCAAAACATTTTCCTAAACCAGGAAGCACAACTATGAGTATTATTTATTTTATTTTAGATATAACATTAGATACCGGTAGTTAGGGAACTTTAGTGTGTACAGTGAAAACTAAAGCTTATTACTTTTACTACTGATAGTTTTGAAAAGAACGGAACATGCAATTTTACTTAAACCCTCAGTGCTCTCTTAAGATATTAAACAGGTCATTATTTACATCTATGACAGTTAAAAAAGCATCTTAAGTGCTTGGAATTTTGCAAATTATATGTAAACAGTTTTAGTCCTTTTACCAATGAAATATTAAGGGTATAATTCACTTTCTTTGGCTGTTTAGATCTTATTTCAGCTCTGTTGGAAGATTGTCATAGGTTTTGCTACGAACTTGCACTGTTGGAGACAGTGAGCAGAAATCGGAGCAATGCTTGCAAATTATAAAGCATATGCGTGAAATTCTGTAATATTAATACAAGTACAAGAAATATCGGCAGATTAGGTATACTATTTCCTCAATTTAATTATGCTAGTGTTAACTGCACACATTGATGTATTAAGGTATTGTCATAAATTTAGCAATTTAATGCTTAAGGCATGTGTATTATAGTACTCACAGTCGCATTCCCTGAAGGGTCCGTCCAGTAGGTATATCACGGAAGCTTATAGTGGAAACGACGGCTCTCTTACTTAGAGTATGGTAAGCAATCCAGCAAATGCGCATTCATGATTATGACCAAAACTCTCCAGGGAAAAATAATGAAATGCGGGAATTACAGGAAGCTAGACAGAAAGACTATGGAGAAACACGCTAGTCCATAACAATTTAAAGACCCGTCCCACTACGAGAGCTGCCCAGAGAAGGCGATGAATTGCTCATTCAAACAAGCAGCACTGGTGTACAAAGGTCGTAAATTATGATACGTTCGCGAACTCATGTATCCATCATTGCACAGGAGAAAGCTAAGAAAAATATGATGGTACTGCTCGTTACATTCATGCTCTTCTGACACCGGAGAGAGTCAAGACCATCTCTGTGCCTCAAATTCTGCAGACTATCCATATGCAAGACCTTTTGGAGTATGATCAAAGAAGAAGTCATCGAGTTGGTGAATGAGATCCTTATTGGATCGACCTGATGCCCTGGATTAGTAGATGGCATCGTCATCTTAATCCCCCCTCAAAAGGTATTCAATGAATGGCTGGGACTATTGGCCCATAACGCTTTTAAACACCAACTGCAAACTTGTGTGATGAAAGAACTTGCATCCAGAGTAAGGCATATTCTCTCTATAATCGTAACATCCGGACAAACGTGTGATATCCTAGGTAGAACCATAATTGACAACCTTCTGGTACTCCGAGCTACGCTTCTACGTTATGAATGGAGTCCGTCAGCCTAGATTTTGATAAAGCCTTGATAGAGTTGGCCATCCCTATAGGTTTAAAATGCTTCAGACATTCAAATTTCCACCGTTTACAATATCTGCAATCAGGACCCTCTACAGCGAGATAACTTCGAAGGTGTAATTCAGTGGATACTTTAGTAAGTATTTAACGATTAATAACTCTTTACGCTATGGTTGGCCTCTTTCAATGATTCTCTTCTGCCTTTTTTTAGAAACCTTCCTTCGCTTTCTTCAGGCTAAGTTGACTAGAGCGGTTAATCCAGCCCGATTATTCTGTGTCAGGGCCTATGCTGATGACGTCACGCTACTCATCCGTAGGCGCGAGGATTTACTCTTGGTTTATACCTCCAACGAACTTTATGAGGCAGCTTCTAATGCCAAAATGAACACCACAAAGTCGTAACTGCTCCCTCTTGGATCGTGGCCGACTGATCACAACTTTCTCGATATCCTGAAACGAGATAGTGTAAAGATTCTCGGCATCGCCTTTTCCAAACCATTTATATCCATGACTAATCGCAAATATTCGAAACTTGAACCTTTTACAGAAAGGGTGGCACATCAATCAGTTTGTTCTGGCAACATTGTGGTATATGGCTCGGTGCTACCCATGCCTGAAAACACGTCTCCCGAGTTGAACGACTTACTGGATTCTATCTATGGGAGGAAAACTATTTCTTGTTGCTAAAACTCAGTTGTGGCGCAAGCGTAACGAAAGAGGCTTAGGTGTAATTGCAGTGGTACCCAAGAGTAAAGCGCTCCTTATATAATCCATTATACTTACCACTAGAGGATATGGAGAGGAGAGTGAAATGGCCTTTTGGGAACAAGAATTCACTTGGAACTCAAGTTCGGGCTGTTCCTGCGGGTTTTAGGCGAGCACTCCATGCTTTAAATGAAACTATTAATGTCGATGCCCTACCTCAGTAATGTAAAGGACTAACATCTGAACTCTACCAGCTTTTACTAAAGAAGCTGCTTACACCAATTCATGTGGTGGATCGAATGCCAAACAGATTCCAGTGTCAGGTATGGCGGAACATCCATTTGAGAAATATCTCTACGAAATGGAGTACAAGTGGATATATTTTGGTCTGTTGAAGCCACAGAAGATAAAAAGCTCCGATACGGTATTGTGATGACCCCAACATGCAACATTTGCGTTGTGAGGGATACTCTACGCCATCGTTTCTTTGCCTGTACAACTGCACGGCAGATATGACATTGGGTTGTTTCGCAACTGCACCGTCTTGCTTCTTTGCAAGCTTATGCCCACAGATTAATAGAACTAGCGACTCGAAGTACTAGACCGCTTTGCACCGGCGTTGCTTGCTCTAGGCTTTCAGCTTTATATGCTGTCTGAAACGCATCCCAGCATCGAGGGTTACGTTGTCAACTTAGAGCAGCAAGAGAAGATCTGCAAAAACATAGGCGCCGCTCACTACAGTCGGCAACGACACTCAGTTAGTTGGTTCTATTGCTCTTTAGACATCTTCCCATTTTGTTACCATATTACTGCCCATGTTTAATTTAAAAAAACAATAAAATAAAAAAAACACAAATGAATTAGGTCTTCCTTTCTTTAAAAAATGTACACTCTGTAAAAAAACAAAAGAAAAACAAACGTATTTAGTTAACCCTAATCTTTATGGTGCTATCAAGAAACGCGTTAATGGAGGTTGGAATTTAGTTTGCAAGCGATTGTGCTTTATGGTTCAAGTTTTCTTGGAAAAAAAGTTGTCCTCTTTTCTTTGAGCAAGAATCCGCACCATCTGTCTAGCATTACTCTGTGCCACGAAATCTAGAAGCACACTTCAAACATGGCAAGTAATAATGGGAAAAAGGTAAATGAAGGAAAGGAAATGTGCTAGATGACAAACTGCCCCAGCTTTCACCTATTGACCAGCAAAAGCACATAACCCCACTACAGATTACCGTAGATCCATCTCGTTGGATACATATATGCAGTACATATTTACATTTATGTATTTGTGTTTCCACACTTGGGATCTGTTGGTATGGGCCTGGCCCAGACTTCCGATGTTACAGTATGAGATATATCTCCTATATTCTTAAATTCTAGGATCTGCTGCACTCTCCCTCATTTTACGTATTATCTTTAACTTCTCTCAACTTCCTATTCCCATTTCATTCTCGCATTCCATATAAGTTCTCCTAAACCTCTTACCTAAGATTCAACTAAAAATGTTATTTATTTTCACAATTTTGGCAGTTTTAGCAGTTTATCTATAGTAAATATTTTTCTTTATTCGTGTGTTTCTTTATACGCTATCAAAATGTGACTCCATCTTCAATTTCTACCCATGTCGAGCATACCTATTCTTTGTATAGCACTATCTCTGAGTTATTAAGATTCTGTACCCCTATCCTAACAATGCTATTGCTTCCCTTTCCCTTTGATTACACATTTCTACGTACTTTACGTAATTCCCTCTTTGTCTTTAAGTAAAATAGCCATGAACTTGTTTTACTACTCCTTGCCCTCATCTCATGTATAGTTCTCTAGCATTTTTTCACAATTCCTGTACCATTTTATGTCTTTGCTCTCATAAATCATCTAACCAAGTCTGTTTAAGAATTCTTTAATTTCACTCAACCAACATTCATGATTGACACTGTTTTCTTGTAATCTTAATAGCTTTTCAAAATATTATCTTCTGACAACTGGATTATCCTAAGCCAACAGTTACATATACTTTCCATCATCTTTCCAGTAATGCATCTGCATTAGCTATGTTTTGGGTCACTCCCAGCATTAACTTACAAAATGCTCTGAATATGTTCCTCCATTTTTCTACTTCACCATATTTCCATCTTGAGTCTGTAAAGTGTTGTGTATAGCCGCTCAAACCACTCCAGCATCATGTAAACAATGTACAAACACATTTTTCCTAATTCAAGTACCGGCTTACCTTTCGCTAGTTCTAATTTTTCTGTTTATTCTAGCCCATTTCCTGTTTATTTCAAGCACTTGACATGTAAAATCATACGCTATTTGGATGTCGTTGCCCCTAAGAACCATTTTTACGATTTTTCTTTCAGTTTGTGATTTAATAAAAATCAATGGAGCTTTATTTTGACATATAGAAAGTAACAACTGTTTTGCCTTTAAGGTGTAATTTTGAATGGAAAAGTTATCTAGAAAAGTCTTCGTTTGGCATCTTTGGAAGGTGCCAAACATAAACATAAAGTTTGGCAATTATCCGCCTTTTCGATTTTTGGTTATTTTGTTCCTTAACACTGGTGATAGAGTTGGCCACAATAACGTTGCTGCATAGAGGAATTGATTCCAAATCATCTTTAACATTTTGAATTCCTTTGTAACTTGTAAATGTAAGCCTTAAATTTTCAATACCTATTTCCTAGCTTCTACATAAAGTGTAGCATATTGCAGATGATGAATAGATAATAAACACATGAAATTTGTAAAAGTTTTTTTCCTTTATTCCGAAGCTTCAAAACAGGTCCCCCTCACCTGAAATCACCATATCGACTGTTTGGAGGCACTCTATAATTTCTAACTCACTAGCTCGGTTGAAGCGAAAGCAAAAACGCTATATTTTGGCATTAGGAAGCTTCAAAACCGTGTATTCAATAATGTATTCCCGTTGATGTATCCGTACGGGAGCAATGCATACCAGGTAAGTGGTGGAGAAAGTAAAAGCGGGAGAAGCAGCAGAGAGTCGTAGATAATTACACACCAGTTTATATATATATATATTTTATGCAATTCCTCTGCACCATAATTGTTCGTTAGGACTAGTCTCAGGGAGTGAAAGTTAGCGAATGGGGTATAGGGATCATTTCTGACATTAACCACTCTATTTGCATAAAAGATCCTATTGATGTATGATACCTGATAAAATTGAAGAGCTTTTACTTTCTCTAGCATGCAAGTACAATGTTAGTAGATACTGCACTCCACCCAAAAATTCGAAACCAGGATTTCACCAGAACTACATTATTAGGGACCCATGAATCCAGAAAAAAATACATTTTTAGAAAAAAGTCCGTTCGTGTGTATGTATGTATGTATGTATGTATGTATGTATGTATGTACGTATGTACGTATGTATGTATGTATGTATGTATGTATGTATGTATGTATGTATGTATGTATGTATGTATGTATGTATGTATGTATGTATGTATGTATGTATGTATGTATGTATGTATGTATGTACGTACGTACGTACGCACGCACGCACGCACGCACGCACGCACGCACGCACGCACGCACGCACGCACGCACGCACGCACGCACGCACGCATGCATGCATGCATGCATGCATGTATGTATGTATGTATGTATGTATGTATGTATGTATGTATGTATGTATGTATGTATGTATGTATGTATGTATGTATGTATGTACGTATGTATGTATGTATGCATGTATGTAGCACCCACACAGCTGTCATTTTTCGAAAAGTTGATTTCCTCAAAAATGTCTATCGACTTTGATTAGTGTTTAAGATATTTTTTATGACAAACGAAGTGGAGTGGCTTTTAAAGACCTCTTCATTCTGAATAACTTTTGCATAACTGATGAACCTTAAGAGATAGACCAAAACTTATTACACAAAAATTGTTGAGCTCGTTAATTCAAAATATGTCATATTTTTTTTTTTGTACAGTAAACCTTTTCTTGGATATTCTTTGATAGTGGTATCAATGTTAGACTTCTTAAACCTTTCTCAAACGAGAAGTCACGGTTCGTTTCATCTCTCTTTTGTTTTATTCCTGCAAAGAAAACAGACGCTCAGTTGTTTCACATAGCAACCAGGTTTTAAATGATTTCACGATTGCTTTAGCCTGGTATATTCCTTTATGCAAGTAATGAGACCAATTGTACTAACGTTTATCTCGATTAGCCTGATGTTGATAAAAGAGTAGTCTTTTATAAGAGTAGTATGTGGAATAGGTAGAAAGTCATGCGAATGAAATATAACTGATTCTTCCTTGCTGAATGGCGATACGACAAATTACCTGAATGCTTAAACTTGACATGTTTCAGATAAAAAACGGAAGGAATCTCACTATTGATGCCCTTTTAGTTCCCTGCTACTCAAAAGGCTTGCTTGAAACTGTGAACGCGTAAACAGAAACACACTGTACACGGTTTTGAGAGAGAGGGAGAGCTGCCTGTCTCGCTCTAAAGAAAGAAACTGGTCTGTACAACGTCACAGGCACTTTAGTGCCTGCTCTTGCTGACAGTAAGCTGCGAGTGGCTTCACTTTTTCGTATCTTTCCATATTGTGTTAAAAGTGCACGGTGCTTCAAATGTAAGAGTGGTCCAATTGTGATAAGTGTTGTGTGGAAAAGAAGAGTAAAGTTTGTGTTTGTTTTCTGGTTTCTGAATAATTGGATCACATATTTGTGAGCCGTAGGTTTGTCTGCTGTATACCGCTTGCATACCAGAGTTTTGGTATGCAAATGAGGTGACTTCGAAAACGGCATGTTGGTAAGATTTCTTTCATTCTTATGAACTGAGAGGTAGAATGTTCAGTAGATTTATAACTATTAAACTATTGATGTTCAAGGCTTTTGCATGATAAATGGACTTTGAGTATCTCCCAATATTGTAAATAAACAGGCCTAAGATGTTTATAGATCTAATTAACGTTTAAAGCGGGATAATATTGAAGAAGTAGAGAGAGTTGCCACTTTCGGTGCATATCTAAGGATTGTACTTCCATACATTTGTTTCTATAGCGTGCCCACAGCAGCCAGGAGATATCTGATATACGATTGCAAAAATGCTGCAAACTAACCCAAAAAGTAAGCACAGGCAAACGTGGAAAGCTTGTGATCCACAAAATGGGCTCTCTTTAATGCTACTTGCTTGACACGCAGTGTAAAGCTTAATGCTTTTTTGAATTTTCCAGTATATAAAACAGCACAGCGAGGGAGGTTAGCTTCTTATTATATATATGGCAAGGAAAATGTCAAATTTTGTGAACAATACCTTTTAAATTGTGGCAGTATGTTACACAATTGCATTATAACGTTTAGTTAGAAATAATATAGAGGAACACATTTGTGTTGGATGGGATTTTCCTGATATTAGATATTTCATCAGAGCCCTCACTGAACCGGTTACTTGTTTTATCTGGTCCGTAATTTAAGTCCATCTTCAACACAGACATCAACGGTAGGCAATCCTAAAAATATCACGTACGCCAGTAGTTTACAAAGACGTACATAGAATGCTATAAATTATAGGACAAATGCTTTTAAACGCATTCATCATTAACATTTAGGAAATTTGAGAACACAAAGAATAAAACAAAGAAGTATACAAAATAGTTTAGAAAAACACGTTTAAATGATTCAGTTAAATAACTTTGGGTTGTAAAATGGTTGCGTGAGTTTAATATCACAGAAAATTATTTCAGGATCCCTGCTCATAGTCAAACCATATGCTTATATTTATGACGTTTTCTAGCTATATCGCTTATTTACATATACTTGTATAAACTATTCTTGCAAAAGCTAACTTTTTTACTTAATGTCATTCGAGATAAACATTTGTAGAAACACTTTGATTACACAATTCCTTGTAGCTAGCAATGCTTTACAGAAGACTAAAAGAAATGTTTTATAACGGCTTATTGGATGCTTGCCTTGAGATTTTATACGCCTTAATGGCATCGGGAGAAACAGCTGGGTGGTGACCACCTCAAAAAATGAAAAATAATCAGAAACCCATAGCAATAATAACGGAATAACACATGTCTCCAGGGGTTATTTTCAATCAATTGTGTGATTTAAAGAAATCTGCATTTCTTATCCGGTAACCTCTTGTCTATGCATTATGGTTTATTAGTTGCGCAACATTTTCCCTATGAACAGGACTTACAAGATTATTCTTAGAAAATTCAAGATATGCAGTTTGTTAGCAACGTAAGCAACTTCAACATACAATATTTTAATAAAAAAACTGCTAGAGCCATTACAGAGAAAATTAGAAACAATAAAAATGTTTCCATATAAATAGTAGTTGGGTTTGGGAGGTTTTCTTGAGAACATTTGCGTCGCATCCTTAGAACATGCATAGCTTATACCTACGATTGGTTATCCATCCGACTTCTTGTTTTCCAATTATGCAGTTTACTCACAAATAGAAAGTGTGATTCAGTGGATACCAAAATATGAATTTTCCTGTAACCTTGATATCGAATAGATGATAGAGAAAGAAATAACTTGATGTACACCTTAACATATGTAATATAAATACTAAATGTTCGTGCAGAAATTTATCGTTCACTAATTTACCTTCCTTGCAAGGAGAGCTTACAAGCCAGCGACTGAGGTCAGAAGCTTTTCCAGACCACAGAGAGAAAGAGAGAATAGCCAGGATGGGTGATCAGCTAAATACCGACATCAGAATGAGGAAGAAGGTAATACGAAAGGACGGATGAAAGGAAAGATGGTTATGGAGCAGGCGGTGGAATGAATGGCGTGTGAAACCGGAGAAGCCGGTGAAATCCCGCTCTGACATCGCTTTGTGTACCCAAATTCCACATGCAGTCTCCTGGGATCGAACCCTTGGTGAGAAGCGACCGGTCTGCCCACTTGGCCACTGCACCGCCTATGTCAAATATCAGCATATTAAATTAAGATTTTTGTGCTAATCTTCATAAAAACAAATCGGAAGAGAAGAGCTCGTTAGCGAGTATTTGCATGTAGCGCAACTAGAAATAAGAACTGGTGCAACCCTTGAGGGCTCTGTCTAGCATTTCAGTTGTGCTCACAGTAATTTGATTTACCGAGATAACTTTACTTATATAATTATGATTGCAATTAGAAATTACAAATAAAAGTCACCAAACTCGTAAAACGATAAGGGGCATTCTACTGTTCATAGAATAATGAAAACTCCATTAAACATCAAGGTTAATTGGGTAGTGTAACGTTGAAGTGAAACGATTAAGAAATAATATTACATGTTATTGCTTGTGTTGCACCTAGCATTGTACTGTGAACATTTAAGATGTTTAAACCTTTTTATTTTCTAGAGTCGACAAGTAAGGGAAATATCGAAATCCATCCACCAATTCGATATCAAGATATTCACTGGAAATAACACGTTTGAGAGTCCTCCAATATAAAATAAAACATTTCCAGATAAAGGTTCCAGTGCCTGTTTGTGAACAACACGATTTAAAGCCGTCGGTCTAGGTGGCTCCGTATGTCAGCCACTGACTTTCTGATCCTAAGGTCGTGGTTTCAAACCGGCCCAGACTGATGCTATTTCTTTCTTTCTTTTCCCTCCTCGTATGTAGGACTTACTCCCCCTCCCAGCCTCCAGGACTTAACCAGCGCATGGGGTCGGACGCCTTTTGAGGAGCAGAGACTCTGAACTAGAAAGAAGCTAGGTTGGGTGATGAGCTCAACGCTTGTAATATGAAGTGACGGGGAAAGATGATATGAAGCAATTGAATGGCGGCGGAAACCGGAGGACCCGGAGAAAACTCGCTCAGATCTTACCTGTGGCCTCCCGGGGCGCCTGGGTGAGAGGCGAACGGTCTAACCACTGGGCCACGGCGCCGCTGCTCAATGGCCTTTAAGTATGCTTAAAAAAGACAGCTTCATGCCAATAGATTTGCTGGCTTGTAAAACAACTTCTGGATGGATTTCGATATTTCGGCACACCGGCGGCACTGATATCATCCTAGCAGTTAACTATTTTTAAATAGTTCAGAACATTAAGTCTGTGAAAAGCAGAACTTGGAATTTAAGCTCATCTTTTTCCAAGGAGATTTTCAAGAACTTCCCCAACACTAGCTACCGTTTAAATGCAGGGCGACGGGTCACACGGCGTCCTCTCAGGATATTTTGTGAACAATAAATATAGTTAATGTGATTGCACTGTAGAGCTTCATCAGGTTTAACACTTAGCGTCTCCATGACACGAACATAAACTACGCTGGTTGTATGTGTATTTTGCCAGGAGTTTTAATGAGACATGTAATCTGACTATGGCAGCTGGAAAACCGTGCTTTAATCACCCCTACGTGGCTGGAGAACTATCTCCGCCTACCGCACACACTAGTCTGTCTTCTCTTTTCTACCTGATTGAAACTTGAATTCTGTTGGTACCACGGGTTGCGTAGAGTTACCAGCTGTCCGAAAATTCCCTCACTTAACCTATAAGTTCATCTCTCTGGTGTTCGTGGGGAGGAGTTGCTATAAAAATATTGAATGACCTACGGACTTCTTTTTTGGGGGAGGGGGTTCAAACTCACTAGTATTTCGAGAAGGATTCGAAGAATATATGTTGAAAATATTGGAATTGCTTGCACATAAAGCTAATGTTGAATGCTTTACTTTCTCTAGCACACATGTTTAATGTATAAACGCAGTAGGCAGAAAAGGTATTGTTTTCCACACCAAAATTCAATACCAAGATTTCACCAAAAATAATTTTTCGTTACCTCTGAACCCCCCCACCAAAAAACAGTTTTAGAAAAAGGTCAGTATGTGCGTGTCTGTGTATAGACAGTATAACGATAGGCTGTTATATATCAACTTGGTATTTGGGTTCAGTATCTTCCAAAGAGCAACACAAAGATTTACAGAAAAATACCCCATATTCCACAGAACAATTTTCGAATTTTTTACTTTGAAAATTTACCCTAACGATTTTGATTAAAATACCGCACGTCAACGATATTTACATGAACAATAACATATCTCTTGAATTTCCAGGGAATAGCCTCTGAAGTGTTCTTCATTCTGAATGTCTTTTGCATAACTGGTAAACTGTAAGAGACAGACAGAAACTTACTTCACAAAAATGTAGATCTCGTTAAAACACACACTTTATGTCCTGTCCATTTTTGTTGAGGAATTAAACCTTTTCCAGGTATACCTGGTTATTGGTTTCAATTTTAAAATTCTTAAATGTACTTTTCTCAAACAGGAAGTCGTCCTTCTTTCTTTTGTTTTACTCTTGGCCATGCAAAAATGCTAATTATAATAAAAATTGTAAAGTGGCAGGTTTTAAAACGTTTAATTATCGTTTTAGCCTTGTGTATTCCCTTAGGGATTTTTTTACACACCCATTTAACTTCTATGGTCATATCGGGAGCTTTGACTTGTGAAACAACTCCTATATTCATTGAGAATTATTGCAATTAGGTTAATAATTTTATATAATTATAGACACAAACTTTCCCTCTCACATGCTTACCTTCAGACTCTGTGGAAGATAAGAAATAATTCTTGTTAAAAGAAAGTTCCCTTCCTGTGCCGGGAATCGAACCCGGTAGCTCCTGGTAAGAACTCAGCTCGCTGACTACTCGACCACAGAATCCCTTGCTTCCTTTCTGCTCCTAAGGAACTAAGTAATAAGAACATTCACTTAATGTTTATCTCGATTAGTATGAAGTAACTGGAAGAAACATCCTTTGTAAGAAGTTCGTTTGCAGAGCAGGTAGAGAAAGGCATGTGAATGGAACACATCCGTTTCTGTTTACTGTTATTAGACAGCAGACAAGCAAAAGAAAGAAGCAGGCCATTGATTAAATCAGCCAGTTACTGTTCTAATAAAATATCACTGTAAACATTTTCTTTGTGTAGAATGTTAAGTTATATATCAAAACCAGATGTTGTGTACAAAATATGATGTTGACAAAGGTAAGGTGTTTTGACAGCTGCTGCTGCTCTTAAACTATGAAAGCATATGCCCTATGTAGTCTTTTTTTTTTTTTTTTTTTTTTTTTGGTAGTGTTTAACGCCCACTTTTACTACTTGTGACACCGCAGGGATGAAGATGGAGACCGGTGGAATGCAATGGCGGGTCAAACCGGAGAAAATCCGCCTCTGCGCCGCTTTGTCCACCACAAATCTCACATGCGGTCGCTTGGGATTGAACCCGTATGTAGTCATGTTCCCTGGAGTGAGCAATCATTCTAGGGGAAGAATGATAAAGTGTCTACCCTGCTAGTTGGTTCATGGTTCGCCAGTTTGCAGAGAACTATTGAAGTTATTTTTTATTTTATCATATTTATTAAGAAATTAATAATTGTAACTTTTAAATAATAATTTAACAAAAACTTTAATAAGATATAGTAACATAAAAGTGAAGATTTTCTTTTTCAAAAGTCTGTTTTATCATTTAGATCAACAATTTCGCATCAAAAAGTAATATATAGCTTAACTTAGTGGGTTTAGCCTCCCAGTATGGTGCACTGACACGGGTCATACACCCCTTGAGGAGTCAATGACATTTATTCATAGAATGGAGGGAACGCTCCGTAGCCAGGCATGACAGTACGGAAATATATGATATGAAATGAAGGCGAAATGGGTGGTAGGAAAGGTGATGATGGAGGAGTAGGTATAATGAATAGCGAGCAAAACCGGAGAACCCGTAGAAAACCCGCCCAGACATCGCTTTCTCCACTACAAATCCTACATGCGGTCCCCTGTTATGAAACCCGGGCCACCTAGTTGAGAGACAAGATGTCTACACTCCACTGCGGCGCCACCGGCAAAAGTGATATACGAGGTACGTCTGGAAAGTAAGTTCCGTTTGGTAATAAAATTAAATTGTGTACAGATACAGAATAATTATTTATTGCAAAAAATTCTACAACTCTTAAACTACTTTTCCACATAACTGCCGAAATTTTGCAGGCATTTGTCATAGCGTGGCACAAGTTTTTGTATATTTTCTTCATAGAAGTTTGCCGCCTGTGTCTTCAAAAAGTTGGAAACATTTTCTTTCAGCTCTTAGTCATTGTTGAAGTGTTGACCGCCAAGGAAAGACTCGAGATGTAAGAACAGATGAAAGTCACTAGGAGCAAGGTCAGGGCTGTACGGAGGATGGTCAAACACGTCCCAGCCAAATCCCTGTAGGAGGTTTTTCGTCACATTTGCAGTGTGTGGTCGTGCGTTGTCGTGAAGAAAAACAATGCCTTTTGACAGAAATCATCGGTGCTTATTCTGTATTGCACGGCGCAATTTCCTAAGTGTTTCACAATAAACATCTGCTTTGATTGTTTGACCACGCGGTAAGAAATCAATGAGTAAGATGCCTTTCCAGTCCCAGAACACTGTGCACATCATTTTTCGAGGTGTCAAGATTTGTTTGGGCTTAACCTTTGCTGGGGATAAAGTTTGCCTCCATTCCATTGATTGCCGCTTACTTTCAGGGGTGTCGTAAGAAACCCAAGTCTCATCTCCTGTGACTATCTGTGTCAGAAATTCTTCGCCGTCTTCATCATAACGGGTTAAAAACTGAAGTGCATTACCCATCCGTTTTGTTTTGTGTTGCTCAGTAAGAATCTTTGGTACCCAACGTGAGTAAAGTGTACGAAATTTCAGTTTTTCGGTAACAATTTCATGAATTAGCTTTGGGGAAATTCCATAGCGAGAGCACTAATTGTAAACTTGCGGTTTTCCTGGATCTTGTCATCATTCGCGTGAACTAGTTCTTCTGTAACCAAAGATGGACGCCCACTTCGTTCTTCATCGTGCACTTCACTACGTCCTTCATTGAACTGTCGGACCCATCTTCTCACCATTGAATCACTCATCGCATTTTGTCCGTAAACTTCGCAAATTTGCCGATAAATTTCAATTGGTTTCACTTTTTTAGCATTCAGAAAAAGAATCACAGTTCTGATTTCACAAGCGGCGGGATTTTCAATCAACACTGACATTGTAAACAAGCACAATAAAGCGCATGTGGCTGACAGCGATCTCAAAATGGTGCACGTTTCTTCTCCTTGATACAGAGCGTCTACCGCGCATGTGCGGAACTGCGATCGCAAAGCTGCAGCGGAGATAAATTGAAACGGAACTTACTTTCTGGTCGTACCTCGTACATGTTGTTGACGCCGAACTATAACAGTCTGCGGCTGATATTTGAACAAGTTAGACATTCAATATTGCAAGTTCAACTCTTTTAGGTGTGTTTTTATAATCATAACGTTGAAAACTACATCACTTTGAGATTAGGCAGCGCAGGAACCACTTGTTGTGTTGACCACATAATCACCTCTGAGCGTGTTCTTGTCAAGCTCTGGTCATGAAAGCAAATGGGTTTCCTTTGTGCGTTATCAGCAAACTTGTCATAGCCTTCAGGCTAAGAGGCAAAATGCAGTTAACTTTTCAAAAGTTATGAGTTGTAAGTTTCGAGCTTGCAAAATCCGTAGTATACCTACGTATTTCGCCACAACCATTAATATTTGTACTCATTATCATAATAATGTTGTAATTATTCTAATAGTAAACTCCCAAGGACTTAGGCTGATCAACAAGCACTTACTGTTAAATGTACAGAGGTTTCATTCAATATTTGGAGTTAATGACTGCAAATTAAACTTCCTGTCTTACTGCAAAAAATGTGTAGTTTGTTGTACTTTATCTACAAAGCCTTTGTCAGTATTCTGATAGTATTTTTCCCTCTGTTATTTAGAGATACGGAGTGAATACTTTAACACAATCATTCAAAAATCTGAAAATACTTTTTTATAGTAAGTAGATGTGGGAATTTTGTGCATCCATATAGGGTCAACATTTATATGACCTGATGACCCATCACAAGAAGGCAAGGTAAACACTTTTGCTGTCCCCATGAACACGAATTCCTTGTATTAGCTGACGATTTTTCTCCTAAATTCCGAGTTTTACGGAGCGTTCCTTCTTCCGTATTAATAGTTTCTTTGAAAATGCTATTAATTTTGAGCATTCTTATCGCTTTATACAAAATTCCATAATTTGCTCATCGTGGTTTGTTTTTTCAAATAGCTTTTAATACTATTTTTTTTTTTCATTTATATAGCCCGCTTTAATATCTAAGGTCATATCGGGGGCTTTGCACTTGAAACAACTCGTCTGTAGGTTAAAATAATTTTATTTTCCTCAAACAAACCCATTCAATCTCAGATATATACTTCCAGACTCTGTGGGGAATAGAGAATAATTCTGGCTAAAGAAAACTACCCGCCCCAGCCGATAATCAAACCCGGAACCTCCAGGTGAAAGGTCAGCTCGCTGACCACTTGACCGCGGAGGCAGTCCCTGCTTGTGACTCGAAGCTCCAATTGCAAAAATTGCAACCAATTAAAATGTTTCTCGACTTATGAGACGCGTGTAAAATTTTTATTGTGCAATATATTTCTAAAATAATTTATAGATCTAAGAGTAGTTATTCAATATGAATACAATTTGCTATACTATTAACTAAACAACAATGCAAACATAGTGAAATTTTCAAAAGAATCCATACAAAATCTGTAATTTCGAAAAAGTCATTCCCATGTGCAACTTCCTTAATTTGCTTGAAAACAAATTATTAGCGGCGTATGTATTCTAGCTTACTTTCCAAGTAATTTGATGTCATTCAGTGTTTGTTATGATAAAATATGTTGGAGGAATAAGCAATTAACTAAAGGTACATGTTATTTAAAGAGGTTTCGTGAGACAAGAACCTTAATGTGGAGACTGTCGGTATGTTTACGAACACACTGCAAAGGCAAGGGACGCAAAGCTTCCCAAGTTACCTGTGTTACTTCTGGTAGTAGCGCCAGACGCGCGGCTTTGTTTCTGAATAACTGCTTAGCAGATGATGATTATGAGTCGTTTTGTTCATGCAGCTCTATTGGCGTTGAAAACTATATTTTCGTATCTAAGCAATATCTGCATCTTGGTTCAGTGTTGTTTAAAAACACCTCGCATAACGGACAGAAAAGCAAAATATTTCCTTGGATTAAAGTTCAAGGAACTAATTGTAAAGTAATCAGAGTGAACGATCTTCCTCCAACAGGGTCTTGCAGATGCTAAAACTACTTTACAATCTATCCTACAGAGGTGAATGCAATAGACCTACCTCCACGTAAGTAAGATAAAGTAATTTTAAGATGTTGTATGTGTCCAATGGTTTTCATTTGCCTAGTTTCCTTACAATCTGTGAAAACTTGGTTGCTCCAGAAAGGAGTCTCCTGAAAGCAGAATCCAATGAAATGGATAAAGTGAGGAATATGAGTGCTTCAAACCTTTACCCCTAGTCCAACAATTATAAATGTCTTGTAAGAATTACACACAAATGTTTTTCCGCGTCTAAGCATTTAAAGATTTTAGTAGAATAACGGCAATATTCATCTGCATATCCAAGTAAATGTTTTGCCATTTTGACGGATAAGATTATAGTCCAAATGGAATTTTTTATTTTCATGTTTGTGCCAAGACTTCTATATTTGTTTCTCAAAAATACGCAGTATAAATGCAGGGAACAATGTTAAAATGAGTTGAAGATATCTGACGAAGGCTATACATTTATATTTTTTTAGGAGTTGAAAACTGTAACACGAATTCCTTGTATTAGCTGACGATTTTTCTCCTAAATTCCGAGTTTTATGGAGCGTTCCTTCTTCCGTTCCGATGCTATGCAATCGACAATATCTGTCCTATTTATATAGGCTTAAATACCAATAGACATGGCTTTTTCGCCATTCTTTCTAATATGTGTCAACTTTCATTACAGTAATGGAATCAGCGCTGTCTAAAGATGAGTTAAGCGTAACTTCTATTACCCGTATATAACATCAAATGAGTTATCGCAATAGTTTTACGCGTTATACTATTGAGGAAATATGTTAACGATCATCTTGGTTAGTTAAAATCAAAGTAGTTCCCCAGTGACATTTTTTTGATAAAGAGCTTATTAGTTTCTAACATTCATGGTTAGGAAAAAGCGAAGTAAGAAGCTATTTTTTATGAAATTATGCCTCATTCAAAAACTGAATGAAATGCACTCAAAATTAGACAGTTTAAGAAAAAATAATTTTGTATCGAATATATATTGGCTTTTCTTCCGATAAAGAATACGTAATTTCAGACGAACATATACCATTTTTGCAGGATTACTGCGCGTGCCACACCTTTAAATTGCAAACATTCGACAATAGGCTTTATTTTCAGGAGAGATGACTACTCTTTATGGATCGTTTGAAGTAAGCAATGAAAATAAATCAGGCAGCAGGCCGCGAGTTCGCTTCCTGTGCCCGGTCCACTAACCCATGGGATTTGTGAAGGGTTTCACTGGATCACCAGACGGAAACTGGTTAGATCTCTTTCATCCTCCGAATTTCCTGTCCCTCCATGTCGCTTCATCCCGTTGGTTTCTTTCAGTGTTAGAAGTGTCGGCGATGGAGCTCGGTACGGCGTGGCAGAGAAAAAGAATGCTCAATGTGATTATATCCGTCCCCGGGATGAGAAACGTCCTGGCGGGGGCACTGGACCCCATGTGAGAATGGGGACCCAGTCTGCCAGACCGACTGTCGGGGTGCTTCATTCTGAAAACTGTAGGTGCCGTGTTATTGATGTGCTGTCGCTCCTAGTTCCGGCCGCCCGGTGTTTCCTCCCTCCCAAGGGTGACCCTGTGGAGCGTAGGTACAATAACCTCACGTTCGGTACCGACTCCCCTCCGCCCGTATCCTATCCTAATCCAGAGCCCGTCGCCCTCCGTGTTGTAATGGTTACCATGCTAACTTCATATACCCAAGGTCGCGGGTTCAAACCCGGCGGAGGACGATGGATTTTTTCGGGCGTAAAAATCCTTAGCATGGCTTCCTTCGGAAGGGAAGTAAAGCTGTGGGTCCCGTGTCGTAGATTTACGGCACGTAAAAGAACCTCAAGCCTGATAAGAGAGGCCTCTGAGCAAAATTAAGCGATCTTTCACGCCCAATATAGAATGGGACGCTGAGAACCAAAGCAGTTAAAGAGCGTCCATAAATAACAGGCCATTTCTTTTCATCCAGAGCCACTTAATACCGACTCATTTTCTCCATTTTATAAAATGAAATGGCTGAAAGATATTTTACTTCTAAATGAATTTAATAGATGCTTACTGAAGGGAAATGCAATGAGGCAGCAGCTGTTTCAACTTTCTTGAAGGGTGGGGACAGATAAGAGTTATGAAAAATATTGAATTCGGGGTGGATTGTATAAATTGATTAATTTCACGTTATTGGATTTATTAGCACAGTCAATGATGGGGAAATTTTCGAAAGGAATACTTCGGTGTTTGTCCTACTAGATGCGTTAAAACACAAGCCTTTACGGGATCACCCGTTATCACCGGTAGCGTATATAATCAGTTTAATGTCGGATACCATACCAAGCGCAGATTGACTCGTCATGATAATATAAAGAAATGACATTCAAGCACATACATTACAACACATAAATCAACCATTTAAAAGAATTGCCAAGACTGGATCAACATGTGCTCGTAAGGTACGATTTAAACTTTTCATAAAAACATTACCATCAACTATATTTTAAAGAAAGTCAGGTACTCTCTTAACAGTATAGTTAACTGAACAAATAGACCACTTCATAAAACTTTGTTTTCTGAAATTCCCAGTACGATTGTATTTATTTGTCGGGTAAAATGACCATAAACCTCACCGTTTAATTTAAATGAGAAAGTATATTTCTGAAGAACATAACATATTTTAAGATATAAGTATGTGCATGAACCGCTAAAATTTTCTTTAAAAATATAACGCTAAATTCCCTTCTATGAAAATAATTCTTAATGGCCCTTGCTGTAATATAAAGACTCTTTTAATGTGTTGCTTGACCACAAATTAAGGTATTATATTATGATATAACCGACTATCCCAAAGAACGACTGTCCTCATCCAAAGAGAGCTTCACACATTCTAAAGCAAACCAGACATTCTAAAGCTTTCGGCATATATCCCCTATGTTCAGATTGCATCCAATTTGTAGTCGACAAAAACCTTAAAATTTCACACAACATTTCAGCACTTCTTTTGAGCCACACCATTTTTGAAGCTCCCCACAGGGCAGTTAACCTTATAACTTAGTTCATTAATGTTAGCACAAATCACAAAGGATATACCGTCTGCATTCATGGCTATAAAATCTAATTTCACGAGTAAATTCAAAATGTTAATGCAAAGAACGAATAAAGATCATCTCAAGAACAGTCTTGAGCTACACCATTACCAACGAATATTTATGGGAAATGTAATTCAATTTTAACAACAGTTGTTGTACCACAAGCACACGATAGATAAAGATACTTCAATGACTCCCATTTCATTCTGGTTTAATTTAGTGCTCAAAAAGCTATGTTTAGTGCCTTTGTTGGATCCAAAAATGTCCTACAACCAATAAGCTTTTATCTCAACAGCTGTTAACAAAATTTAAAAATCCGACACGAGCTGTTTTAGTGCACCTGCCCTTCACACGTCCGTGTTAAAAAGAACATAAGAGTACCTCTGAAAAATAAAAATTCATTATTCCCGATAGTAACAATATCTCAAAATTCTTTGAAAAAAGAAACAGACAGTATAGATATTGCTGTTAAGTTTGAATAAAGGCTCACCTTTCTTAAAAATCTTACGTGTTACACTCACATAACTTTGTCTAGCTGTTCTACAAAAAAAACATTATTCTCTTTTCTAAAACATGCTAATTGAGCTGCATTAGCAGAATGTACTTGTTACTTAGTTCCTTTTTAGTGGATGGGAAGTAAATGAATGGGCTATGCTACAGCGATAGTCAAATGTTTTAAAAGCTGTAGTTGTGCAATTGTCATTGCAATCTCTTTTTGCTTGACTAGGAGTAGAACAAAAGAAAATTGATACTTCCTGTCTAAGAAAAGTATAAGTATTTTTAAATTGAAACCAATAACAAGGAATTTTTTGAAAACGACCAAATTTACAAAAAAAAAAAAAAAAAAAAAAACAAATGCATATGACATAAATCGCGTGCTGTAACGAGATTTGCAGCTTTATGTACTAAGATTTTGTCAGTTTCTTACGGTTTAATAGTTATTCAGAATTCAGGAGAGTGTATCCAGAACAAACAGGTCTTCAGAAGCTATTCCAAGAAAATTCAAGATATACATTTTATTTATGATGTAAATATCTATAATATACGATATTTTAATCAAAACCGTTACAGATACAACAAATAAATTAAACACATGTATTAATGGTGCAATTATATGCTGTGATATTGGTATAACCAATTTCCTTCTGACGACATATTCTTGCAGAGCAATTATTTACAGACATGTTTATTAATACATCTTATTCTTCAATGGAAGTAGCAGTCGTAGAACTTTCATTATTCTCTGAAAGTTTGCAGCCATTATATACTGAACTGAGGTGTTTATTTAGTTCACTTTGAATTTTAGTATAAACTTTATCTGCAAAACTCTTACCTACATTACCTGGTTTTCTACAGTTTTCTGTTGCTTTTTAATTTAATTACACCTGAAAGAAATGTACGTCTACTTTTTTATTTACCAGATTCCACAGTACTTAATTTTTATTTCTTTAGGATACTATTTAATATCTTGTATGATCATTTTTTTGCCGCGAATAACAAGTTTTACTTTCTTTAGCACGTATATACAATATACATATTAGGTATTGAAGGTATTCAATGCCACCTAAACATTCGATACTGAGATTTCAAAAGACATACATATTTTGAGCACTCCAGATTAAAAAAAAAAAAATAGAAAAAAGGTCCATGTATTTCTGTGTGTTTGTGGACAGAATAAATCAAAAAACGTAAAGATGTTAAATACCACATTTGGTATTTAAGTTTAGTATTTTTCAAGGATGCGACACGAACATTTTCAGGAAAATGCCCCGCTTCTAACTACCGTTTTAATGGATCATTTTTCAAAATATTCCATGTTCTCAATAACAGCTCATATTTGGATTAAGATGTCCTATATTGGTAATGTTTACATGGCAAATAAAATATACACCCTGAATTTCTTTGGAGTAGCCGTTGAAGTCAGAATGACTTTTGCCGAAGTGGTAAATCGTAAGAGATAGACAAATACTTACTATATAAAAATATAAATATATTATAACATACTATATATGTGAGATACTTTTTTGTAGAGCTAACAGTTTCCGGAATATACCTTGTTATTGGTTTCAGTTTTAAACTACTTTTGCTTCTTTAAATTACCTCAGCTTCATCTTTCCTTTCATATCTGTATTGTTTCACTCCTGGCCATGGAAACAGAACCGCATTACAGTTTTTCATACTTCGGCCAGCCTTTAAAGGATTTAAATATCACTTTAGTATAGTGTATTGTCCCACTTCCCTTCTACTTACAAAGAAGTACATAATAATTATTTACAAAGAAGTAAATAATAAGAACATTTCTGCTAATGTTTATGTCGATTAGCATGAAGCAGATACAATAATAATATTTTCTAAGAATAATTTTGTTTTAGAAGAGGTAGAGAAGGTCATATGAATGGAACGTGTCAGATCATTTACTTTATTACAAAAGTTGCAGACACATTTGCACATATAATTTTATATTGCATACATGTTGAGATTGGGCTTATTCTTTTGCCTGATTCTACGCTTGAGTTTTCTAATACTAACTAATTAAATGTTTAATCTGCACGCGTATTAAGCGTATTCGGGATAGTGTAATCGTTAACCCTACATTATTTGGTAACAAAGACGATTAATCAATGTTTTTAGTATTTTTAGGGGGTTTCTTATCTAATTTCGTATTCATTAACCTTCAACAATAAAATTAGGTCATATATAACTTTTCATATCGTAACCATATTAATATTTTTGCTATCCACAGTACTGTTTTTTTAAATAATAAGGTACAAGATATATGCAATTGCAGGCAAATGTAACCTCGGCAGCATCCGAACGTGTTATCACACGAACATTTCACTTGGTCCCTCCCAGGCTTTGCTACAGGCAAATGTAACCTCGGCAGCATCCGAACGTGTTATCACACCGGTTGTTTCACTTGGTCCCTCCCAGGCTTTGCTACAGGCAAATGTAACCTCGGCAGCATCCGAACGTGTTATCACACCGGTTGTTTCACTTGGTCCCTCCCAGGCTTTGCTACAGGCAAATGTAACCTCGGCAGTATCCGAACGTGTTATCACACGAACATTTCACTTGGTCATTCCCAGCCTTTGCTACAGGCAAATGTAACCGCGGCAGCATCCGAACGTGTTATCACACCGGTTGTTTCACTTGGTCCCTCCCAGGCTTTGCTACAGGCAAATGTAACCGCGGCAGCATCCGAACGTGTTATCACACCGGTTGTTTCACTCGGTCCCTCCCAGCCTTTGCTACAGGCAAATGCAACCTCGGCAGCATCCGAACGTGTTATCACACCGGTTATTTCACTTGGTCCCTCCCAGGCTTTGCTACAGGCAAATGTAACCTCGGCAGCATCCGAACGTGTCATCACACCGGTTATTTCACTTGGTCCCTCCCAGGCTTTGCTACAGGCAAATGTAACCTCGGCAGCATCCGAACGTGTCATCACACCGGTTATTTCACTTGGTCCCTCCCAGGCTTTGCTACAGGCATACTTGACTGTGGGACTCGACTGTGAATGGATGGCCAGTCTATTCCGTATCGCACTAACGATCACGGCTATCCAAGTAGTTTCTTTTGTAGTGCGAACGCTGAATCTATTCCTGACTGTGGTTTGAACTCTTCTGTTTCATTAAGACTTTTTTTTCCTAATTGTTATTTTTATGTCAGCATGCTTGTGATTATGACCACAGAATGAGCCTGACTATAAACTATTGCTGGAGAGAAGCCTCCACACCCTGATTAGATTTTGTGTGCTATGTTGTGGGGGTCAATTTGTAGTGATACCCGCCAAACACGCAATTTAAACACAAATAAAATAATTCGACTTTGAAATATTGATGATCATTGAAAATACGATATGCTTAGCTAACTGGTGTCTGTATCCATATTTTCTTTTCAGCAATGGTTTTAAGCTGTACTATTGAATTTGCTATTTCCCCGTAGTCGAGACCATTCCTTTTTACTTTTTCTGCACGTACTATGTACATAGTAGGCAGAGAAAGTATCGTATCCCACCCAAAAATTCAATGTCGCGATATTACCGGAAATACACGTTTTCAGGCAACCTGAGTAAAAAAGAAAAGAACGCATTTTAGAAAAAGGTCCTCACGCACATGTGTGTATGAACAGCATAATTATAAAAAGGAAAAGTCGAATAAATACCAAACATGGCATTTAAGTTCAGCATCTTCCAGCGAAGCAATACAATACGAAAGTTTTCAGGAAAACGCCCCATTTCATCTACCCTTTACATGGAATATTTTCCCAAAACTTTGGTTCTCCCAAAAATGTCTCTAACGATTTCGGTTAAAACTACTGCGTGGTTAAGATGTTTTCGTGGTAAACTAAATGTACATTTAGAATTTTCTGGGAATAGTCTCTGAAGAACTTTTCATTCTGGATGATTTTTGTATAACTAGTAAAACGTAAGAAATAGACGAAATTAGACTGCACAAAAATTGTAGATCTCGTTAAAACACACAACTTATACAATATACATTTCTTTGTAGAGTTAACCATTTCTAAGATATCATTTGCTATGGGTTTCAATATTAAACTATTTAAACTTTTCTCAAAGGGTAAGTCCTCTTTCTTTTGATCTCTCTTTTGCTTTTTCACGTAGCAACCAGCTTGAAAAAAATCGACTATAGTTTTAGGCTAGTGTATTCCCATATTTCCCTTCTACTTACAAGGAAGCGCATAATAGGACCAATTCGTCTAATGTTTATCTCTATTAGCATTATGTACATAACAGAATAATCTTTTATGGGAATAGTGTTTGCAGAACAGGACATGGGGTTTATACTGCATATTCACCATGTGTCTGCGTTGCGAAACCAAAATGCAAAAGGTAATACAGGACAACAAGCGTGCCTGTGCTTTTAGCATGATAAGGTGCTAAACTGCCGAAATATTGCTCACGCTCTCGCTCTCCCTTATTCTCTCTCTCTCTCTCTCTCACACACACACAAAATCGCAATAATACTGTTATTTAATACTACCGGCTTACTTTAATGTAGACGTTTGTATATGAAGTGAGATGTCCTTCCCTACAACGAGGCAGAGAGTCTGGTGACGTTTGATGAAATCAGCAACTAACTACCTGTTAGTTGAACACACATCACCAATGCCGACATTTCTTTATGAATTTTATAAGGTATTCTTTAATACAAGTTGTGTGTAGGCAATAAAGTGTAAAACTGAATCGCACTTGAAACAATGAAAAATGGTGCTGTGATATCGACCTAAATCACGAATCTCCGGTTTTCCACGCCGATGGTCTACCTCTGAGCTACCTGATTCAGGTTTCCTATTTACTGCCAAAACACAGTTAGTGTCAAAGCACGTTCACGAAAGATCCGAATTTGATTGATAGTAATTTACCATGAAATCCAGAAAGTGAAAATTCTTGTATGTCTACAAATAATCGCAAATGCAAATCATTGGTATCTGAGAGAGACTTGAGGTATTACCGGGATATTTGAGTCAGATAACAAAGTTTATGTCCCGGACGTGGCAATGAACTTTACAAGTCTGACTCAAATCGTCTACCTCCGCTCACCGTGTTTCGCGGGATGGTGTGCTTTTTCGGGCTAAAAACAATGTTCTATTGCACCAGCATCTACTCGTGCAGAGGAAATTATATATTTCATAGTTTGGGGTAAAATTGCTCCTAGATTGCTTTTAGGAACGGAGATAACGTGAATGCCATTCAAAAACCTAAGGTATTGTACGACAATCAGCTCAGAGAGTTACCTAACTCTGGAAATTTGAACAGCTGATTTAAAACGTTTGAGGTGAAGTAGAGCGACATTTGAAAACGAACTTCACAACAAACCAGCCACCAGACGTTCGCTAAACAGAAACCGCTAGTGGTGGATTTAAGGTGACTCTAACTGATACACGTATTTTATCATGTAATGACAAGTGTGTTATCACATCCTCCCCCTCTCATGTGTCGGTCTGCTATTAGCGTTTACTCAATTAGAGGCGTGTTTCAAATCGAGAGACAAAAGCGATAAACACTGTGTACATGTTTTCTCAATTTAGAAGCGCTAATCATTGCTTAAATGATGTTTCATTTATAAGAACATGTCCATTGATTAGCAAATAAATATCAATAATAATAATAATAATAATATTATTATTATTATTATTAGTAGTAGTAGTAGTAGTAGTAGTAGTAGTAGTAGTAGTAGTAGTAGTAGTACTAGTATTATTATAATTAACGCGAATATTCGCGAGCTTGCTCTAATAATAATGCTTTAATTTGCGACTTGATAGTAAAATGTCACGTGCAAAATCAATTTAATTTTCAAGACGAATCTGAATTTGAAATGAGAATTATTCAAGCCGTTAAGTTCTGGCTTCGAGGTGACAAACACTTAAGCACTTGATACACTAAAGAAATCATACAGATTTTCAATTACGTATGCTGCAGATGCTTCAGATGGCATAGGCCTCGGTGCAGGATAGTGCTCTAACCTCTAATCTTGTATAAGGCTTATGCTAGATAAATTCTTCGAATAAACTTTATTCAGTATATGGGACTTGCGTATAATGGCTTAAGTGTATACAAATGTATGGTCAGGCGTTCGAATAAAAAAAAAAGATCAGGCAATATTATATAAGGAACACGTAACCCTGACGAGGCGACACAAATGTTTGAACACGAGAACAATTGCGAGAGTAAATTGTGATTGTAGGGCTTTGATGCCTTTCAATGATTAGCATTCGAGGATATTTTAAGATTTATGCAAAATCCTCAACTATGAGGCACACATTAACGGGAAAAGTGTATATTGATAAATGAAGATTTAATTACTTCTTCGATCCCCGACTCGATGGACGATTTTCCCGAAAATATCTTCAATTTATTTTAATATTGGAAATATCGTTCATACAACAGACACTATTGCCAGCGCTAGCGATTAGCTATACTGGAACTACAAGCTTTATTATTTCTAATTGCAATTAATAATTATAAATAAAAAGAGCAAGTACACTTAATTTGAGCTCTCCGGTGAGATATACACTTCTCATTAGATAGAAGTCAGGTACAGGCAGGTTTGTCACGTGCTAGAAATGTTGGCGCCACACTGCAAACATGTTTCAACACGCAATACTCTCCACACCACTCCCTTTAGAGGGTACTGCAAGGAAAAACCGACGCATAGCGATCTATAGGCAGAAACTTGCATTCCCTCCCACCCTGTGGTGTACAAGGAACAATAGGTTTTATGCAATCGTCTATATAAGCAGAGTGGTCAGACCGCTCGCCTCTCACCTAGATGGCCCAGGTTTGATCCCAAGCGACCGCATGTGAGATTTGTGTTGGAAAAAACGGCGCATGGCGGGTTTTCTCCGGATCCTCCGGTTTCCCCCGCCATTGCATTCCACCGGTGTTCCATCTCCATGAATCACCAGTGTCATCACCTGCGGTGCCACAAGTAGTAAAAGGGGGCGTCAAACACTACCAAAAATACCATGCTATCTATTGGATAGCGTCTTCGAAAGTTGACATAAAAACCTTTGAGAATGAGGATGACCACTGGAGCGAGTGTGGTGAACCATCACATAATTATGCATTCTTCATAAAGAATCGTGCAATTGGCGAATGCATACGTTCATATGTATAAATCCTGCTTATTAAGTACAAATAACATCACGGGATGTCTACACTGATAACTGCTATATCTATGAAAGAAACAAATTGTAAGTACAATGCATTCATTGCTACTGCTACTACTACTACTACTACTACTACTACTACTACTACTACTACTACTACTACTACTACTACTACTACTACTGCTGCTGCTGCTGCTGCTGCTGCTACTACTACTACTACTACTACTGCTGCTGCTGCTGCTGCTACTACTACTACTACTACTACTACTACTACTACTACTACTACTACTACTACTACTACTACTACTACTACTACTACTACTACTACTACTACTACTACTACTACTGCTGCTGCTGCTGCTGCTGCTACTACTACTAATACCACTACTACTCAAGCTATAGTCAAATAAATTAATGATAAGTAATAGTACAACCGTTTATCATACTAGGAGTCAGTCGCGCATGAGCTTTATGATGCAGATACCATAGATACAATGGATGACTTTAGAGGAGCATATGACATCCAGCAGCACTCAGAGGCTTGCAATGGGCGCACTATTATGCACAAAACTAGCAAGTTGATCTCTGCAACTTTACCTGCAGTGTGATTCGGCTAAGCCAGATGAGACAAAGGTAAGTACACCATTAATTACGGGAGGTGATCACTACATTTCAGCTTTAGTTCAATAAAAGATAATAATAACCATTCTTCTTTTTAGTGTTCGGGAGACAACGCCAGTACCAACAGAGCTCTTAGATCTTACCAGGACCAAGGAGGATGAAGTGGATGTTTGCATTACAGATCTATGGAAAACCTGCCCTATCCATGATGACAATGCATTGCATGGATATGATGGCATATGACATCGCAAGCATGTATACGACGAATCAACCATCAATGTGCGTTTAAATATTATTAGTTATATCAAGAAAAACAAAAATAAAACAAAAAAACCGGTCTTACATAATTCTAGCTGAGAAGGCCTGGAGCAGAGTACAATTAGCTGATTCGTCGATAGGTGAAGACTTGCTGCAAGACTTGTGGCATCCATCATGAAAGGGAAAGTTGCTCTTGGATCTGGCCTAAAAAAGAAAAAACATGAAGGATTTTTGCCTCTCATTCCTTATATTGCTGCATAAGGAGCTGCACAAATAGCATTGGCTGCAAATAAGAAGAAGGCTGCAGACAAGCAAATTGTAGAAATGTCTCGTCATAATAGAGCTATGGAAGCAAAAGGAAAAGGTCTTCGCGTGAAAAATAAAACGGGAGGATTTCTTTCATCGCCCCCAAATGTGGCATTTTTAGGCGCTGCTTCTAAAGTCGGTGGTGTATTGAACAGAAATGACATCTAAAGGTAGTGGCCTGAACTTAAAGAGGAAGAACTGTCAGAACAGGAAGGAGTGAAGAGTTCTGGTAGAAGCCTATACTTATCCCGGAAAAACCCCTAAGCAATGCCGAAATAGACATGTATGCTACACGCATGAAAAACCCCATTTTGCGGTGTATGTATGAGTGAAAATCTTCCTTCTAAACCTAACTTCACTGAAAACGATTGCAGTGAATGTAGATTTGTCTAATAGCGACTGAACACATTTTAATACTGAAAAGAAGATTGCGAAAAACAGTGTTTCATTTTGATATTTTCAGCGATTTGAAGCCTCCAAAGAGATAGAGAGGTTATTAAAGGGTGTTAGAATATTGTATAATACAAGGAGGTTTTAAGGTTTTAATTCAGTAATATGTGGGCCATTGTGCTAGCAATTTCTTTCGCAATGAGTTATACTATTTTTTTTTGTAGTGTTTAACGCCCGCTTTAACTACTTATGGCACCGCAGGCGGAGACACTGACGATACGATGAATGATATGGCGCACCGGTGGAATGCGATGGCGGGGGAAACCGGAGTACCCGGAGAAAACCCGCCTCAGCGCCGCTTTGTCCACCACAAATCTCACATGTGGTCGTTTGGGATCGATCCCTGGCCGTCTAGGGAGAGGCGAGTGATCTAACTACTCGGCCACGGCGCGGCCGGTTATACTATTATACTATTACTGCTAGTGTCACTGATTCAGTGTTTACCATATATTTAGCCCCGTCTCTTCATCTAAATCCTAAAGGGTATTACGAGAAGGTGTTATTGAATTTTGACACCTATTGAACTCTTAATGTGAACGAGAGCAATAATCGCTTTCATTATACTTTCGATGAAGAGTTAAGCGTCGTCCATATTCCTTCTAGAACGTATGAGATTGCAGACCTTCATACATTCATAAAAAATAAACTGGGGCTAGAGAGTGATGTCTTCTTTATTTGGCCTAACAATAATACAATGAAGGCTCAGATTAAATGTCCTTAAACTGCTGATTTCTCAAGAGAGCGTTCTATTGGCTCTCTTTTAGTATTTTAGAATATCGCTGTTATTCCTCCTGAAAAGATTGTAAGGCCTGATTATCTGGTGAATACATTTCAGGTGAGCATTATTAGAATTGAGTGTAGTATTGCAACAGGCTCCTATATTAATGGTAGGATGGTCACTTAATATATGAGTTCTTTCCTTCTGTTGCTCTTGGGCTTCATATTTTGCAAGAACTATCAAATCCTATATACGTACTAATTACCAATACCTACTATATCGATCAAATAACTCTCAGATCGTCGATCAAGACGGAAGCATACTGTACATCAGGAAGGACAAGTATAAGACTTCACATCCGACGCAATTGGGATCGGCTTTAAGCGCCGGCGGCAAGTATATAATAAGCATCTGATTCGCCAGTTTGTTGATACTTTCCCTCAAGTCATCAGACTGTTAACATCGAGCAATTTGAAGTTCCTAGAATCTTTGGGATATTGAATTCTGTGAGGACGTCTTCAACGTAACTGACACACCAATCTTCGACAACAGCATTGCCAAAGAAGAGAAGCATGTGTTTTTACCGTATAAATCTGGGATCAAACGATGAGATCAGAATTCCTTGCCAAGCTGACGATTTGTAAGCATCACCTAGCAGAAGTTACCTCTACATTGAAGGAACGCTTGCTAAACCTGATTGTGCACAACTAATGCAAAGCTGTCTAATATTGATTTCACCTTCACCTTCAACCGGATATGAATGTATCGACTATTGATAGTACGAGAAATCCTGGAATATCAACTACTATGTGTAAGTATGCTGTCCTCAACACCATGGAATCAATTCGTTTGCTGAATCCTGGATGGGCTTAGCCTTGAAACGACGTGGACATTGTGTACACTCAGAGCGGAGTATTCTATGATATGGTACCAATGTCAATGCTGCTGGGATTTGATCATGAATGATCATAAGGAGCTTATTCTAAATAGCAAGTTTGAGCTTGTGATGATTCGAAACAAGGACTGTAGAAACTATATTGTGGCTCCTGCAGGAGCGGAAGATGCTATCTGCAAGCTACACTGCATCGAATGGAGAATGCGGATGGTGAAAAAGTGGAATTTCTCAAGATTATTAAGGCAGGCAGAGTACTGGATCTTTATACCCAGCCGGCTGTTCCACAAACTAAATCATATACATGCAATATGACAACAACGTTAAAGCTTGAGAAATCGAGATTTTTTTATAGTTGCTCTCTAACAGCAAGAATAAATGATGCAAAAAAGAAATGCTCAGAGTTTGACCATTGTAATATCACTAATTTGAGAATTTATCTCAATAGCGAACGTTATCCATACCATGATATGAATTTGGACTTTGGTTATTCAAATTTACTGCATTGTATGAAATGTATTCAAAGTTTCGGAGTTCCTATTATAATAAGGGTAATTATCCTTTATGGCAGAGAAAATACTTTTTGGAGTACGCTCCGACATTCATCATTGACTGTTCTCATCAACCAAAGGAGACAGTCAGCGGCGCTGTTAATATTAGACTAGAAATTCAAGCCAGTGCTAATATTCCCCCTCAGACATCATATTGTCTGATTATACGCGATAAAGTATTTACTTACAAGCCCTTATCACATGTCATGCAATCAATAATTTAAAGATCTAAATATGTGAGGGAATAAGACAAGGAATTTTGTAATCGTGTTTCAAAATAAAACGTTAAAATATAATTTTTTTTATTTTCAAACTATTTTCATAAAATTCCTCCCACATGCCCCTGTTACTTCGTAGTATTCTTTATTTACATTAGTTAGATTATATAATTGTATGATTATAAATGCACTAGGCCTTTTCAGTCCTTTTACGTCTTCATTTATTAAAATCACGGGACCCTTATTTATATTTGTGATAAAAAAATTAATGGATTCGCAATAATATGACATTAAAACACAACATTTTCACTATATTCACGATGTGCTCGCCTTTGTTCTTTTGTGTACAGTTCAAAATCTGGCGGGCTTTTGTGAACTACCCCCCCCACCCGCTCCAGGGTAGTAATGCCATATATACAAAGTCATTAAAATCACTAGTGATTAAAACAGCTGATAGCTCATACTAAAGTGTAGGACACTATTTATTTTAGAGATGCATACTTGCCGAGACACGTTTTGTTGGTCTGCTGCGGGATCCTATTTCTCAGGGCTTTGTTGTCCTCCTGTAATTTTGAGCATGCGGTCTTGTAGCTTCCTCAGGTTCCGGAGCTGGGTACCAAAAGAGCGTTCCCCGTTATTCCACTTCTTCTTCCCGCGTGTCTTTCCAGTTCTGAAACATTTGTATTGCTGGTATAAGAAAATTATGTTACTATCATTTAGCACGCACCCTTCAATAAATGTAGGACTAGAGTTTTTTCCTGATATACTTAATAATATTTTAAACTCACATTGATGGTTGATTCCTTGTATTTGCAGTTGTGATGCCATCATATCCCGGCAATGCATTGTCATCGTGGATAGAATAGGTTTGCCATGAATATGTAAATCAAACATCCACTTCATCCTCATTGGTCCTAGTAGGATGTAAGAAATCTGTGGGTACTGGCGTTTTCTCCAGAACACTGAAAAGAAGAATGACGATGATGATGATGATTATTATTATTATTGTTGTTGTTATTGCTATTTATTGTTATTATTATTCAATTCTGTGGTGATCAACTCTCGTAACTAATGGTGTACTTAATATTGTCTCATCTGCCTTAGCCGATACACACTGCAGGTCAAGTTGCACTTGAAGTATGAATGTTGTCGGTCATGCTCTGCTGGATTTGTGCATAACACCACATAAGTGCGCCCATTGCAAGAGGCCTTCGCCATCACGTGGCATCAGGGACTCTTGTACAAACTCAAGAACGCAGAAATCCCTCCCACCTTCCTTCACCTGCTTAGTAGCTTCCTTCGGGACCGCACTTTCAGGGTGAGGGTGGAGGGGAGGCATTCCACAGTCGGACCCATAGCGGCGGGAGTGCCGGAAGGCAGCGTGCTGTCACCGTTACTCTTTGCCGCCTTCATGTCCGACTTCCCCACAGAACCCGGTACTGTTACGTGCCAGTATGCCGACGATGTCCTCATAATGGCACTAACAAGAACGCCCGTTACTGCTTCCCCCCGCTACAGAGACAGCTCCAGGCCATAGGCAGATGGAGTGAACAGATGTCCATCAGTGGCGGATTTCCATCAGCCCGCAGAAGAGCTCCGCTCTACTGCTGGCTAAAGTCCGTGGCTGGCGGCCGGAGAGGTCCCTGAGGTCGCAGCGGGGCGGATCCCCTGGGTCCGCACCGCCAAATACCTCGGAGTCCTCCTCGACCGCGGCCTTACTTTCACTCCACATGTCAGGGAGAAGGTCGGTATGGGACACGCAGCCCTACGCCAGTTGTTTCCCATCTTCCGCTCCACCATGCCTACACACCTAAAACTACGGTTGTACCGCGCGGTCATCCCGCCCCTGATGCTATACGGCTGCGAGGTCTGGGGATCGGTGGCTCGTTCCACCATCCGCAGACTGCAAACCTTGCAGAACAGGGCACTGAGGATGATATATGGCACAGACCGTAGATTCCCGTCCCATATTCTCCATTCCCACTCCGGAATCCCTTACATAGTGGACGTTGTGCGAGAAAAAGCTCGCACAATCTACACTAAACTTGCTCCTCGCCCAAATCCTCTGGTGAACATTCTCAGTCTCTACGACCACACGCTGCCTAGGAGACGCGTAAGCTACCGACTTCCCAAGGACGCCTTGGGATGGTAGTTTTTCGGCCGCCTCTCCCTTCTTTACAGTGTCACCCGCCAAGTTAAGCAGCATCGGGCCCGGTCACAACTCGGATGGGTGACCGTCAAGTCGTTCTGCGACCAGATTCTGCAACACTGGCTTTCCCCCACCGCCTGCCTATATCCTTTCAGTTCTCCCCGCTAGCTGGCACTGCTTTCCTTGACAGCCCGCAAGTGGCTGGCCAAGTTAACCAGCATCGGGCCTGGTCCCTCTCTGGGTGGGTGACCACTCCAGTAGGTAAGCCAGCCCACGCCGGCAACACAAAAGGGAAACGCTCTGCCTGTATTACTTTGACACAGACATAAACGCTTGCACAAGACTACATCTTTTATATCGCACGGGTAAATCCGCAAGAAACGCGGATAGGTACCGTGGTGATTTGCCCCCACCCAAGTACACTCGGGCGACTAGTTCCTGCTCCTGGCTCCTCCTGGGAAAGCAAAGAAAAACAACGCCAGAAGTCGATACTAAGAGTATAAATGCAAGCAGAGCTGAACCATTTAAATGGTCTACAAGATTACGCCGCGATCTGAAGCTACCTTGTTCCCTTACTACGGTGAGAAACCACCTCCATGAAGTTGGCATCCATCATCAAAGGCAGCAAAGAAAATAGACTTGACTGAACAGCCCGCAACAGTCGAATGGAGTTTGTGATTGAATACTTGGTCAAGGTCGATTTTGGCAGCTAGTGATTTAATCAGATTTTTTGCTCTGGTGAGGATGGGCGAATGTATTTGTGGCGACCAGACCATACTAGCTATGTTCCAGAACACGTAATTGTCAAGAAAAGAAGTAGCCGCATAAGTGTGTGATTTTTTTCTAGGTTGGATGTCTTCTTCAGGACCATGAGAATTGATCCAAGTATCAGCTCGAATGGATTCCGAAGAATACATAAGTATTCTGGAAAAGTATATGCTTCCAAGCGTCCTAGCTATTTATCCGGCCAATGAGATGCCCATTATTACGTTCGTGCAAGATAACAACAGTGTCCACACATCTAACCCTTAGATATACTTAGCACACATCCAGAAATTTCAGTAATTAACTGGCCGGCCAAAAGCCGTGATTTGAACCCAGTTGAGCATATATGGGCTTTAATGACTCGCGATTGGGAACCTCTTCAGGAACAAACTGTGGATGCCATGATAAATCGTGCCTTTGAAGTTTGGTAAAACATGAGACAAAGAGCGCATATATGCGAATCCCTTGTTAAGCCTATGAACAAAAGACTGCATGCAGTATTAAACAACAAGAGATGGTGGACCCAATACAAAAGTGCTTTATAAATATGCAAGAAGAATGCAATTTCCTTAGTTATTTTGAGCAAGAAAAAAACTGCCTTTTTTATTTTCTCCTGGTATAATTTATTTTATTTCTATAGAACAATGCTAATGTTTCAATCAGTAGTATCGGATCAGATATTCCCTAAAAGGAAAGTTTCTCACCATCGGATTGCCATTATTTATCTTCCTTGTAGAAGATTCCAGCAGACAGGTTAAAGGACAATAATTCTCATTCTGAATATGTAGAAAGAAGAAACATCACAACTAACGTAATCTGGCCCTAATCCACTGTTTTCTTCTTGTTAGATCTAAAATTCTTATACATTTCAGGAAACGTTCAACGTTTTACTGTTTGACACAGAACTATGTGGCATAACACGCCCGTCTGAAGAGGAGCAAAAGTGCAATTTAATCTGCTGGATGAAAAAATTGATGAAGTCGTAAAAACTGAGGTGTTGTTCACTAACAATACTGATTATTGTCTACTTCACAGTTCTATTCTTCATCAGATCAAACCAGGATCCCCGCCGTAACTTGAGGCATTATACCAAAAGCAAAATGTTCTACCGGACGAACATAAAACAATTCTGCAAACTGCAAACATCTCGAGAACGTCCTTATATTCATGTAAATATTGAAACAGGCATTTTCTCTGTAGTCCCAATTAACCATGCAAAAGATCGCCTAAAATCGGTCTCCACCATTTTGAAAGGAGACACGTTACCTAATCTCGGTTCCAGTTGTGGGAGGTGGCTGTACCTATTAGCGAATGAGTTGGCCAACCAGCATATGTATGCTCTATTGGTATTGATATAGATCAGGCACCTGCAAGGTATCAGCCAATAAAATGAAAACATGACGTAATAAGTTTCCCCAAAGAACGCTAAGGGATGCCGTGTAATTAAGAAGGCAGTGATCATTCCTTTTTGTGCTCTCCCCGCGACACCACCTTCAGCTATGCACATATTTGTGTGTGTTTTATCATATAGTTTGGGGAATCGGATATTTATTTAAATGTATACTTGCATGTCGCCAGTAGGTGTTTCCCTTGTGAGTGCACGTTCTGTGGTTCTATCACATCACTTTCACAGCTTATTTGACGCGTTACATATGTATATCTTTCACTGCGCTTCATCGTTTATTTCATGCATTATATTCACATGAATTTCTATATCCTACACCTTTTATAACCGGAATGGAGACAACATTTAAGAATTTGACAAGCATGTTTTTAATGTGTTGTACTCACATAAGTTTTCCTCCCTTATGATTTATTTAATGCGCTACATTCACATGAATTTCTGTACCATCCGCGTTCATTAGTGGATATTCAGACTACAACATTTAATAATTTGAGAAACAAACTTTTGATGTATTTCATGCGCAAAAATTTCTCTGCCCTCTGTCCTTTGTTAACGCGTTATACATATGACCTCTGCTCTTCAGTTTTTTTTAATTGTTTAATTTATATAGCCCCCTTTAACATCTAAGGTCCTATCGGGGGCTTTACATTTGTATTAAACCATTTTATTTTCCTCAAACACACACACAATTTCACTCTCATATGCATACTTCCAGACTCTGTGGGGATAGGGAATAATTCAAGCTAAAGAAAAATTCCCTGCTCCAGCCGTAATCGAGTCTGGGACCTCCAGGTGAGAAGTTAGCTCGCTGATCACTCGACCATGGAGGCAGTCTATTTATTAGTTGATATGCAGATTACCATATTCTATAGTTTGACAAACAAGTCGTTGATATGTTACATTCACATTGTCTTTTCTATCCTCTATGGCTTATTAAACATGTTACATTCACACGACCTTCTCTACTCGTCGTTTTAATGGATATGTAGGAAACAGTATGTAACAATTTGCGAAACAATTTTTTAATGTATTGTACTCACGCAACCTTCTCCATCCCTCATATAAACGTTTATATGACATTTTACATTCACAAGAGTTTCGCCACCCGCCGTCCTTTATTTATGAATATCCAAACTAAACATTTAAAAAGTTGACAAACAAACCTTTCTACTCCCTCTAGCAGGCATGTACAGGCCGTTGCACGAAAATGTACAATTGCGGTTAGTGTGTTTTGGTATGCTTATTTATTTAATATTTTTGGATCCTTTTCGCCATTTGTGTTCCACACCAGTCCTGGGTGTGCCAATCTTCTATTGGTGTGTTTTCACGTCCGGCTCACAAGCAGTGACCGATGAACAAAGGAGGTGGCCAAGGTTAGTAGGAATAAGCAAACACCTCAATCTGAGTGGAACGACTGTCAGAACGTCCTCCTGAGCGTGACCAATTGATTTGATGTCACATCCCTGGGATTCGGTTTCGGGGACCTCAGAAGAACAAGGGATGGGTATGACAAACAATAACGAAAGAGCTTTGTTATACTATGAATGTCATTTGAAGCGAACTTGGATAACAAGCCGATAATAATTGCGCTTACTGAATAATGATATAGTCTTGCAAAGCTATATGAATTATCTCTACGAACAGCTTCAAAATTGTGGAAGAAACACTGGACACTCAAACCAGGTAGAGCCGTTTATTATAAACATACAGTGCATTCATTGGGCCTATAACAATAAATTCATCAAATACTATAATAATGGTCAATTTTACAGAGAGCGGGAAGCATCCAGCATGCGCACGAGACCATGACGAGGTGAAAATTAGCCTAGAAGCCAATGACAATACTTCAAGAATGATTGTAGTAGATGCACATTTTCCTGGATGAACATGGACTGCTTCCCGGCAACATAAAGCAAATAGTTTATTGAGTAGTGAAACACTGGTAACACAAATATTTACTAATGCACAGAAGGTGGAAGTGTTCCTTTTTTATATAAATGTCCTGAATATTCCCGACAGAACACAAGGTTTTGAGACGAAAAGGTATTTTCAAATACCAGTTGGGGTCCTACATACTTTTATGTTTCACCCTCAGTACGTTACAAAAACACAGCACAGAAGCCCTGTATCTGAGCCCGTATGGGGATGGATTTTCGCTAGAGGAGCATGGAGAATAATTGGAAATTTAAATAGCCAGCAGTACATTTCTATATTAGAAAACATAATGTTACCAAGTACAAGCATTTTGAATGAAACTGAGCCTTATTCATTTCAACAGGACTTTAGTAGGAACCAAAAATCACGCGGTGTGCAATAATGTGCAATATATAACTCGCATCTTTATATAGATAAATAACATTACAGTTATATCTAATGACGTTTCTTCATAAGTGACCTCGATTTTCCGTTCGTAGTTTCCGAAAAGTGCAGACGATTTCACTATTTATGAATGTCAAGATATATTTACCGTTGTGTTGTAAATGGTGTTTTGTAATCAGTTTGTTGAATCCATATGCAGATAATGTAAGTAACCCAATGTTTTAAAGGATTCTTTATTATCATATGGAAACGTTGTTTGAAAACTCTTGACCGCTTGATATTATTAGAAACGAATTTCTGATCTGTTACATTCCTGTAGATAACTTTCGTGTTGAATCATCATTTTGTTTCAATCTATGTCGCCGTAGTTATACCGCTGTTTGTTCATCACAAGTACGGTGTTTTCTTTTAAGTATATTGAATCTATATTTAGCTTTATTAATATATAATGCTATACATCATCCATTATAACAGAATATTATCTCGAGTATCCATTTTGTTTCAGTGATTAAATGTACCACTCTATAATGTCACCCACCGTAATTATATCAGTGTTTGTTAATTTGAATAACAATGATTTGAATAAGAATGGCTGATCGCACAGGTATTTGCGAAAGCTCTGCATCGGCTTTACGACTGCTAGGAGCTCTCTACTGGTAACTCAGTACTTTTTTTTTTTTGCATCGGAAAGAGTCTTGCTGTAGAAGGCAATAATTCACTCCTAGTCATGCTGGGCCTGTGATAGAATATCGCCAATGTCGTTGTCCTGGCATCTATGTTCACAATAAAATCGCCACCATGCCGAGTAAAGTTTAAAATACGAACACTACAGACTGTTAAATTGAGTGCATGGAAAGCTACTGCTTCTTCTGACCATGTGTAAGGCTGATGATCTTCCGTCAGAGGATTGAGACGTTTTACGATTCCCTGACACATGGCGGTAGTAGGTGCATAGGCCCAGGAAGCTTGACAAACAGCGTTTGTCTTTCGGACAAGGCCAACGTCTCACTGCCCGAATTTCTGCGGGTACGTGGCCACCCCAAATGGTCTATATGGTCAAGTAGTTCACCTCTTTGCAGAAGATTTGGTACTTCCTCGTGTTCAGCTTCAAGTTAGCGGTCTTAGCCTTTACAGTACCTTGGTCAGGTTTTCAAGATATTCTTTGAGATTACTTCTCACGACAATGATCAACGATGTCGTCCCCAAATAGAGCCTGCAGGCCATGTAGTTCAATTCTCTCATCACTGTCTCCATGAGGCGCTGGAGGTGGCTGGAGCATTGCAGAGGCCAAATAGCGTTAACTTAATTTGCCAAAGACCTTGGTATGTTAAAAATATTGTTTTCTTCTTGTCTCTGGGATCCAAAGGCCCTTTCCAGTGTGCATATGACAAGTCCAAAGTTGAGTTCCACTGGGCACCATCAAGCGTTTCCGGGGTGTCGTCAATCTGCGGTAAGGGGAATTAGGCCTTTTTGGTGACGGCTGTCAGCTTCTTGTATTACATGCAGAAGCGTAGCTCACCAGTTTTGTTCTTCGCCTTGACTAAAGGAGAGCACCCTGGGCCGAGGGACTCTTCAATGCTTTTCCCTAGATTCGTGCTCTGCAGCATGTCCCGTATCTCTGCTTGCTTCTCCAGAGAAGTACGTCTTGGTGATTGCCGGATAGGTCGGTCGCTTCTGGTATCGATGTTATGGAGTACTCGGTCAGTGCGAAAATAATCGTCGTTCACTTCACTGAAGATAGACTGGTATCGGCTGAATAGACACCAGACGCACTTCACTTGTGAAACGTTTAGATGGTAGGCCGCCCTCTTCAGCAAGTTTTTCAGCTGGAGCCCCCAAGTCCTATGATGATGTTGGCTGTTTGGATCTGTCGCATGGAGATTTCCTAACCATGTCCAGTCAGAATATCCTGGTCGGTGGCCAACGGGTTCAGCAAACTAACTGGTACTTCCCCCCAGGGATTGCAACAATACTCTGGCAACATATTCGTGCAGTGTTGTCTTCCGGTCGAATACCAAGTTCCTTGACCTTTGGCCCTCCAGATGTGCCCTCACCAACATGCTTTTCCCAGGTACCACTACACGGTTCATCAGGATCATACTGCAGATCTTTTGATTTTCATGTGGCTTCGGAGCAACACCTCATCTCGGCCTAGTCGCAAAGCCTTCCGGCAGAGTCGACGGTCGTCTCGTGTCTCCTGAGGATATCCACCCACTGTATCACATCTTCAGTAATCCGCACCACGAACATCCACAAGCTCACAGTGGTTCGTCCTAGTGGCAAATCCAGCAGGGCCTTCATCTCTACAACAGTTAAAATGTCGCCCGACACGTCTCTAGTTGGTAGTGCCAACTGAATGTATGTGTCGCTAAGCCATTCGCCATGTCAGGTCTGATTACAGTCACGGCTTCACCAGGATCTACAAATCACTCGAACAGCTTCCCATGTATGTAGCCATCTGCAATGAGGCTGTCACCCACTCTTCCACCCAAGGCATTTAGCTTCACTTGGGGGAGGGGGGGCCGAGGACGCTCCGACGTGCCTCTCGCCACACCGATTGTTACTCGTTTCTCGCCTGATCCTCGTCTTTGTGTGGACAACCCTGCACTAGGTGACATAACTCGCACACCCTCACCACACACCACGTGGCGCTTGTCGTCATCTCCGGGTTGCTCCTCTCTTCCTGTAGTAGCGAATAGTCCTGGTCTTCGAGATGGGCGAATATACTGACCTGGCCGCCTCCAATCTAAGTGCTGCCCTTAATGCATCATGGATGGTCTTATAGTTGCCCAGTATCAAACGCTGTCGTATGTCGGTGTCCCGCATCCCATCCCATCGACGAAGGAGCAGGCAGCCTCTTGGAACTCGTAAATAGTTAGTATCTTCACCAAGGATTTATTCACAAACTACCGAATGGCTAGGGCCAATTCCTGAGTCCTCTCACCCGGCTGTTGCAGCCTCGATTTAAGGTGACTTCGGTAGGCTACATCCAAGTGATGGTTCCTGAAGCGGTTTTTCGAGAGCCTCCCAACTGTCTTCGGATATTGCCGATGTTGGGATCCATTTCAGTACTTCTCCCGTCCATCCCTGATGCCACCTGTCAGCTGTACGGCTTCATCTTCTGCTGATATTCGGTTGTTAGTGGCGACGGCGGTGAATTATCGCCGGTTGTCTTTGAGAGTTGACGTCCCGTCGTACTTAGGTGGCTTGACGCGTACCGATGTTATTTCGCGTACTGTCGTCTCGAACTTCGAATACTTAAGCCACCCGTCGAGCATTCTATGTATCATGGCGTACGTTTCCTTGGTGCTGAGCTCGACTCTCCCTTCCAGGAGAAGGCTTTGGATGTGTTCTTTCATCGTTCCTCAAAGCTGTTGCGCATTTTTCCCTAGATATTCCATTTTTATTACGTTTTTCCACGTCCTTCGTCACGTTGTACAGTTGTTTCTGGGGTTTCGTTGAAAGCTCCATGTTCCTTATAAACATTTCTGATTTCATTTCTGGGCGCATCTTCTCAATTTTCTTCTTTCCGAATTTGATTTTTTTCAGTCCCAGACTTCATTTTCTTATCCATCTTCTCTAGGCTGAATTCCACTTAGTTGTCCATTTTCTGCTCCACGGTTTCTAATTTTTGTCCATCTGATTTCTTTCGGCCAACCATTTTTTTTTGTCATCTCCTCTATTATGGCGTAAAAATCATGTTTTTCACACCAGTGAAACAAATATATTTTATGGCTGAAGAATTAATTGCAAATAAACTCTTAAATTCATTGCTGAAAAAAATGTACTTGACGCTCCAAGGCCTACATATTTGACAGCTTTAAAAAGCAACATCACGGCACAGGAAAGAAAAGCCATTTAAGAAGTGAACAAAGATGAAAACATCGTCAATTTACCGGAAGACAAGGGGAACGCCACTGTCTTCTTGGCTACAGCAGAGTACAAGAACAAGATAATAAACATTCTCACTGCAAATACCTTCAAAAATCTCAAAAAGGATCCTACCACGAAAATTCTCAGACAGACTAATGCTCTGGTGAAAGCTTCATCTCTACAGGATAACATAACGAAGCAGACTTGTATAAGCGAAGCTTTGCCGCCGAGGTTGTATGGTCTGCCAAAAATTCATAAAGACAAAATTCCATTACGGCCTATAGTGAGCAGAATAGGCTCGCCTACTTACCACATACCCAAACATCTCTCCACACTCCTACAAGAGCACTTCGGCACCACAGGTTCTTACGTGAAAAATTCCAGCCATTTCATAGAAAGAATAAAGAATGTGCAACTAGGGCCAGAAGACCGCCTAATAAGTTCCGATACTGTCTCTCTTTTCACTAAGTTACCGTTTAATGAAGCCGTAATCTAATCCAAGAGATATTTTCGGAGGACAACGCGAACCTCTTTCATCACTGCCTCTGTGCCAACTACTTTCTACGGGATGGAGAATTTTATGAACAAACAGACGGCGTCGCCATGGGAAGTCCGCTGAGTCCCGTCATAGTCAACTTCTTCATGGAAAACTTCGAACAGGAGCACTTGAAGGTACGCCTCTTAAATCCAAGGTCTGGCTACGATATGTCGACAACACATTTGTCATATGGAACCACGGAGAAGATACGCTACAGCAGTTTTGTACACCTGAACAAACTGAACCCCAATATTCAAATCACCATGGTAAAAGAAGAAAATAATAGACTGGCCTTTCTAGATGTGTTAGTCATCAGAACAGCAGATCTCCGCCTAGAATTAGAGGTCTAAAGAAAATCAACACACACCGACCGCTATCTACATAAAACTTCAAATCACCATCCCAGACAAAAGCAAGTATTTATAAAAACTCTCAACGACCAAGTCAAACGCATCTGCAGCAAAAACAATTTGGGAAAGGAACTAGAAGATTTAAATGGCTACTCTAATAAGGACATATGGCGAGCACTTTATCCCAGGCACACCAACGGGAAAACAGAAAACCGACCAGACATCAAGGACATCCTGCCGTATATCAAGGGCGTAACGGATCATAGGCAAGCTTTTTATGATCCTTCAACATTGATACCGTCTACAGACCGACACTAAAAATAAAACACTTGCTGAGATCGGCTACAGACAAACGCGACCGTCACTCATCCGCTGGTGTTTACAAAATTCCTTGCAACTGTGGCCAGGTTTACATTGGTACTACCAAGCGCAGTGTGGCAACACGATTAAAAGAACATGAACGGCACAGTAGACTAGGGCAAATGGAAACATCTGCAGCAGCAGAACACTCTTAATATTTGGACATGACATCAGTTATAAAGACACCGAAATTCTGTCTTCCTCCGTTAACTACCATGCCCGTTTACATAGGGAGGCAATAGAAGTATACAATCATGGAAATAACTTTAATCGCAAGGAAGAAGTTATGCGCCTTAACAAAACCTGTATACCTGTGTTGGAAGGTAAACGTAATGGCACAAACAAAAGCAAAACACAAGACTGCCCACAAATGTACGCGGGCAAATCACAGCACAGAGAGTAACAGGTTCCGCCCACCGGCCATGAATTCTTTTGAGCTCTGACCAGCCACCGGATCACCTTGAAGATGACAAGCGCAGCTCTTGGCGAAACGTCGGGAACTTCAAGACCCAATGGACCACGGCCTACAAGCCTGGAAAGTACTTTCTTTGTTCAAGACGCCGGCCGTGAAAGCCTCAGTTTGTACATAATAATCATCACAATTGTAATAATAACAGCATCAACAATAATAATCATAATAACAATCGTGATAATCATAATAACAGTAATAATATTAACAATAATCATAATAATAATAATGATAAGAACAATCGTAATAATAATAATGATGATGATAATAAAACAATAACAGCAATAAAAATAATAATAACAACAACAATAATATTAATAATAATAATAATAATAATTAATCATGGAATTAAGGAAGTTGGGAATAATATGGAAAAAAATAACGAAAGAAAGCTTGGGGTTTCTACTTTTGAGCAAAGGTGAACTAAAGAAATTGTTCAAAGTGACGCCTTCCAGCATCCATCGTATACTATATTCGTCATCAAAGATGTCCGGAGTGTAACAATTTAGTCACATTTAGCCAATATTCTCGCCAGCAAATCCTCATCAGAGTTGGGGGAGTCCTGTACGGAGGCTCTTGATATGTCTGCACACAAAATAATCAGGTGTGAGATCAGGGGGACGTGGGGGCCAAGTGATATCAGCCCAATCCATCGTGCTGGAAACATGTTACTGAAATGGCTATGTCATCCTTGTCAAAGTGAACAGGAGCTCAATTCTCAGCGTAGTATATTAAGCGGGTCGTTTTCCAGAAACTCTGGTGACACATTGACTAGAAACTGGTACACATTTCCATTTAACTGCGTTGGAAGAATGTAATTGTGTAATTTGACGGTATGCTAGCCCTATTGTTGACTCCGAACGTGTGTTGATAATTTTTTTCAACAATCCCATGCGGATTTACATGATCCCAGACGTGACTGTTTCTTTGGTTGAATGCCCTTCCTTCCCTTGTGAAACAACACTCGTCGGTAAAAGAGCACTCAGGAAAAGAAATCTGGCTGTTCACCATGGCACCCAGGGACCCAGTTACAAAAACTACACTCAGGCAACGTAGTCAGCTGGTGTCAGTTCTCTACCCTTAGAAGATGGAAGGAATGGAATCTTATCTTCTTGTACTGGCTGGCGCAGGGAAACGGAAATTATGAAATAACGTAATTTACTTGACTGAATATGTGAAACAACATATTTATTACCGAAATTTCATGCATACAGTATGCCATTTATGTTTTCATTACTAAATGTAACTTTGCTTTACTTACTTCTTAAAGATGACATTGGCAAGATGGGTTTAATTTTTGCCTTCACGTTCTAATATCCTGCTCTGACAACTCTGGAAAGTTCGCTGTATCATGTCTCGGGGAATGGCAGTGATTTCGTCTTCAATCTGCTGTTTAAGTTCTTGAATAGTTGCAGGGCGCGAGCGGTACACTTTATTTTTAAGATGTCACCACAGGAAGAAATCGCAAACACTAGGATCAAATGACCTACAGACCATGGGATGTCGCCGTTACGAGAAATAACGCGCCTTCCAAACAATTGCCGAACGGTTTCCATCGATTGTCGAGCAGTATATGACACGGCTCCGTCCAGCTCAAACCATGTTCAGAGCATGCAGTCTCGGAGTAAAGAATGTTTCAAGCATATCAACATACCAAGCGGATGTTACTCCTTACCTGCCACTGGATCTTGTGGATCTAATCGCTGCACAAGCTGTAAGTTTTAGGGATGGAACTTAAATTCGTGCAGTATTCTTTACACGCTTCGTCGATCAATCCCTAGCGCAGATGCATGTCGACGAACGAGCGGTGAGGACTCCTCTCGACGGAAACTCGAACGGCTGCAATGTTCTCAGGTGTGCTTACCGTTCGAACGCCACCAGGAGCCTTCTTTTTCAAGGCTGAACCTTTTCCCCCAAAATTACGCACCTATGTGTGAGTGGCATGAGCAGATGGAGCAGATCTATGACATCTGAGCTGATAATGTCGTCGAAATAGCAGCAGTGACACCATCACGCTGTTTGTAATATGCTCTCACAGCGTCAGCACGTTCAGTACCACACCAGTGTTGCATGGTTACTAAATGGTAACGCGTTCACAACAACTACGCATCGATTCCGGAAACCCTCTCGCATGACAATTTGGACAATACTAACGGTCAAAATGTCCCGTTTCCCTGCGCCACCCTGTATTACTTGCGATACACTGACATGATTTGTGCCCATATTATGTGCAATGACACTTGTTCGGGTTAAAAGACTGCCGTGAATCCTTTCGAGCATCTTCCTCGGAACATGGTGTGCGACGGGTTCGCCTTGTGCTGGCGTTAGGCTTATGTACTGCCAGGGATGCAGTTTCCCTCAGGTGCTGGTGAATAAACTGAAAGGTTTGTAATGATGCGATTGGTGTCGTTGAGGGCCTGTGACTGCATAGAGCTAGCTGCTTCGTGTAAATTCCCTCCTGCCTCCCTGTAAATAAAATGCATACTCCGAAAAAGAGTATGGCATCTGCGATGTGGATAACTTAGTTCCAGTAGCAGACGGAGCAGAAATGCAATACATGTGGTATTAGTCTGGAATGGCCATGAAAGTACGGATGCACAGCTATTAGGGACCATTCGCATATCTGATACCTGTTTATTAATTTATGCTACAACGCGCGCACAAGCAAAATGCAGTAATGTATTCTATGCGCAACAAGTCCAATAGCATCATAGGAGTATGTCCGTGTAATTTACTTATATTTTGAGAAAAATACACCCAATTCGGGGGGGGGGACTACAGCTTGAACGTGGTTTGGACCCTGCACCAACTAATTGAATGCGGAACACGCTACTGACGACACCAATGCAGACGAATAGTCTACTTCAAGAAACAGTAGAAGTGTTAACTCACATAATTAGTCTTAAAGTATCTTTAAAGTACTCATTAAAATACGCATGCCACTCAGGTGTTTGGGAACGAAGAAAAAAAAAAGTTCAAGACGGAGCGAGGTACAAATCAAGGCCTAACCAGGAACACCAAACTGGTAAGTAGCTCTAACGCTGTACAATGAGAAAACTAACTTGTACAGTCTTCCACTTTGTGAAACAGGAGCTTAATGGTACACTGGTGCTGGCGGAGCTATTTTCTTTAAAATAGCAAAGCTCATTTATTTGAAAATACCACATTAGTAGCTATTTTCGAACTCGAAGGACAGCAGATAACTACTTTTGAACGGAGAGCAGCACCGTATATGTATTTGGTCCTTATGTGTGTGCAATTATCAGCAAGGGCGGCTCTTCCATTTGTGCACAATGCACGTGAACCTCCTAGTTAAACTGGATGTTTTTAACAGCTTGCGTTTTCACAAAATGTATATTTAATCCATTTTAATTCATTAAAAATAAATAATTTATTTCAAAGTACTTTCAAACCATATATTCAGTAATGATGCAAAAATAACACCATGCATTAACATGGAATCTCAGAATGAGTTCCGCATCTTTGCGTCAGCGTTGATTCCATTTCCTGCTTCTTTTTATTTCCTCCCGCTCGCACGTGCGAGGGAACAAAGATTGAGCCTGCCAGTATATACAGAAAGATGTGTGGTGGTGGGCGTGCCTTCCCCCTAAAGTCCTAGCATCATACAATTTAGATGTGCTTCAACCGAGCTTTGAGACAAATAGCGTTTGCGTTTATTTTTTGTTACAGTTTTCTTTGTTCGTTCTTCGAATTTTGTACAGGCTCATATACTTTGTTATTTCAGTAAGCATTTTCGCTGTGTTATGACTAAAATGCTTTAGGCGAATTAAGTCACGGAGCTAAAGGAACTGTCATTCTTTGCCTTGCCATTGGAAGAAAGGGTGGAAATAACATGAAGCAGACCAACACCTCATCTGAAAATACAACAAATAACTAAATCCAAAACCAGGGATTATAGAAGAGAATTTTAAGTAGACCTATATGAAAAGAACAAATGGATTTGTAGCTGTAAGGTAACAAATAGATTGTTTTGTTTTCCTTGCCTGTCATTTGTAAAACATGATGGGGAGACTTCTTGGATAAGCAACGCCGTGGTACCACTCGCCTCTCAGCTAGAAGGCCCGGGTTCGATCCCAAGAGATCCTATGTGAGATTTCTGGTGGACAGAGCGGCGCAGGGATGGGTTTTCTCCGGGTTTTCACGCTATCACATTCCACCGGTGCTCCATCTGCATTCATATATTATCATGTCATCGCCTGCGGTGCTATAACAGTAAAAGAGGGCGTTAAACACTATAAAAAAACAACGCAGTGTCTGATTTGTCACACTTAACACAAGATTAAGCAACACGAAACTGCCAAATTTCATATAAATACTGTAGTTGAATTTAATCTGCTACGAAAAATGTATATTTGGCAGCATTTAGACAGCGTCTTTCGCCTGAACATCGAAACACATAATGACATTGTGACAAAAAATCGGTATGCACTTTAAAAAAGTATCGATTGTATTGAATTTTGCAGTTCCGAGGTCACGATAAACTTGAAGAACTGTCGAATCCTGGAATTTTTAGGGGCCTTATACATTTCTCAGCGGCACTAGACGCATCTTTGAAAGACCATCTTGCCACAGCAACAGTATTTAAAGGAACATCCAAAGAGATCCAAAACGATTTGTTGGATAGTATGCTCACGGTTTGTCAGGCGAGTATAAGACAAGAACTCACTTCAGTAAATTTCGTGTCAGTGATTGCGGATGAAACCAGGGATGGCTAATGGGCAACCTGTTGAAAGATTCTGGCACTTGGCCAGTCCTTCCGGACACGACGCGACGTCTATTGCTGCGTGTATGCAACACTCATTGGTAAATGTAGTTCAGCATTCTGACAAACTGATTACCCAGAGCTACGATAGAGCCAGTGTGATGAGTGGACATATAACAGAAGTTCAGGAAATTATTCGGCAACAATACACATATGCTAGTTCTGTGTACTGTTATGCGCACCAACTTAACTTGATTGTAGTGCAGGCACAAGTCAAAACCAGCAAGTTCGAGTTGTTGCTGCTTTTTTTTTTTTTTTTTTTTTTTTTTTTTTTTTTTTTTTTTCAATTTGACTGACATTACTAACTTCTTTAGCAGTTCACAACAAAGGATTTCTGCTCTGGATAAAGCTGTTGGCAAAAGAATACCTCCTGCAACAACAAAGGATTTCTGCTCTGAATAAAGCTGTTGGCAAAAGAATACCTTCTGCATCTACCATAAAATGGAACTTTAAGAGCCGAACAGTGAATACTGTATGTGAATATCGAACACAATTGAGTGCATAGGGGAAATAGAATTATCAGCCAAGCAGTCATCAACAATTAACCAAGCGGGAGCCATTCGACGTATACTTAGAGATCCAGAGTTTGTCTTTTGGCTGAAAGTCTTCCATAACAACATGCCTCATTTTGGCATGTTGTATAGTCAAATGCAGTAAAGAACTGTAGAGGTAGTGCAGTCTAAAAGCTGATGGAGAATTTCTAGATGTCTATTGAAGAAGAAAGAGAAACTATGGAAAACATAAGGCAGCAGGTAGATACTTCGGTCTCAAAACCAGCGTTGAAGAAAAGGAGAAATGAAAATGTCCACCTTAAACAGGACAGTAGCACCAAAATATGTGTATGATAATTAATCAATTAAGCACCAGATTTTCTTTCATAACATTCTACTCTGCTGCGTCTCTGTTTTCTTACAATGCAAATTAAGCAGCATGACAGGAAATTTGCAGTTCATTTTCTTGAACTTTTTTGAAAAAGAGTGCCTCAGAACTGAGTTGGGTGTAATTTACAGACGACAAGACTTCCGAGCTATGAGAGATGCTACACGTTTCCTGCAATTCATTATAGAAAACAACCTGGAGACCACGTTTTCTAAAACTTACAAGTTATTATGGCGGTGTACAGTACGCTCACTCATTACTACCTCAGAAGCTGAAAGATGATTTTCGACTCTAAAGCGAATAAATGCATTTTTGAGAAGCACAATGGTAGAGTGCATTAGCAATGTTATCAATAGAAAAGAACATGATTTGTGATATACCTCATTTCAATGAAAAGGTGATTTATTTGTTTGCATCAAAAAAGGAAAAACGAATGAATGTTGTTTATAAGAACTAGGTATAGTTGTCTGTAGGCTTCACATTACCACGATTAGCACCATTATGTAATTACTAATGCCTTTGTCACTATATTGCTTCTGTGCCAATGTTAACTTATAGTAAAATTATTTTATATATTCTGTTCTAGAATCTAACACTTTAATTTCATATGTGCAATTTACAAAATAAATAAAAGACTTGAGAATTAATTGGCACCAAAGTATATTTTATTTTTTAATTATTAACATCCCTTTGTATTGAGCGTAGTTTCCATAATTAATAATTTCTCTATATAAAATGTTATTTTTATTCAGTACTTTAAATTCTTCTCAGTTTTTTTTTAAATACAAAAGTGAACCGCTATGTTCATGACTGATGAGCCGGTACTGATTATCAGTACTTATTTTCCAGTGCAAAATCCTTACTTTACAGCAAAATTTGTAGTCACAGATCATAGGTGTCCTATCTCAGTGTGATCCTAAACTGTTCCTCTGAAGGCCCTGAAAATTTGTCGGTTAAATAAGTTGCATTTATTTACAATTTTGATGTTATTAGTTATATTGCATTTTACTTTTTGTAGTATTTTAGAACTTAACATTCATAATATATGTTACAAACATTTTTCAGAGTCACGGACAAATGTATCTCTCAGGTCTTTAAAACGATTGTTATTGAAACGTGGTGGTTGCATCTAGATGCTTAACGTACATTATATTTGTTTCATTTGTCAGTACGAATAAATTATATTGAGTAACGAAGCAAAAATATGAACGGCTCATTATAAAACTCAAACAAATGAGACACATAAAAACAAGGGTACGTATGGACACTTGAACCTTCAACTCCTCAAAATTTTAACCCAATGTCCACTCACTAACCATAACGCAATATAATGCCATTATATTTGCGCTCTCCGAAATTCAAGTGTTCAGGTCACGGCCCATGGCGGCTTGATCAGCGGCGGGCTAACCCTTACATACATACATACATACATACATACATACATACATACATACATACATACATACATACATACATACATACATACATACATACATACATACATACATACATACATACATACATACATACATACATACATACATACATACATACATACATACATACATACATACATACATACATACATACATACATACATACATACATACATACATACATACATACATACATACATACATACATACATACATACATACATACATACATACATACATACATACATACATACATACATACATACATACATACATACATACATACATACATACATACATACATACATACATACATACATACATACATACATACATACATACATACATACATACATACATACATACATACATACATACATACATACATACATACATACATACATACATACATACATACATACATACATACATACATACATACATACATACATACATACATACATACATACATACATACATACATACATACATACATACATACATACATACATACATACATACATACATACATACATACATACATACATACATACATACATACATACATACATACATACATACATACATACATACATACATACATACATACATACATACATACATACATACATACATACATACATACATACATACATACATACATACATACATACATACATACATACATACATACATACATACATACATACATACATACATACATACATACATACATACATACATACATACATACATACATACATACATACATACATACATACATACATACATACATACATACATACATACATACATACATACATACATACATACATACATACATACATACATACATACATACATACATACATACATACACACACACACACACACACACACACACATACATACACACACACACACACACACACACACACACATACATACATACATACATACATACATACATACATACATACATACATACATACATACATACATACATACATACACACATACACACATACACACATACATACATTGCAATCTGTAGATCCTATTATGAGCTAAGACACAAAGCCCAAACTCTAGGATGTATATCATGTCAACAATTACATTTATGCATACTTATTAATATATTTAATCACAAATAATAACTCTGACAATGAATTTTCAGAGGTGTCAGTTTTGCATAATTTTCAATTACATGTCTGTTTCCAAAAGTCTAGCCGTACACTTGCATTCTTAAAATATTCATGTTTATTATATTTACAATGCTACATTATTACCAGTATTTGTTTATTGAATGAAATCCTTCTCTTTTTAGTAGGTGTGAGTAATAAGGTATCTTTTTAATTCTGATCTAAACTTGGTTTTGTTCATTTGCAATTCTTTTATAGAAGAGGGAAGTGAATTAAACAAAGCTATTCCTTTGTAGTAAACCCCTTTTTGGAATAACTGCAAATTATTTGTTGGTCTACGTAAGTCGTGGCTATGTCTTGTCTCTTTGTTATGAATAGCTGTATTTTTTGTAAACTTAACTGGGTTATTTATTACAAATGACAATATGGCTAGAATATATTCACAGTCTAATGGTAAAATTCCAAACGTTTTGAAGAGTGGCTTGCAGTGAGTTGATCGTCTTTCCCCTGTCATTATTCTTATTACCTTTTTTTGCATAATGAATACTTTTTTAACATTTACTGAATGTCCCCAAAATATTATTCATTGGTCATCTATGAATGAGAATATGCATAATGCGCTGTTGTAGTATGCTCTTATTTATAAATTGAATTAAAGATCGAACTGCAAAACATGCAGAGCTCAGTTTAGGTAAGATATAATCAATATGGTGTTTCCAATTCATGTTACGATCAATCATAAGATCTAGGCATTTTGTATTACAGGCTTTTTCAATCTGATTATTTTCATATTCTATCCTTAGGTCTGCCATGTTTTTATGTTTTGTGCAAAAATTAATGTAGTTAGTTTTTTCAAAGTTTATGTGGAGGCTTAATACATTTTATGCCGTTGCAAACAATTTACAACCCAAAACCCATAGGTTGCCTATCTCAAACTATTTATCTTGAGCTCCTCTACAATCCTGCTAATTTCTGCATTTGATTTCTGGGACACCTGTGTGTGTGTGTGTGTGTGTGTGTGTGTGTGTGTGCGCGCGCGGGTGCGTGTGTGTCCCAGAATTCGACTACACAATTTGGCAGGACTGTAGAGGGGTTTAAAATAAATAGTTTGAGATAGGGAACCTATGGTTGTGGGTTCTAAATTCTTTGTTACGGCATAAAATGTATTAACCGTTAGCATGCCACTGATTAAACCGCGTGGGCCGTGACGTCAGCACCTGGATTTCGGAGAGTGTAGATGTAGTTGCATTATTTAGCGCTATGGTTAGCTTGTGAGCACCAGCTTAATATGTTGAGAGAGCTGAGATTTCAAGTCTCTGTAAATATATATACTTTTTTACGTTGTCTGCTTTTTGCATTTTATAAAACTGCGTTCCTATTTTGCTGCGTTACTCAATATGATTTATTTGTACTGACAAATAATATAAATGTAATATACGATTAGCATGTAGGTGCAATGGAGAACGTTTCAATGGCAATACCATTTAACATTCGAAGGGATATACTTCTTCGCATCCCTCAAAGAAGTTTCTGAAATTCAGTGTATAATGCATTGACATGTTACGCAGATTACAATTGTAGGCAGAGCTTACAATTAACGAAACAGTATTATCAATCTGTCAATTTAACTCCAAATATTAACAAATACCTGTGTAGTAAAGCAAGGACTTACATAAAACGAATTAAGAACTATGTGCCAGTAAGGAAAGTGAATTTGCCTTTGCACATCAAAAAAATTGAATAATAATTAGGGCAATCAATCTGTATGATACTTTCATATCTGGCAGCTATTGATGCATATTAATGAGTTCCACCGACCACGCTCTCCACGGAAAACGATGACTGGGCTATAGCTTTTGCAATTGTGGAGGTATAATAGTATTTAAACGGTCACTTTCAATTGAAATTTAATGAAAATTCCAATTATACAATCAGGTGTAACCTGTTTTGCACAATACAAACTTGATATAATACTTGATTTAAATGTTTATTATAATTAATTTAATGGAGATTACTTGTCATTTTTTCCTACATAATCACAAGTTGCCATGATATTCTTTAGCTTTTGCTCATGTAAACGTTTGAAAGAAACTATACCAACATTTAGAAATAAAACTATCAAAAAACCACTATAACTTTTACAAGGCGATCATAATTGATAATACATAAACGAGAGAAAAATAAAAGTCACGTAACACGAAAGACATACAACAGAAATTGAGCTCTACCTCTGTTTGCGCTAGATATTACTGTCAAGCCCCAAGGACACTAACAAAAAAGTAATATTATAATCTTCAACACCCCTTCCGCTGCTACCTGCGACAACAATTGGAAATGTCCATTACCCACCAGCTCTTTTAGCATATGGAATTTAAAGTAGGGGCGCATTTCTTACCTTTCTCATATACCTACGTGAATGACAAGTTGGAGCCTGCCGCCTTTACCAACCAAAGCGTGAGAAAGCACCTGCCTCCCCATCCGCAGCTAAATCAAGATAGAATTCCGTCCCTTCTCGCTATTAAGGAAAACAGGTGTTAGACACGTAACCATATAAGCGTCACAACTGGACCAGACCCAGCATTCGACTTTTAAAGTATTCGCTAAAAGCATTTGAGGATCTGGAGCGAGTGTGGAGTAGAAGCACGTCATTAGGCCTTCTTAGACAATGAATCGTGCAATGAGCTAATGCATACAATTGTGTGCGCCACATCCATCGTATCACGATCAAAGGTCATCGCAGCACGGAGAACTGTCCTGTCTACGAAAGAAAGGTTTTGTAAGTATAGTTTATAATTTAAAAAACAACATAATCCTACATAAAATACATAAATAATAAGTAATTGAATACAATTATTTCCAGGGAACCACTCACATCTGAATGTTATGGAGAGGACGCAGATGAAATGCATGTCTTCAGAAACATATATAACATTCAGTATCATTCGGAGCTATGCAACAGACAGAGTCATGTGGTGTTATGTTTAAATCCTGCAGAACATGACTGAATGACGTTATATTGTATATGCAGTTCCAAATGCAGCATGTATCACAAAAGCCAGATGAAACAAAATAAGTGTATTGTGAAAGATGAAAGGCGAACAAACTAATTCGCATTTAGTTATCAAAATAGGATCTTTATACCTTGAGGATCCAAGACACAACTCGCGTATCTCCGGAATATCTAGATCCAGAGAGGACGTGTTCGTCACAGATCCGTTACACGATTGCTTTATACATCACGACGACAATGCAGACCAATCAATTAGCCTTGAATATTCCCAAACAAACAAGGTACTAATGAAGTAATTAAAGAAATCAGAAAGACATTAATATTCCTTATTTCAAGAATGTATAAGCATTATTTCTAACGCTAACAATTAAAATGTTTCAGATCTCTATAGAAAATCGTAAGCACAAGAAAGAGAAGAATATATTTGCAAATCATCTCAGGAAACTGAGAGCACTTGAAGCTCGAATCCTGAATATTATGGACCAATAGCCCAGCACAGAGAACAATGGAGACTACATTAAGCCAACGAAACGTGTTCCAAAACTCTCAATCTCTAAAGTACATTGTGTATATAGCACTTTATTACGATATTCCAGTGCCCCCCATCATTGGTGAAATTGATAAATTTCTGTATATGACTCTGCTAGACTCGAAAATAATTAACAAGAGCTTCCCAGAATTTGCCAAGTTCACCAAAGGACAAAAGTGTATATATCCAGAATACGGTGAAAATATAGTCTTCTCATATAATGTCAAAATTAAAATGATATGGAAAATGAATGAATAAGTCTTTACAATATACCTCCAAGCTATGGTAAGGTGTTTTTAAAAAAACGAAGACATAAATGGACTAAAAAGATCATGTTCATTTACAAACAGGCATTTTCGCAATCTGTCTAGTGTAAATAATGAACCTATGTAGGAACAAGAAGATGCCGAGGGAATGTACTGGATTATTTCCAAAACTAAAAAGACATGTATATACATCTTAATAATTGCTTTAATTCACAAAGGAGACCTTAAAAACATTTGCATCCTATTTTTACATAATTATGTTACTAATCAGAGATCATATGGTAAAAACTTAACCATATATAATTAAGACGTCTGAAGGGGGGCTATTAGCACTTACTTGAATTTCAAGTCTAATATTTATAGCTTCCTTGACGGTCCCCTTTACCTGCTTAGAGCAGTCAATAATGAATAACGGAGCCTATGCGAGAAATCTATTTTCTGCAATAAGGGGCGATTTTCGTTATTGTAATACGAGCTCTGAAACTTCGAGTGCATTTCATACAAAGAAGCAAATCTAGAGTTGCCGAAGTCCAAATTCATGATATGAGAAGCATAACATTGACTATTGAGTTAAAGTGTCAGATTAGTTATAGTACAATAATCAAATTGGGAGCAGTTCTTTGTTAAATCGTCTATTCTGGATGTTTGAGGTCCTACTATAACAAATCAAGGCATCTCAGTCTTGGATGTTTTCCCAACGTTCCAAGTAAATAACTTTGTTTGAGGAACAGCAAGCAGAGTATGAACCCATGGTTCGAAAAGTCATGTGTAGGGTTCTGTTAGCCTTAACTATCTGCAGAAACTCCACTTTTTCGCAGTCAGAAAGAGGCATTACAGGCATTCTCCATTCGATACGCATAAGTTTAACAACAGCTTCTGCTACAGCAGGAGCTGCAATACAGTTTCAAAATTTCTTGCTTCGAATCAGCACCAGTTCAAACTTGCTATTCAGGATTAGTTCCTTTTGATCATCAGCGACTCCCAGAAATTTCAACAACGGGACTATAGTATTGAACATTCCGCTTGCAGGGTTCACAATTTCAACTTCATTTCCAGGGTAAGCCCATCCAGAATTTAGCAATCAGATCGATTCAATGGGATTGCGAGATTCATAGTTGCGCAACGTTGTTGAGGTACCAGGATTTCTTGTTCTATCTATAGTCGATCCATTCATATCCGGTCGAATCTCTTCAAACATGAATGTAATAGCATTATTGCTAAGCCTTGCAGTAGTAGCAGTTCCATCAGCTTTAGCAAGCGATTTTTCATTGTAGAGAGAACCCTTGCTAGGCAATGAATATAAATCTTCAACTTGACAAGGGATCCTAATCTCATCATTAGCACTAACAGCCGATGAATTATACTGTAGAAACACATGCTTCTCTTATGTTATAGTCTTTTCCTCAAAGATGTGCGTGTCTGTCACATTGAAGCTGTCTTAGTAGAATGCTATATCCCAATGCCTTGAGGAACTCGCGATTATTCGATGTTAACAGTCTGATAGCAGGAGGAAAAGTATGTGTGCACAATGATTCCCCCGCTTCCCAATGATATATTTGATGATGACCTTAAAATCGATTCCCATTTCGTCGAAGATGAAACTTTATTCTCATATCCTCGGTCTTAAAGTTGATGAGGTTTCCGTCTTGATCGACCACTCGAAGAGTGATTTGATCAATAAGGTTACAATTGATGATTGGTTAGTATATTGGATTTGATGGCTCTTGAGAAATATGATAACCAGTTGCAACAGAAGGAAAGAACTCGTATATCGAGTGTCCGCGCCTACCAATAACGAAGGACCTTTTGCAATACTGCATTATTCTCAAACATGCTCACTTTTAATATGTTTACGAGGAAATCGGATTCAACCACCTTTTCAGGAGGAATAACAGTAGAAATTGAAGACTCTAAAAGCGATTCAACACAGTACTTTATCGAGAAATCAACCGTGTAGGGACATTTCACTTCGGCCTTCATTGTATTATTATTTGGCCTAATAAAGAACACATCACTTTCGATGACTTTTAACTCATTTATTTAAAATATAATGAAAACGATTATTGCCATAGCCAACATTTGGATTCGAACAGAACGTCTCTAAGTTCAATAGGGCAATTTCATAATACCCTTCAGAATCGAGCCCCAGAGGAGGATTTAATTACGTGGTGACCATTGACTCAGTGCTTCTAACAGCAATAGTATAACTTATTGTTATATAAATTGCAAGCCTAAGTGCCCACAGATGACTGAGCTAAAAGTCAGCAACCTCCTCGTATTATACGTTACCTTAACTTCACTGATGTATCTCTCTATCTCTTTTGTTGGCTTCAGATTGTCGAGAAAATAAACTTAAAGTCTGTCTTTCTGTTCTTTACAGCAACCTAATAAGTGGCCACATCATGAAATGAATCCAAATTCACAATAATGGTTTATTCAAATGATGGTTTGAATGGAGGTTATACATCATATATACACCTCCAAAATATGGGATCTAATACCGTCTAGCATACATCTCTATATCAAAATTTTCGGGTACAAATATAGGCCTCTGTCCGAGTTTTTTAATACATACTTGGTGATCTAGCAATTCTTTCTCCTGGTGAAGACCTTTTCTATTGCTACCATAGCTTTGTTTATGTATTGGTATTTCTGCAATTTGGCGGTGTGCAGCCTTTCTTCTATTCAATGCAGATGCAATTTAAGCTACGACTCGGCGCAACTCCTAGTACTGCGATAATAAGGATGAGGGGTAAAAATCTTCCTCGCTTCTTCTTCTTATAGTGCAACATTTTTATAATGCAAGTTACAAGTCTTGCAGATAGCTTTTCGCCGTTGCTCGAATCAGGCCATTGAACTCTACTCCAAAACTTCTCTATCGATATCTCATTTACATGTTCCTTAAACATGCGTCCTTGTGCTGTGTTGTGAAGTTTAACAGACCCATCTTAAAGATTAATATCTGGATCTCCTCTCTTTAGATGTGTTTAAAGTTTTGTTCAAGGACCACATTATCTATAGCTTGTGAAAAGTGCTTCAAACGGTAGCAAATTTAATGTTTGTTATTCATCCCTCATCCGCTTTTGAGCTTAGCACGTTTAGCTCTCATCGTATATTATTTCTCATTGAGACATGCTTTTGTACAGACGGATTTTATAGCGGAATTCATAACATGCGGAGCGGTATATATGCATTAATTATTTCATTTATGTGATGGAACTTATTAAGCAAGAGTGTCCTCTCCCGATACCAGTTCTAGATTTTGCAAGCTACCTAATATGTGATCGTCACGGAAAACTGTTTCTGTGCAACGTTAGAGGTCTTATCTTGGGACGTTTCTGTGCAGGAAAGACAAATGTAGTACTCAAAATAATTCGACATGAAATGGTCTGCAATTCGAAAACTAGTACATATACTCTCTAATACCTAAAGTACCAATATCTCATTAAACTAAAATACTGAAGGCATAGAAGAGAATACTTTTGAAGATTGAGAAAGTACTCTGCACCCATCAGAAGCTAAGTAGAATACAACTTTTATATTTGATGACCTCATAAGTGAAAGATTGTGTCATTTTATAGATATTGAAATGGAAACTCCTTATATCTGGCAAGTCCTATGCCAAGGCACCTAAGCATTTAGTTCGAGATAATGTAAACATGATCATCCTCTTCAGACAGAACAGTTTAAACTTGAAGATGATCTATGAGGATTATGTAAACACAGATATGACATTCAAAGTATTTAAAGATTTCTGCTAAAATGATTGGGAGAGCTCTTCTGCAAGAGGACCCTTTGTAGTGATAGTTCCAGAGTTGGCGGTCGATATACGAACGGATTTGATGCATATATTAAGATAGATAAGAAATAAACTTACCTTCTTGGCTCAGAATGAGGATTGACAGGTTCGGATCACAGAGAAGCTTTCAGTTAAAAGAGCATTAAATCATTTCATCATAAACAGAGATGGAAAAGGTAACTAGCAATTCAAGAAAAGGAGATTGTGCAACATTCAAGGTATTGAAGATGAGAGTGATGCAATATCTAAACGAAGGAACGAGTGCAAGGGTTTACTGAAGAAACATCATAACAGTGTATGGGCGAATTTCAGGTTATGCTTAGGAATCACATCCAGAAATTGCTACAAGCTCAGAATGACGGGCTAATAACAACCTATCCAAAAATGCTTTGAAGAGGGTACATGAAAACAATATCGTACTGGACACTAAAAGAATGAAACTATTATTACCACTCCAAAATGATACTGAAGCACCTGTATGGAGTATATGCAAGAGGGAACAAACTCAAAATCAGCACTAATCGATTCAGATAGAGATTTTTCATTTAAAAAGATGAGGATAACAGAAATAGCAGACCATATACACGATAGTGACGATGTAACTAAGACATTTGTTGGTCATTATATTGCAATAAACAAATAAATAAATAAACTACAAGCAAGCTTAAACAAACCTCTAGCTACAGCAACTCAAAATATTACTGCAACGGTAGGCAATTAAATACCCGCGTGGAAAAACGTTGCAAGCACCAAAAGGTAAATTTGACAGGAAAAGGGAAAAAAATTGTGGTTATTTTCAATAAAATTACTCCATCCAAGAACAAAACTTGAAATTGACTGTAAAGAATACGTTTTTAGTTAGTAAGTTTTAGGTTTTTAATATATTATTGGAAGACAATGTATTTTATTTCCTTTAAAATGGAAAAGCATTGCCAAAGGCATGGTAACATGTAAAATTACTGTATTAATATTGTACTTAAATCTGAAATAGTTGCACGTTTGTATAGTAAGTCATCTCTATCAGGTATGGAACAAGTAGTCATAAAATAATCTACCATCATATAATAAATACTCAGTCATTTTCAAGAGATCCTGCTTCTTCTCCTCTGTTACAGAAACTTTCTCGTGTAGGTTATTATACTTTGTATAAATAAAGGTGTTAATTTATACGAAGAATATTAAATAAATCTTGTTCTGTGTACCACTTTGTCAAACTTTATGGCCCAGGAAGAATGCAAATGGAATGCAGATTTGCAGGATTGCGGCCTCGTTTCTTCTTCAATAGGTCGTGGACTACCCATGTTTTCAATAACATTAGGCAGTGCGGCATTCTCATGACTGTAAGATCGTCTGATGTGATACTTGTTTTGCAGCTTTGATAATGATTAGCTTTTCCATAAGAGAGATTATCAATGAAATCATCCTAATTCATCACCTTCGCTTTAAAACATTTATATCTTCCGACATTAGCAATCATTTCTAACACATTCCTTGTTTGATAGAGCTTACTCGTCCTTATTGCTTTCTTTATTAAACCTTGCTGTTCTGTTCGGGTCTATATGAACCGAAATCACAGCTGTTCTCATTATATATTTCTCATTTAATCAGGCACTTTTATGAAATTTAATGCCTTTGTCCAATGATATATCATTATTTTCTTGTTAAAAATTCGTTACAACATTTTGAGCAATTTTTTTTAAATAGTATTTGTTACATTTGTACTATTTGGGACCCGATACAAAATTGCTGCAATAACTGACTATTGTTGTACACTGTTGCATGTGTTTTAATACATTGTTGAAATAGCTTGACATAATTACCACTGTATGCTGTTACAACAATGTACTTGTTCTTGTTACACATATATATTATATTATTTCGAAGGTTGCTTGACAGTATGGCAAGAAGCAGAGTTAGAAGCTCTTGCTAATGCCTCCAAATAGGGAATCCATTTCTGAACTTGAAAATCACACAAGTAGTGTATCTGAAAGTGATGGTTCTGACAACGATTGTAACGTATTCAAACAGGCAGTGATGAACAAACTATTATTTCTAAAAATAAAACTATTGAATGGAAGTTACAACCACCTCTACTATTAGGCCGTCACTCTGCTTCAAATGTCATCAAGAAGGCCCCAGGATTTTCAAGGAATGCAACCAGTAGAAAAAGTAGTATAAAAAGTTCCGTTGAAGCTATATTTCATGAGGCACTTGAAAAGGAAATATAGAAATGCCAAATATAGAGGGACACAGAGTTTATGGTGAGCAGTGGGAAAATATTGATAGACATATTTTTCAAGTCTATTTAGGGCTTCTGTTTCTTGCTGGAGTATATCGATCTCACGGGGAGTCAACAAAAAGCCTGTGGGATAAGGAAACTGGACGGAACATATTTTGGGCAACAATGTCACTTGAAACTTTCTGTAGTATAACGCGTGTTTTGCGGTTTTATGTGTGGTCTAATAGAAGAAAGGCGACTTAGTGATAAATTTGCTCCTATTGGCAACATTTGGGAAAAATAGGTAAAAGTACTTCCTAAATTATATAATTCTGCAGAAAATGCAACAGTTGGTGAACAATTAGTGGGATTTAGAGGACGCTATCCCTTCAAGAAATACATCCCTTCTAAATCCGTAGAATACGGAATATAGATATGGTCTCTTTGTGACAGCGATACATCATATCTTCTAAAAGCACAAGTATACACAGGAAAATAACAAGGAACAGGGCCAGAAAACAATCAAGGTATGAGAATAGTGCGTGATCTTACATATGAATGGCCAGTTGTGTAACTTGTGACAATGTGTTTACTTCAAGCAACTTGGGACAGCTGCTTCTGAAACCAAAATTAACGATGTTGGGAGTTGTACGTAAATATATGCCGGAACTTCCACATCAAATGAACGGAGGGGAAGTACACAGTTCTACGATTTAATTCACAAATGACACTGCAATAGTCAATTACATTGCAAAGAAGAAGAAAAATGTACTCATGAGTACACTGCATTATGATATTCAAATAAGCAACAGGGACGACAGGAAGCTACAAATGATTCTGGATACAATGCTAGTAAAGGAGCTGTGGATACACTAGATTAAGCAGTAAGTACTTATACCTTCTAAAGGAGAACAAATCGGTGGCCATTGATTGTTTTCTATAATATTCTTGATGTTTCTGCTTTCAATGCGAATATCTAATGGACTGCTATAGACCCTAATGCAATATGAACAAATTAACTAGGAGATGACTATTTCTAGAAGTATTTGGGAAATCTCTGGTAAAGGAACATATCACATCCAGAAAATATTCTCCAAGGACAGAATAATCATCAAAGAGAATTCAGGTCCCTGAAAATGTGGTCAAGGTATCAGACTCTGCGTCAGAACGAAAAACTGTAAAACGTGCACGGTGTAGGTTTTGTCCATCGAAAAATTACAACAAAACAAACATGCTATGTCGAAAATGTAGTAAACACATTTGTAAAAGTACATGTTTCTTATTTGTGTCCAGATTGCTCTTTCTGAGTAATAATATCTGTCAAATTTGTATTTAGTAATTATTGAAATATTATATTTAGTACTTTTTCAATAGTTCTGTATAATATAAGGATTGCCAAGGCATAAGTGACTTATAAGGAAAGCTGTTCAACTCACAACAGAACCGTGATATACTAGATATTCAGAATAAGAAAAAGTCCCTTGCTCCTATAGCGGTTAAAGAGGAGAAAGATGAGAACATTTCAAACTACCTAAAATAAGTTTGAAAGAAACACAAGGATGAAATACATACATCGTATGGAGTGTGACACGATGATGCAAGGTACATTTTAGACAAAGCAAAACTTACAAGTAAAAAAGCATTATACGCCCTCTGCTCAATAATCATAAAGGATTGGGAATGAAATGTAAAGAGCATCATCCGACAGAAAGTCTTTGTCTGAAAATAAAGCCACAACTAGGGAATTAAAATAATTCAAAAACAAATTATCTGGGCTTATAGCATAGCAGAGGCGAAGAAAAATATAGTAGCACAGCTTCATGCACCTGCAAGAAGAAATTTATTGTGTAGAAAGATTGACGATCTTGTATGGATTGAAATGATTGAAATGATCCCCCATACTAAACTAAACAAAAACTCCAAGTACATACTTATTGCCGTCAACTTGTACTCCAAAATGGCATCCCGGAGTTCAAATTGCAAATACAATGGAAGAGATTCTCCATGAGATGTAAAGATCACCCAGGAATATCCAAAGTGATAACGGAAAAGAGATTTTTAGTAAGCATTTTAAAATCTGAAGATTAAGAACAAAATTAATCACAAAGAGCACCTTTAACAACGTGAAGTCTGCTGCCTGAAACGGCTAAAATGAAAACAAAATGAAGAATATGATTTATCGGGAATTCTTAGCTCAAAATTCATACAGGAGTCTAGATCTTCTACCACGAATCATCTCAATGAACAACAATTCTTATCATTCAACTATAGGAATGAAGCCTAGTGAAGTAAAGCATAACAGTCTCCGTATGTCAAAAAATAACTATGACCATCACTGAAGAAAGAAATGAATTGCAAGAAAGTTCAAAGTTGGTGACTATGTACGGATATCTAAGATAAAGAACATTTGAAAAGGGATACGAAGCTAATTTGAGCGTTGAAGTCCTAAAAGTTGATGCAGTAAAAATAACCAACCCTAATACATACATCCTAAAATATAGTGATTGAGAGGAGATTGACCCTCGACCGGCAGCGCTGGTGCAAATCTGCTACCAACGAATTTGTTTTCTTTATTATTGTTGCAACAATGACCATACCACATTGTAGCTTTAGCTATTCTTATATCGGTCCTTAACAATACCTTCAGTCGCATTTTTTACTTCACAGATACAGTTATGCGTCTAACAACAAGGTTTTGTTACAAGGTATAAGTTTGGAGCAAATTTGCACCGAACTGCTGGTTATGCAAGAAGTATTGCATTAACAGTATATAATACGTTTTTACTATGAAATAAGTTGACTGCTAACTTTTCAGCACCTGGGTTCAATTTCTAGCTGGTGGGGCTGAATTTTTCGTTAGCATGGATAATTTTATTCCCTTTTTATTTAGAAATACAAATGAAATTGTAAATAAATGTATAAAAAGCCAAGTTAGTATAACCTGATAATAATCACCAAATATAAACGAGTGAATATCCTTACCGAAAAGTGATTGTTTCTCAAATCAAAGCCACTAATGCGATTTATTAGAAGGCAACAAATAAATTACTATATCTGAATTATTTTACTATAATAAAATGTAACTCAATGGCGTACTCTGAAATGGTTTATTTCTTTTGCTAAATTCCTCTGATCTTGGAATAGAAAGGTAGTGAGTGATGCTGAGGTTCAGAAATTATTGTTTTGCGAAAGTGATGCAGATGATAATGATGAGTTGAATCTGAGCGACTCCTCGGATGAAAACGAAGAAATACTTCAAGATGATGCCACTCATAGTTCCAATTCTGAGCAGCATTTTACTAATAACTTCTATAAAGGCAAAGATGATATTACTGTTTGGAGACACTCCATACCCAACGCTTTCCAAAACGGAGAAAAAGAATATTATAAAAACTTTTCCTGGAGTAAAGGGAACTGCAAGAGGTGTGATAAGGAGGAGCCATTAGCAATTTTCTTTGCTTTGCTCAACATTGCAGGTGGAAATGCCTATATAATTTACAAAGGAAATAATGGAGACGAACCAGTTAGTATAAGACTATTTTTGAAAAACCTGGACCTAAAACTTATGCAACCACAGCTAGTCACTAGATCAGCCATTGTGTCATTACCTCTTGATGTTAAGGCAATTTTGAGCAAGTATTAACTTCAGGAAGACCCACAAGGAGGTTCATCACTTCAGTCAAGGAAACGAGTAAGATGTGTAATATGTGGCCGATCGAAGAATAAATTTACACCTGTGAAATTCAGCATTTGCAAACTTTTTATGTGTACGGACCACTCGAGCACGACTGTGTATAAAAACTATAAACATGAGGCAGAAAACGACGAGTCTGGTTGAACATTGGTCAAGTATGTTACTTTCTATTTAGCAAGTAAAGGTTCATTTTCTTATATTATTAAGTAAACAACCGAGCTGCGCTGCATTATTATAGATCTAACAGCAGTCATACAGGGCATATATTGTGTTCTTATAAAATTATTCTGCATTTGTGCGCTTTACGCCTATGATTATTGTTTCTTTTCGTTATATTGTAGAATTATCGTTATTAATGTCCAAATGTGTACAATGTTCCAAGTAAAATATACATTTGTGTATCTTAAGTTTCATATGCTTTCGATTTAAGTTTATTTTTTCACTTTCAGAAAGATTTAGTAATGAAATAAAAACTGGTAGCAAAATTGCACCGCGCTGCTGCTGGTGTGACAATAATTGGCGCTGCTGCTCGAGGGTAAAAGAAGCGTTCTGTGGTCACGAACCTAAATCCACACTCTGTGCTAGCACATCCCTGATTGAGAAATTCTTGCGTTGGCAAGGAAATAGGATATTCTTGTAAAGTGATAGGGTTTCCCTAAACCTCAATGGGTTTACAGAAAATATGTACTATAGGAAGAATTGAAATAAATAAACATTTTGACTTTTGTTTAGTGTGTTTCTTATTGTCAAAATATATTTGCTTCACCTTTTAACTTAACATTCTTTTCAGATTTATAATACACAATCATTAAATGTCTAATAAGATATATATTAGATTATATACAAAAAACACACTTGCAAATTATAACTGAAACGCAGGCTTTCACAGCGAATGATGTCCCCATGCAAGAGTCTAATCTGAGCGTTCAATTAGTTTCCTTTTGTCGTCTCTCCCGCGGATAAGGATTTTTCTTTATGATATGAATTGAATGCTTGTCGCTCCGAAATGTAATTTGCTCTACCAATTTATTTCCTAACATTTACAATCGCTGTCGAATCTACTGGTTTTGGTTATCGCTTTTGCCCTTTTTACTGTCAGTCCCTAATGTGTGTAACTATACAACTTAGACCTGAAATCGATGTATTCATTCATAGACATGCCTCCTAGCTTATCGTTGTATAAAGCTATCACTTTTTTCTGTCGTATTATTACATATTGACTGTGTACTGCAAAATTTGATGTGTCGTAGAGCTGTGAATACAGCTTCATAAATTATTAGATAATCATTGAGGTTGGAAATATGTAGGAATGTGTATCCATAGAGCAGGAGAAAATATTTTAAACTTCGTTTCATTATTGTAGAGCAAATCTTACATTATCAATTTTGAAATATCCAATATTGCCTGGCCTGTGTAGATAGACTTATTGATGTGTACTTCTTCTCTGCCCAACTCTATCCCTATAAGATTTTCTGTACATGTAACACTCGGAATGTACATCGGTCTGGTAATCAGTTTCCTGCCCTGCTTCCTAGAAGATTCATTTCGCAATTCAGTATACTTTCTCACATTCTCAACAAATTTGCCATACAAAGATTTATTCATTTCTTTTCTCGGATTTTGTCCAAATTTGGACTTCTTCCTTGCACGTCTACCTGCATTTACATTCATATAGGTTTTCAGCTAGTCATACTGATCATATGCCACCACATGAAATATTTTTTTTTAAATTGAAGTCTACATCAATACATTGCTGGAGGTTTCTATACTGCAAGGTGTACTTTTCTTTATTTTACAAAGCTGCTAGCAGTTCCTTATATGGACCATGTGGTGGTGTTTGACTTTGTGGACAGAGACGAAGCTCATTGCACTCGTTATGGATATGGATAAGATACTCCAAATCAACTCCCAGCACATATCCAGTAAGAGAATCAGAAGATACAGAGGTGAAATCATTCAGGCTTATTTGTTCTTTGGTCAGCCATCTTAGGTTTCCTTTAGGAGGATAAATTACTATTGAGCTCCCATATAAATTATTCCAATCCCAATAGGAGGCACATAGGGATTTTCTTCTGGATCGCAATCTGGTACATATTTATTTTGAAGCTTTATGTACATCTTTAATACGCTACAATTTACACCTCTGATAGCTCCCTCAAAAAAAGTCAGATATTCGATGGTCAGAAATGAAGTCAAGCTTCACCTTTGTCATTTTATGCATAGCATAGAAGGCAACACCTGGTAATGTGTAATACCAGCATACATCTAAATTGTACTCTTCCAGGGTGAGATCCCTAAACTTCTCGAGGACATCAGCTAGCAATAAAGTGTCTGTTTTCAGGTACACATCGCTGTATTGGTCCAGATTATGATATTCCAAACATTTTTGGGCGGGTTGATACTCCACTTGAGATGTGTTGTCAAACAGTTCAATGGGAGGTACTTAAATTTCTTCTAGTTTTTCTTCTCACATATAAATAGGAAAATATCCCTTTTGCTCTAATGAACTCCGGATACTTTCAATGATCTTGTATCGCTTTGAAAAAGATATATACCGCTATGAAGTGGCTGCGATACATGGAATCCGATTCTCATTCTATGCCCGGTGCTCTATTAGAAAGGGTCTCTCATAATTTCCCAGGAAATGAAACGAGAACGGTATGAAATTCGCCACCTATCTATTTAAATTGCAGACATTATAGGCAGCTCCCAGGAAGGCATCCGATAAATGATTGTGGTAGTTGATTTTCCGTTCATGTTTCTCAAACCCCTTCCTACATATGTGACAATCACTAGCACTACGAAAATCGGCCCAGTCATGAGCTGTTAAATCTATTTCCTCTACCTTGCTGTAGTGTGAGATTACCATTGCCGCTGTCACTTTAGGCTCGATAAAGAGACTTTTATACCATCGGGACCTCTAAAGAGCATAAATTTAGATACCATCATGGTGACATATTAGCTTGAGCGGTATATTGCTGGATAGCGCGGGTCCAGATTTCGTTAGTAGAGGGCTTACAAGATCGGAAGTTTGTTAGCACACTTTCAAAGTCACAAAGCACACTTTTCCTTTGAGTAGGATGGAAATAGGATGCCATAGTCCCTTGTAGGTATCCTTAAAAGTTGTGCCTTGGAACATCTCAGTTGGTATTTCTTAAACATTTCTTCCTTTGCAAAAAAAAAAAAAAAAAAAAAAAAAAAAAAGCCTCATGTGGGGCTCACAGATGCAGTGCTCGGTACTGTTCTTCGTGAATTGAACCTTTGCAGTTTTTTTATGGGGCAATATTGAGCGTTTCCCCCCCCCCTCTGTGATTAATAGTAAATTGATATGAAAGGTATATTTTTTTGTGGTTGGTATAGAAGGATTACAGAATTGTCATCTAACCGGAATACAGCGACCCATGTTCCTGGGGTTTGCTGTTCAAACTGATTTACCTGATGTAAGCTGACAGGGAATTCAATGCCGGTATAATTGAATTCGCTGGATAATCAATTTCAGGGTTTTTGTGTATCCTTGTTTACACAATATTTTGAAGCCAGTATATAGGAAAAGCAGCTTTCATCAACATTCTGTATGAGTATAACAGGATCTTATTTCTTTATTTATTTTTACTTATTTAAGCAGGAATCTATGTAGCGTGATGCCTTGAGAGATGTATAAAAGCTTACTCTATTAACTAGGGAGTTTACAGACAGAAAAAATTTTGAGCTGGCTTATCCTTGGAAATTTGAAATGTCTACAAGCAATTCGTTCACTATAGTGGAGAATAAAAATACAAATCGGATGATTGTAGTTCCAAATGAGTATAACTATTAAAATGGAATTTCTCAATATGTTGAGAATCAGGCGCTTGGATCATATATGTTGCTGTTTAAGAGCAACTTATCTTGAACCCTGAGTAATTTCTCTTCAGCACTGAGCTCATCTCATTGAAAACCGGAGTCCTGTATTTATCTTTCTAGGAATGCCGGGGGACATGTGATTTCAGATGTATTTTCTATTTTGGAACTAACAATTCCCCTTAAATGAGTTTTCTATTGTGTTATATTGAAGATGGCTATGCTCAGCTGCCACTACCTCATAATCAGGTATCAATGCAGAGGTTGCTGCTTTTCACACCTCATCCACTGAGGGCGCTCTCCACCTCGGAGTAATGGTGTAGAGCTATGGTATACCCCTTCTCATCCTTCGAGGTCTCCTTACGAAGGGCGCTCCCTGCATCGATGCTTTAGCAGAGGATCTAGCATCTGGCATTTCTCCAAATGGTTTTGTTAGACCCTGAGCGTCTGGGCTTGGCTCTGGGTTTGCCTGTACTGCTTTTCTCATGCAAAGATCTAGCGGCTCCTGGACTTCATCAGGCGGCTTGCATGTTGCCAGATCAAGAAGGAGTGCATGCTGGCTATGACCTCTTTTTCACAAGTCGAGAGGTCCTTCGTTTTCTGCATTATATGCTCAAAGCCTCATGTTTTAATTTTTGGTCTCACTTAACGTTGATGCACTATACTTGAATGCATTATTTTTAAAGAAAAAATGAATATTTTATCGGTAAATGGAAGGAGTGAGTGGTGCAGCGGGATGCTGCAGCCTCAGGCAGCATAAGCCTGTGCAGCTCTAATTCTCCCTGCTACTGTCATTACATCGATGCGTACTGATCGTCACCTAAGGATTCATTTCTTCTGAAGGTTTTAAAAATAGCATACTAATGAGCTCTCTGTATTTTGAGAGCACTTTTACATGTGTTTCATGAGTCAGCAGGGGTTCAACTTGGAGCTAGTTTGTGTGCCACTGTATACTTGTGTGTGTGCGTGTGTGCATGTGTATAGTAGTGTGTGCATGCATGTGCGTGTGTGTGCCTGTTTAAATGTTTATGTGTATATGAGTGGGTGTGTATGCGTATGTGTGTGTTGCTGTACATGCATGTGTGTGGTGTCTGTGCGTATATAGCTATGTGCGAATGTGTGTATTTGTGTGTGCATATACGTATGTTGGTGTATGTGCATGAGTACACAAAATGTGCGTATGTGTGCATATACGCATGTTTTGTAAGTACATGTGTATGTAAGGGTGGGCGTATGCATGCATGTATGTATGTATGTATGTATGTATGTATGTATGTATGTATGTATGTATGTATGTATGTATGTATGTATGTATGTACGTACGTATGCACGTATGTCCGTGTGTATGCATGTATGTATGTACGTATGTATGTATATATGTATGTATGTGTGTGTATGTATGTATGTTTGTATGTTTGTGTATGTATGTATTTATGTATGTATGTGCGTGTGTGCATATACTTGGTTTGGTGTATGTGGATATGTATACAAGGGTTGCGTATGTGCTTATGTACGTGTGTGCATATGCGTGTGTTGGTGTATGTGCATGTGTATAAAAGGGTGTGCGTATGTGTGCCTATGTGCGTTGTGTATACTTACGTAGGTGTATATGCATGTGTATACAAGGGTGTGCATATGTGCGTGTGTTTATACGTATGGTGGTGTATGTGCACATGCATTCAAGGCTGTGGATATTAGTGCATGTGCGTGTGTGCATATGCGTGTGCTGGTGAATATGCATGTGATTACAAGGGTGAGCGTATGTGTGTATGTCCGTGTGTGCATATTTGCATTGGTGCATATAACTATGTTGGTAAATGTGCATGCGAGTTTGTTAAAACGCCTGTTAGAGAAAACTGTTTTGTGTAGATTGCTCTTACGATAGTCTTAATAAACGGTGAATGTAGTGAAAATGGAATGTGTTTATGCTATATAAAGTCGTTGCTAGTAAAAGTGCTGACATGTATAGTGCATCAATATCAAGTGCCTTATGTTAAAAATATTACATGCTAATATGCATTTAATATCTTGGAATACGTCACATTGCTGTTTTAAGATTGATTTTCGAAATATGTGATCATTATAGCGCTTGCTGAATCATATATTACAAATGCAATGTCTTTTTCAGGTTAAGTACATAATGCCAGCTATTCTTCTATATAGCTAGCAGGTTGCTGTCATGGTATAAAACATGTATGGAAAAATGGATGTTTTTAAAGTACAGTAATCGCCGTGATGAAATAACAACTTTACAGACATTCTCTCAGTATAATAAAAACAGATAGACACTGACGCATTGTTTCATTCCTTTTTAAATATACTATATTAAAGCGTTAGCTTTAGAATAATAAGTTAATACCGAAGACTTTGTTTTAAAAGTTCTTGTGTACCTGCATATAGCATTACATTTGAATTAATGAGTATAACTATTTTTTTAAAACTTTGAGTTAAATAGCAGTGTATGCTTTTTCAATAAACGTTTTAAAATATATACAAATCACTGGAAAATGCACATTAAATATAAAACTAATCAAATTTTTTGTGTGCTTAAAGTAAAAATCGGACCTTGTATATTGCCAGTGGCAACCTGATTAGCTCCATGCAAACTGCGTGGTTTTTGTCATTGTTTTCACTAGCGCTACAAATCAGTGACTGCTCCAAACGCAAGTTTGGCCAATATTTATACTTTGCCGAAAGGCCTTGAGGGATTTGTTGTTGTTGTTTTTGGTGAAGACCTTTCTTAGTGGAACAGGATATTTCCTGAAATGTCATTTATTTGTTTTATCTTTGCGGGTCTCGTTATGAGCCTTCTCCAGATAATATCCTGTTTGGTATTTCACCTATTGACGTCAAAGTGTTTTCAAAATAATTTATGAGGCAAGTGCATTGCACTTTTCGTTTTTATTTAGGTTACAGACAAAAGATTTAAAGATGTTTCTCATGAGCAGTTGTGGTCCATTTTTCTTTTCAAGACAGTACTTGTAATGTTTTTTTTTTTTTTTTTTTTGGAAAGTATTTCATATTTCATTTGTTGACGCCGAAGTGTTTTCAAATAATCTATGGGGCAGGCGCATTGCATTTTTCGTTTTTCTTTAGTTTACAGGGAAAATATTTGAAGATTTTTCTCACGACCAGATATCCATTTTCTTCTTAAGACAGGTGCTGTAAAGCTTTTGGAGAGACTTTCTCAAGATAGGGATAATGTATATTGCTGGCGCAGTCTTTCTCGTCTGCAAATGAATGTAAGCCTTAGGACAATGCCTAATGTGAGGGTCAAGACACTTAGCAGGGGACAGGAGAGTTTTTTATCTATTCTGGGGAGCCCACCCACCTTGGACAGTGTAGTAAGCAATGTTGATGGTCATTTCGCTCTTCCACACCTCTTGAGACGATAGCTTTTAGTTAGCAGCGTCCGCCTTGTACGCGCTTTCGTTTCCCAAGGATAAGTTATATTTTTATGTCAGCGTGCATGTCTATGTTTGCAAGTATTATAGTGTGTGCAGTGGTTTATGAATGAAAGTATGAGTTAATGTCTGTCTGTTTGTTCTATAGGAGCATCGAGGGTTCGTTTTATATCAGTGCGCTTCAGTATGTATGTAAGTATTGGTGGATGTAGGTGAGTCGTGTAAATATTTTGACTTTTGAATACATGAGTGCATTCCTTAGGTGGGTGGCGGTTTCATATCCCGCAGATAGGTTATTTTTTATGTCAGCATGCAGGTCTATGTTTGCATGCATGAGTGCGTGTATGCAGCGGTTTATGAATGAAAGTATGAGTTAATGTCTGTTTATTTGAGCATGCGTATGTATGAATGTTCCGATGTCGCAAGTTCGATTTACGCTTGGATGTGTTGTGTTCATCGTAGCGCGCTTGTAATGTTTTTTTTAATTTGTGATACTAACGAATGTACGATTCATTGTCATTTTATGCCTGAAGTGTTGAATGAATGTCTAACAAGTCTATTTCCCTCTCCCCTCTGCAATGTCATGAAAATAAACTAAATGATTCAGGTTTTACTGTTTCTGAATCATGTCTTTTCGTTTATCAGTTATAAGTTTCATTAATACCCTCAGCAGTTATATATTTGAAAATTCATTCCCCTTATATTCTACTATTTTGTGTTTTGGCGGTTTTTAAGCCGATTTCACTATATAAGTATCCGAAATGTTTGATAATTTTATTTCCAAGTGTTAGTATTGAATATTTCAAAATATTTCTTGTATAAGCACGTAAACTGTGATGCAAACCAATGGCGAATTCTCCTATTATCTTGAGAGGGTTCAAATTGCCTATCAATAAACATACAAATAATTAGAATATTTTGTATGTCAGTTCAAATAAATACGAAATGATCGCCATTTTGTGCGGTGACATGTTCCTTTTTTGGCAATCGTGTGAAAGCACATCTACATCGCCGCAAGTTAAAACGATGGCCATGCTCACACCGCTCTCCGCTAGCTAGACAAGGCCAGCACCGATATGCGGGCGCATCTACTCCATCGAACCTTTTAGCGATGGCCACGGGTTCCCAATGCTCCGCCAAAAGGTATGGGGAAGCAAAGCTTAGTTGCCAACCATTAGCTGTCGAAATGCTCCACTAAATTTTGCGATTAACAATCGACTTTAGTCTGCATCAATGTTGTTTTTCTTGTTAGTTTTTGTGAAGATGACCAACGTCAGTGCTACTGAAGCTAGTGCTTCTTGTGACACTGCAGTAGAACATGTGCTAAAACCTGGATTTTGGAATTTTAAACTTTCTGAAAAACTTAAAAAGTATAAACAACGGCAGACACACTCCCGAACTACCAGGCCTGATTACAAAATATCGAGACCGAAAACGAGAGTATAGCAGACATTTCTGCATTAGCAATTATTGTAGGTACAAATGGTGAACTGGTTGTCCCAAATTCTACAAACTATATTGATGGCAATGTCCTCTTTTTGGTACCACATGGTCTCAAGAAGGATCCGAGAATATAGTTTCTCTAATTGGTTCACTAAGTAAGCATGAAAAAACAAAAAATCACATATTTTGTGTATTCATTCCATGTAGTTTTGGCAAGACGCGAGTAGACCAGCAGCTAAATTCCCAGAAATCATTACAATAGGAAAACACAGTGAAATGGTAAAATAGAACAGAAAAATATTGAATAGACTCATTGATGTTGCAGGAATTGACTTTTAGAGGATTCGAGGAGTCGGAAAGCTCCTTTAATAGAGACAATTCCGTAGAAACATTGGATGTTTTTATTACGTATGATCAACTATAAAGTGATCATTTAAAAACTCTGCAGCCATTCGTGGCACTTATTCATCCAATAAAATGATTTAATCGAGCCTATTAGTGGAGCTCGGTTAACTGTATAACAAAAGAACTGTCATCCGCTAATTTTGTGGCTATGCTTCTAGGCGAGTGCTATGATATAGTGAACAAATCCAAATTCTCTATCATTTTACACTGTGTGTACAAATCGGGGGAAGCTCAGAAAAGGTTCATGGGCTTTACAAATGTCGGTGTAGACAGCTCTGTTGAGGCACCCTACAACCTGTGCTTACAACAGTTAAAGGTTTTATATTTGTAAGAAACTTGTCGCGCAGATATACGATGGTGCGGCCCTAATATCTGGTCAATTAGGTGGTCTGCAATCTAAAGTAAAAGTGGCATTTCCTAAGGCATTATTTATTCACTGCACTGTCATATTCTGAAATTGGTTCTGCAATAGCCAGCGATGTATATTGATAAGTGCAGGAATTTTTAATTTCCTTTCTCATTTGACTAAAAGAACGAAAACTTTGCGTGCTTTTATGAATAAAAAGGTATCAAAACCGACTCCAACGCACTGGAACGTCAATTCACGCTTTGTCAACACTATACAAGACCAACGGCATCACTTGGTTTTATTCTTTGAATTCATGACCGAACCAGAGAACAATGTTGATTGGGAAAGTGATAAGTTGGTTAAAAGCAAGATTTTCTTTGTTTTTTGACTCAGTTGGATACTGTCCTCCTCCTCAAAAACTTTTGGGCAATATTTGCTCATACTGACGTTCTCTTCAACATATTACAAGACAAGTCTGTGGATATTGCTTATTCCAAAGTAATCCAGACTAAAAACAATAGGCCACGCCGTGGCCGACTGGTTAGACCACTCGACTCAGATCTAGACAGCCCGGTTAGATCCCAAGTGACCGCATATGAGATTTGTGGTGGACCAAGCGGCGCAACGGTGGGTTTTCTCCGGGTTCTCCGGTTTTCCCCACCATCGCATTCTACCGGTGCTCCATCTTCATTCCATGTATCTCCAGTGCCATCGCCTGCGGTGCCATGATAGTAAAAGTTGGCGTTAAACACAGTCACAAAAAATTAAAAACACTTTAGAAGAGCTAAGAAAAGAACGCTTCCAAAACATTTGACGAAGCATTTCTATTGAAGTTGTAATAGTAGATGTATAAAGGAAAAGGAAGAACAATCAACCAACTGAAGTTATGTTCAGGAGGATATTCTATGAAATTTTGGATAATGTGCTCCATACATATAAAATAGGTTTCCCGACTACGATTTTTCATCTGTTTGTTGTCCTTGGTTGCTCAAAATTCAAGAATTACAGAACTGATGATCAGTCTTTCCCTGATCATCATTGCTCAAAACTGATGGACATCTATGACTCAAATTTTGTTTCGGTTTGTCTGAAAATTGAACTTATTGTTGTGTACTCTTCTAGCGATAAAGATTTTGAAGAAAAGTCAGTTGGTGAAATAGTGAAAATTATGAACGAAAGAGATTTGGTGTGGCAATAGCTGATGTTTACAAATTAGCTTGTATAATTCTAACTGTACCAACGACAGCTGCTTTTGAACGGTCATTTTCCACTTCAAATGGAGTAAAATCTCGCTATAGGTCTACAAAGATTATCCTGTCAATGATGTCCATAGAAAAATAATTATTTTGTGCGCTTCGGAAGCATGTTCATGAAAATTGCACTCAAGTAATGGAACTATCTCTGAAGAAGCCTCGTCGATTGGAGCTGAGATTCCAGTAAACTGGCAAGTAGTACTACTGAAATTTACAATAATGTACAGGTGTCCCTTGCATTACACGAGTGATTGGTTCTCATGAATTATCGCGTAACAGTAAAAACGCGTAAAGTGAGATCGCGTATAATGCAGGATGATTATATTTTATAGACAAAGAAAAACTATGACAAACGGAACAGGGTACCTAAATTACTGATCACGAATCGCCACTGATACAAATTTGCGATGATTCCGCTTGAAATGTCTGTTCATTCTCATTGAATTAATTATAATGAATATTCTGTTCGAGTATTGTATGAGGCTTTTATTGTGTAATGATAGGTTAAGGCTGATGGTGTAATTGGAATCCTCAGTAAATTGCTCAAATCCTATCGTACCTCAAGAATTGCAAAAGTCGCGGTTTTCCGCGGGAAGCGTCGTCGGTGGGACTGTCAGATCTACAAATACCTCGCAAATTAATACCTCTAATTATTATTCAGTTTTTCATTTTTATATGCAATTATTTTGATATTGAAATGAATTGTTGTAATTAAAGTGCAAACGAGCAGATTCGAATGTGGCGTCAGAAATACAGTCTTATGTAGGATTCATTATAGCATATCCTGAAGGATCCCTCCAGTATGGCTCTGTTGTTAGGGGATACCGGCTTGTATTCTCAATATGCGGTAAGGAATCCAGTTACATACATGAAGGGAAGTGAACGAGTGCAAATATTTGTATCAGCGTTCGAAAAGTATTTAATGATCCACCATTTGCAGTTTGTTTGTTTGTTTTTTTTTTTTTTTTGTTTTTTTTGCTATTTTCTAAAGTTATATTCATGAGGAAAATTTCGCTATGTTTTTAGGGTAGCTATTATTCCCTATCTCTGACGTTCAGTGATGTTTACGTAACAGGTGACACGGTTGACCCTCTGCTGCCCTGCCCAAATATAGGTAGTGTGATGTGAGGGAAGATTACCGATACCAATCTAAGCAACCTTAATTTTAGTTTTCAAACAAATTGGTCTGATTGATTAGAATTCAACAGGTATTCCGTGTTCAACTTAAAAATATTTAACACAATTATCACTATTATGCTTTATTTAAATTTGATTTTATTGATCAAATGCAAAACAAGTAACCTTTCTTTAAACTGCCAAATCATCCTTATTGCTCTTACACTTTGTTACACTGCAGCTAACGTTTCTCTTTTCGGAAGATGATTTAGAAATCACCGATGATACCGCCCCTTGCAGCATTGTCAAATTCCCAATTTATGCTATCAATTATAAGAATATCTTCTAATTCAGCATATGTAGGGGCATTCATTGTGTCAGGGAAAGTTTGTGATCGAATTCATCCCTTTTTTCCTCACTGTGTGTGGCGCGAATGCAGGTCGTGGGTATGCGAATTGTACTAACATTGGAGCTGCCTTTGCATGATGTAATCACAAGAGAGACATGACACAGGACCGTTCAAAACGCATTAGATCTCCTGAAATAGCTGCTTCATTTATGACACTGTTATTTGTAAGCGAACAAATGAGATGAGTATTGTGCTTTACAAAATATGAAATTATTTTAAATTATTGAGCTCCGAGCCTGCATACATCCATGGATTCAGCAACGAGATGGCACAAGTGAAAAACAGACACGTCCGGCTGCGTTCTGAAGATTTTACTTACAATGAACGGTGCAATCTTAGGGGTTTGATTCAACAGAATGATGCTCACGGACATAAGCCTGAAATGGTGGACATATGTGTAAGTGAAGTTCCTTTGTTTTTGTTATGTATCATCCACTGATGCTTGTATTTGACCCACGTATAGAGTTTCCTGAATTTTATTTCGTGATATATTTTGCTAATACCGCTTTCTTCAGATATGACAGTAATTAATTGTTTTGATCTACTTGCCGCTATGACTTAATGTCGTTAATTAGCATTAAATCTTTCTTTGGTGGGAGTAGCATTTACGCGACTTGTCCAAATTATTATTATAAGTGGACTTCTGGTATTTCACCAGAAAGTTGAAGAATGAATACTTTGCGGGAAATTTTCTTGCCAGGCACCTCTCGAAATACTCTCCAAACATTGAGAGCAAATAAATTCAAATCGATGTCAAAATTTAGCATTGGCCATCTGTGAGTACTCGCATATATATAGAATAGAGTCGCGTCATACGCTGTTATATCCATAAAAATCGAATTGTCTTGTAGACACCGACTGTTTTGAGCAGCTTCTTGGAATCGTCAAATATTGTGCAGGACTTATAAAGTGTACTCATAATTACATTCTTCTGTGACTTTCCTTGGCAGTCGGTTATGTATATAAACTATGTATCTCTCATTTTCATGAGAATGGTATCATAAAATGGAAGATTTGGGATTTCTTCTGTTTTAAAGAACTTATCATCTCGATCTGTTCATATTTCGTGCAATACTCATTGAGTCTTTTAGCCCGTAACAGTGAAGTAGAGTCAGTGATTACTAAAGGGTGCAGGCGGGACAATATTTGGAAGATTGCGTATTAACAACTCTATGAGCATAGTTCACTACACTACAGGCCCGAGCTCTGACTTCAATATAGCAATAGCCGAAGGCGGTGTCTAATTGTGGCAGGAAATTCGACATTACGAATCAAAAAGACACAAAAGGGGAACATCAAAATAAAAATAAAGTATAATTCAGAAGGAGTAGAAATTAGAACTCTCTCTGATAGCCACTGTACTTTATAAGAGAACTTGTCTGATTAAATATTCTTACTTAAGCATATATTAAATATGAATGTTAAAATAGCGCCATAATTAGGTAAAAAATATAATTGAATCTGCAAATGTATATATAAACGTATAAAATAATCAGTTATTGGAGCAGTAAGTAAGTTTTAAGTTTATAAGCATTGTATATTTTGATAGTGTTCATAGGTAAATGGGGGAGTTAAAAGATCGCACATATATTATGTAGTACCATTTATAGAATTAAACTATACAGGAGCATATAATCGAAATTTTACTTCACTGCAAAGAAAGCATCTGTGTATATGGTATTTTCCACAAACCTTGCCTCTAAGATTAAAAACAAATGTGAATTATAATTTCTAAAGGAAGGCATAATACACCTGTTATGATTAGCCCTTTCCTTTTGGTCACTCTGTAGCACTGTTTTAAATTTAATTATTATGCTTTGACATTGTGTTGTGATTTGGGACAAAATATATTATTCTATGCTTTGAAGCTCAGTATCAGATGGAAGGAAAAATAAACAGACAACACAAACCTGAAAGACTGCAGATTATAAGGACTATCCCAACTGTTAACCACTGTTGAAAAAACCCACTCTAATGTGTCAGTTATTTCATTACAGCAGATTTCTAAATAATAATTGTACAAAGCAGAATCTTTTGGATGTCAGTATATCATTCCACTCAAAGGCTTTAATTAATATGCAATACAAGTTATAATATTCTGCACAACTTTCTTCACTGAAGCATTTCTGTTAACTGATTTCCATTGTGCAACCCAAAACACATTTACAATTATCATGGCATATGTATAACATTGACTGAAAACTAAGGTGAAAATAAGGCTAACAGTTCATCCACTAAATCTGCTACAACTGGTAATATTCCAAAGCTTACCACATATATAAACAGTTTGGTAAAAGAAGTAAAATTGCTTAAATATTTAATATGATGCCAAAGGCAGTTACAGTATGTTCATTATAACACGTGTACAATAATCCACACAGAAAAAATATCATTTTCATACACGCATTGTTCTGTGTAAATATAGAAATACTGAAAGTGTTGTTTTTTTTTCTGAATAGAAAGCACAAACTATTCTTATTCTTTGATAGTGTTTACCGTCCGCTTTTACTACTATGGCACCACAGGTGACGACACTGATTAAACATTTAAGGAATATGGAGCACCGGTGGAATGAGTTGGCGGGGAAAACTGGAGAACCCGTAGAAAACCCGCCCCTGCGCCACTTTGTGCACCGCAAATCCCACATACGATCGCTTGGCATTAATGAAAGCCATGTGATCCAACACTCGGCCGTGCGCGGCCCAACTATTCTTATTAATGCACACACTGATCAACTTGTTTATTTTTCTTGTAACACAAGAAGTTTGTGTCTTAATTTCAGTTGCCGTTTAGACGTTACTATTCAGAATACTTTTGCAAGCAATTGTGTACAATCATGAAAATAGTTTTCAAACTTATGGTCGATTGATAATAGTTTCTCTTGTTTCATTCGTAATGTTCACTATGTAGACACTGCACAAATGCTTGAGCAAGGCAAGATGATTACTGTTTTTAATAACACCGTCGTATGTACCACCATATGTTATACCATATGCTGTCATGAAACCAATATATCTTACAATCTAAAACACAATACATATTACACCATTATTACGGGTTTTGCAATTTCAATTGATATGTGCAAAAGGCAGAAGATATGGAGCATTCTCATTTTCGGAATCTGATCCCACATTTAAGCTTTTTAATGGAATGTTACCATTTTGAACGAAAGAGAAAGCAGCTTCTTAATCCATTATTGTCTCCACTATCTTATAGTTGTTAGAGATAAAATAATTACTGCCAGATAACGGCTGGTAAAGACTAAATTTACCTTCAAGAAGATCAATTTAAAAATTTTCCAATCAGAAGAAACTCTGCTTTTAACTTTGTTAGGGCATAATGTGCTCAATCAAAAAGGCCAGAAAATGTCTCCATTATTCTATCAAATGTGCACCGAGTCAGTCCTTGGTATATATTCCCCTTACAGCGTCATTCCCAACTGCACTACCATGCTAAGTTTTACTCAGAAAGATTAATTCTTCTTGCTGGATGGTAAATATTGCCATTAGTTTTTGTATTTTACATCCTTATGCAGACACTTAACATGTATAGCATTTCACACATTACTTCTATATCATTCATGTTCAATAGTTTTTAGTGTTAATGTCGGTTTAGAGCTTTCGTCAATTAAGTAAACAGTTTGAATATAGGGTAAAGGAGTAAATGGATAATATTTTTAGACGGTATTCTAGAATCATGTTTTAGGATGATACTTAAACTCCTGGTTGTTCTACAAAACCTTCATTCATTCAACTTTCATAGTTGAGAATATCACTCAAGTATCAAATTTTGTCTCACATTTGATGCGTACATAATAGGTGGCCCAACTGACCCGTATTTAACTTGTGCAGATATTCCTTGGTTTGTTAAAACGGGTTTCAGAACTCAGTTGAAGTTAAAAACCACCAGTTCTCCTCAGGCGAGTTTTAACTTGAAATAGCACGCTGAATTCAGCAATCGTCTTTAGCTCATCATCGGATATCTGCACACGTCAGATATGGGACAGTAGGGTAATCCGGTTGTTTTGGAATTTAGTTTATGAGAAAGTGTATGTAACATGTTCTTTTCTTTCTGATAAAGTGACCAAAATTATTACCTTTAATTATATCTGTGTTGCCAAAATCAGGAAAATTAGGCAAAGATCCTTCTCGTTTATCCAGCTATTTCGTACTTTTCTGAAGAGGTCTACAATTTCATAGAGCAAAAACAGAAGCTCTGAATGTTTATTATCAAATGCAACATTTACTGAAAATAACTACTGTTTTAGCAAGCACTTATCTGATTGTTTTATTCATTCCTACCAATCTACCACCTTTAAAGTTTAGCTCTGGTGAAATATGAATTTCATCCATCAAAATACTAACTCTTCACACTTCTTGGAGAAAAAGCGAACAACAATACAGGGAATAGAAGTGCTAAAATTGTTAGCACCTACATTTAGGCAGGAAGCTAGTTTTGTTAAGTTACTTGACTGTGGAAGAGTTAGTAACTGTGACTGATGCATTGCTCTGTAACATTCAGAAGATATCAGGAATATTTTCGGGGTTAACCTAGGACGATCTGCTAAAAATATGTATTTACCTTCTTTAAGCAAAATAATTCTAATTACTCTGTAACGACACTTAGCTTCACTTTTTAGTAACATTTGGCACCTCGTGTATTTTTAACAATTTCAGCACTGCACCAAGATTATTTTCTTTCAAGTTTAACACACACACATACACACAAATGCTCACACATACATACACAAACACACACACACACTATACTACACAGTTTAAACAATGTATCTGCCTGAGATTTCCCCTCAAAACACACTTATTTCCGGGTTCAGCTTATCAGGAGTAGGGCGCAAATACGGTTTATAGAACAGGTAATCCTATTTAATCCGCTCCTTGTGATCCTTCTGAATAATCCAATGAATTAATTACTTCAACCCTTTGATGTAAAAAATTTGAATTCAGATAAAAAATTAGTGTACGATTTGGACGTATACAGCTGCCAATCATACCTCTGGAACCAAAATGGGGACGCATGAAAAACCGCGATTCTTTCTATAATTTCAGGATACACGTGAGATCCACATATTTTTAAACGTTATAATTTAGAATCAGATTGAACCTATCTGTATGCAATAAAAGTTTGGTATAATTAGCACACTAAATAGGTCCTCCAATTAATAAGGCGACATTCTATAAATGTATCTAGGAGTTAGAAATATTAACTTGAGGTGATATTAATAGTCGCATGACATGAAATCTCTCATAGCTGCATAACTGATGTTTAGTTTACATTTTCCCTGCCCCTCTTGACATTACACTTGAAATCAAAGACGCTAACAGAGGAACAGAGTGCTGGAATTTTCCACCCTACCATTACCTTTGCCGGAAAACAAATGCCTTCTTAAAGAAAAGTCGCACGCCATTATTCGAACCCTGCCAGCTCCCACAGAATCGTTTTGTCGGTCGGACATCTAAAGATGGATCGCATTCCTTTCGCCTTCTCCTTATTCATTCTAACAGACCTACTATGAAATCCGACAAGCTGAAGTTGCAAGGCTCTATCCTCTCCCCTCCTAATAAGAGCAAACATGGAGGATCTACCCAGCCTGTATCCATAGAGGTAATAAGAGTTTGTCAATGCAACTATATGAGCTGAACGACCAGCATCAGTTTTATTATATGTGATGTATGTTTTTGAAGAGTTTTCTAAAGTCAACGGTAAAGCATGTCTAAAATGGACGAATACTGGACTGAATGTGGTGAAGAAGCACACCATTTATGCGTATTTTCAAAATGAGCCGTAGAATGGACTTACGTATAGGATTTTGTGCGCCATTCCTGTATATTACGACCATGCGTCTTCCTGGTAGGCTGTTACCGAACAGTGTGTAGTCTTCGAAAGAAACATCTTGTAAGTACCGTACGTTTAATTAAACCAACCCTTCTATATCATTAGGCTTAATAACTAATTGCAAAATAAAAATTAAACAATGAATTTATCTTTCCAGTGAACCGCTTACCGCTGAGTTATCTGATGATGAGCAGACGAAATGGGTGTCTTTATAATCATGCTTGATTCCCAGCATCTCTTGGAGCTTAGCAAAAGCTACACTCATGTAATGCTATGCTTAAACCCTGCAGAATACGATCAAATAACGCCATACTTTTATACAATGAAGATTGCAGTGTGTATCAGATAAAACAGAGAAAGCGAAAGTAAGTATTATACCTAACATTTTAGTGATGTACTATAGATTTGTAATTTATTTTTTTATAAAACTGAAAATATATCATCCTCTTTTCAAGCTTTGAATGACAGTTCCTGTGCCGGCTGAAAGTTTACACACTGTGAGGACTGATGTAGACGAGGTAAATGTCTGCAGCACAGACCGATAGCGACCATCACAGTGACAACGCTAGAAAGCCAATGAGGATCTTGTAAATATGAATAAACTGAAATGTTCGTCAATCTGAGGACAGATTTAGAAATAGCACTAATCAAAATACTTAGCAGTGGTCGAAAAACATGTATTTTCTTTCAGGAAGCAAGTTACATGAATGTGTTAAACATTATTCCTAATATTTCCAATTCTAATGTTTCAGGTTCAAAAAGAAGCGCAAGAGAAATAATAAGTAGGAGAAGATACCTTTGCAAACGATTTCTGAAAGCCGAGACTAATGAAACACCCCCTGAGTAATATTATGAATCAGCAGCTACTGATCAATCCAAAGAATGATGTGGGCAGCAGCAATGAATCGAAACACCTCCCAAGACGACTGGAGTTCTAAGAATCGGAGATTTTGCGTAGGAGTTTATTATGACATTTCAGTGCTCCTCAACAAAAGTGATATTAATAATTTTTGTATATGATTTTGTTAGGCTGCGGGATAGTGCTCAAAGGTCTGCCAGAATTCGAAACGTTCTCGAAAGAACAAAAGTGCAGGTGTCGTGAATATAGTGATTACTTACTGATTTCATTTAATATTTTTGCAATTTAAAAAAAAAAATAATTTCTTAGGGTTTTCAATGCCTGCCTAAATAAAGGAGCGCATGTATATGCTTCTTAAGCATTGTTATATTCAATTAAAAAAACTCTTACAGATTTCCACTTCCTATTTCTTGCACAATTACACTTTTAAATCAGCAATTTCAACATGTTAGTCCAGGCCTTGTGGGAGTTTGCAATTTTCAAACTCTGAACAGTTCTTTTTTGCGTTATTCATTCTTGATGTTTGAGTTCCCGCAGTAAAATATTGGCTTTTCAGGGTTGGAGACTTGTGTTACTATCCATGTAGATTATTTAGTTTGTCGAACAACACGCGGTGTATGAAGATCCATGGTTCGAAACACTAAATAATGAGCGCTGCCCGATTTAACCTTTCGTTAGGTGCGAGCATTGGTCGAACTGCTTTGTTCGCGAGGGGCCTCATATATTCGCTATAATTTTGTGGTTATGTAACTGCATTTATTTCTTATTTTTTCATTTGCTCTACCCCTAGATTTACTTACATTAAAGATGCATCGTTCTGTTAGTATCTACTGTTTTGCTATATAAAATATTATCCTTAATATAATATGAATGGAATATACATTATAATTTTTATTAAAACATGTAAAAATACAGAAATTTGCAGATATACAGCCTGTACCTAATTTGAAACGTTCTGTTACACACAATCAAATCTTGCCGCTGCCGTGTTATCACCGGGTAAGCAACTATCGCAAATATTTTTGTTATGTTTGCTCAAACAGAAGGGAGAGATACATTTACACGCGTATGTTTGCTTTTGCAGCTGCTTCTGTCTTTATTGCAGGGTTCTTTCTATTGTGGATGGTGTGTATTCAGCAAATCATATTGTGGGCTCTTCAGATTTATACTTTGTCAGAGGGCCATTCAAATCACTGCATAGTTTCGATACGTTATTCTCCTTTGTAATAGTTTCGAGAGTAAAACTGAGGCCAGTGTTTTCAGATGCTCTTTGCCTGTGAAATGTTTGTTTTGATTTTCAGGGAACGTAACCATAGACATAACAGCTGCAATATTCAAAAGATAGAAAAACATTACAAAATCCAACAACATACAACGAGAGTAAGCTCGCGGAGTCCGATCGACCTGGGCAAAACCTCTGATTAGTTATTCTTCCATCCAAACAAATAAACATGTTATGTTACCGCAGCAGTTAACAATCAAAAACGGTTTATTGTTGGGTCTTCCCGTCAGACAATTGCGTAGGTGCGTTCGTTTGATAATTATAACATTAAATAATGCTAGTCTCTTAGCACTCTAGCGACCAATCTAAGATTAACAGTCTTGAGAAATTGAAAATTTCAACTACCGGCATTCTCCATTTGATGTGTTATAGTTTTACGAAAGCATCTTCTGCTCTTGCAGGAGGCAAATTAGAGTTTCCGGAGCCCATGCTTCGAATCAGCACCAGTTCAAACTTGCTGCTCAGGATAATTTTTTGTATCAACAAATATGAGCAGTATTGCTAGGCAGATTATAGCATTGAACACCCCTCTTACGGGATGCACAATGTACATCCCATTTCCAGGATAACTGCAGCTGGTAAGACTTAATTCCATTGGGTTAAGGGCTTCTAAATTGCACATTGTTGAAATTCCTGTCTTTCTCATTATTTCTATTGTTGATCCAGTCATATCCAGTCGTAACTCTTGAAATAAGAATGCAGTAGCATTACAGACTTCTTTTAAGTAGCAGCTGTTCCATCAGGTTTACAAATTAGTCCTTCCCTGTGGAGATAACGTCGACTAAGCAAGGAATAGAAATTTTCAGCTGGTCAAGTGACTATGATCTCGGAGTTAGAACCCAGAGCCGATGAATTGTATGGAAGAAACACATGCTCCTCTTTGGTGATGGTGTCTTCAAAGGTTGGAGTATAAGTCATATTGAAAATACCCATTGTAGTATTCTGTAACTCTAAGCCTCAAGGAACCATACTCAATGAGATGTAACTTGTCCGGTTTGGTTTTATCCTTGTCTTTGGGACATTCTACCTACTCTCTGAATCCTTGGAATACACGCTCCCTTTCCCAACCTTCTATTGTCTATTAAAGGGGTACATGCTCTTTACAAATACATGGTCACCATAAAGAGAAAGACAACAAGAGGATAAGTGTTTCTGGCTCTTTCTTTTATAGACGGACAAGTTAAATCTGACATATTCTAGCGATTACTCGATGTTAATAGCCTGATTGTCAGAGACAAAGTATTTTGTGTATAATGAATCACCTGCATATTATATCATTGGCGACGTCGTTTAAAATCGATTTCCATTGCGACGGAGGTGAAGTCTTATATCTTGGTTCCAAAAAAATAAGAAAGCTCTTGCCTTGATCCACAACTCGAAGAGTGATTTCATTGATAAGGTTAGAATCGATGAATGGTAGGTATAATGGCTTTGACGGTTTCTGAGAAATGTGATATCTAGGTACAACAGAGATAAACACAATTCTTTTATCGAGTGTCCGCTCCTAACATTAGTGAAGGAGCTTGTTGCTCTACTGCACTCCTTGCGGAAGATGCTCACTTTAAATATGTCCTTATAATCAGATTCGGTTATTTTTCAGGAGGAAGTACTATAAAACTTGAAAACCCTAATACAAATCAACAGATTTCTTGCCTATAGTCAATTCACTTTAGCATCCTTATTTCTTTTATTGCTTTTTGGTAATTTCAGAAGTAGCAACTGAAGTTTCGGTTAAGGGTTGCAGAAGTAAAAGACCCCCCTTCTTCTCTTTTACTCGCAAAGACCCTTTCCTTTTGCTTCCAGGGCTCTGTTATGTCTCACAATTCTGCAATCAGTGTGGTAGCAGCCTTTGCCTTATTTTCTGCCAATACAATTTGGGCAGTACAAAGCAGCAATACTCGGCAACAGTGGTAAAAAATTCTCCATGTTTCTTCTTCTTTGATCCTGTAGTAAGGGCGACTTTTTCTTTCATAACACTATTCACCAGTCTTGCAGCTAGCTTTACGCCATTCGACGAATCAGGCGACTGACTCTGTTCCAGGTCTTCTAAGCCAAAATCTTGTCTGTAGCGTCGTTTGAGGCAGCGTCCTTGTACTCAGCTTAAGGGATGTCGCGAAGTTTACAGTCTTCGTCTAGAAGATTGATTCCGGGATATCCTCCCTTTAGACATTTTTCCAGCTTTGTTCCTGGTCTGCAATATTTAAACTGAAAAAAAAAAAAAAAATGTGCTTCAAACGACCGTGAATTCATAACCTTGTTAAGTATCCAAGATCATACTTTCATCTGATAGCTAACAGATTTCATTATACTAATCGCTCACATCTTAGCAATCTCTTTTTATAGTAAACTTTTATATGAGAGTTTTTAACCAAGTGGAACACGTATATTCACTAACGAAAAGTTTATAATTTAGCTATTAAAGTGGAACATATCAAGCAAGAGTGCTTGCTCCCAACTAAGGCTTAAGCTTTGAAACAGCTCTTGGATGTGATCGTCACGGAAAGATATTTGCATCAGTGTTGGAGCACTAACTCAGGAAGTTCCAGTGCAGTAGAAGCAAATATATTACTTTATGTTCTTTCATGTGAATGGACTACCATTCGAAAGCTTCTGCATTTACTTTAAGTCTCTCTGTCGACCAAAGCACCAATATATTGTTTAGGGGACACCGACGTGATAACGGTGATTTTATAAAGTATTAAATCTAGAACTTTATGGTTTTGTACGGATATTACCGATAGCAAAAGAAGCATTCATTCCAAGTTTCATATTCAAATATTTATTTAATTCTAGATATTTTATGTAATTTATTCCATTTAATTAGCCAAAATCAAAATTTATCTACTTCCGCACATTTTGAGCTAAATACCTCATTTTTAAAAAAACATGTTCCTTGATTTCTTCTTAACACACTGTATGTGTGAAATTTTTCTAAGGTGAATAGTATTCTTCTTAAAATGATTTTACATCACAAAGTGGGAGGGGGGAAGCTGCAGGAAAAAATAACGCGCATTATTATGGTATATTTTTTAAAAAGTAATTTATGAACAATATAAAAATCCCTATCAATATTCCATTACATGTATTCTGCAGTGCTTTGGGTAAGATTTTCAGCGATCTTGCTGTATTTTATGGAAGAGGATGTAGTTTAAATACGGAAATATAACAGCAAATTTTAATCTGAGAAAAATTCCTTTAAAGCTTGACATAGGGAGTCTTTTAAATAGAAAAATGCTTTCAAAACATATATTACACCCGCCATAGGAGAATAAAACGTTGCGTATATACTTTAACGTACGGTACATTTTTTTTACCAAAATGCAAAACTTAAAAACCTTTTTCTATCAAACTCCTGAAAAAACAAATCCGTGTCCCATTAAACTGCCCCAGAGCATTGATGGCATGGAAGTGAACACTTTTAAAGATGGAGAAAGCCGTTTGCACTCATCTGAAGCGAAGGAAAATTCAATTTTTATACTTAATTATGTCATCAATGAAAAACAAGGAGAGATCGCGTAATTTGATAACAGGGGCATACATTGAACTATGAACTCTATATTTAGCTTAGTCCCATGCTAAGGAATCTCAATATTTATTTCAACATAATACAAATATGGTTATACTATTTATACAAAGAAAACATGCATTGTAGTGATGTTTCTGAATTCCCTTTGAACAATGTACGAATAGGAATTGATCTGTTCTATATGCAGGTTGTTTCAAAAATACAGGGCATAATTTCAGGTATGTATTTCCCACATGAAGACAATCAAAATAGTTCATTATAACATGTGTCCGGAAATGCTTCATTTCCCAGTTATGGCCTTTACAACATTGAAAGTCCCTCCTGTAGACAATCAAAATAGTTCATTATAACATGTGTCCGGAAATGCTTCATTCCCGAGTTATGGCCTTCACAACATTGGAATTCACTGGAACGTTTTTCTTTCTGCAGGTCTTTGCCGTCAAAGGAGACATTAGGAGGGCGCTCTGATAGTTCATTCTGAGGAAGGTTACATTCAGTGTTCTTTAGGCGTTAAGACTGTGCGACATATATTCAAATCAAGAGCTGGCACTTCATGTACGGTAAGGCGGACGGCAATGCTGCGCTGGCTCGTCGTTTGTACCAGGAGAGGTACCCACAGAGACAATGTCCAGATCGGAAGACATTTGTACGTCTCCATTCCCGTCTGTGCCAGTATGGAACATTCACCTCTCCTGGTTTGGGAAGGGGACGACCAAGATCTACAACTACAGAAATGCAGGAGGAGATTCTGGAGGCTGTGGACGGGACTCCTTCTATCAGCACACGACGGTTAGCGTTGCAAGTCAATGTTCCTCATACGACTGTCTGGAGACTGTTGAACGAGTATCAATTGTATGCTTATCATTTGCAACGTGTACAGGCCCTGTCACCAGCAGATTACACTGCACGAGTTAGGTTCTGTCAGTGGTTCTTGCAGCAGTGTGGTGTAAATCCGAACTTTTCTGCCGTAGTATTATTTACAGATGAAGCACAGTTCACAAAAGATGGCATAACAAATTTCCACAATCAGCATGTATGGTCGCATGAAAACCCACGTGCAACTGTTGTATCTCATCACCAGGTGCGGTTCTCCGTCAACATGTGGGCCGGTATCATTGGTGATCGATTAGTTGGCCCCCATGTACTTGTAAACAGACTTACGGGGCAGGCGTACACAAACTTCCTGGAAAACATCATACCTGACGTTTTCGAAGACACTCCACTGATCAATCATTCACTTCTTGCACGATGGCGCTCCTGCACACTTCAGTCTTACGGCTCGCCGGTACTTGGATCGAAGGTTTCCTGATCGATGGATAGGTAGAGGTGGCCCAATTGCTTGGCCTCCACGCTCACCTGATCTGAACCCTCTCGATTTCTACTTGTGGGGTCATTTAAAATCATTGGTTTATTCGTCTCCGGTGCCGGATTTGGAATCCATTCGGAATCGAATTGTGGCAAGTTGTGAGGACATACGCAATACTCCTGGAGTTTGGGATCGTGTTCGCAGGTCAATGAGACATCGATGTGAGGTCTGTATTCAAGCAGGAGGGGGACATTTTGAACATCTTCTGTAATGACAACAACCTGCGGTAAGAAAAACGTTCCAGTGAATTTCAATGTTGTGAAGGCCATAACTCGGAAATAAAGCATTTCCGGATACATGTTATAATGAACTAATTTGATTGTCTACATGTGGGAAATACATACCTGAAATTATGCCCCGTATTTTTGAAACACCTGTATATTAAGCGGATAAGAAAAAAAAAACTATTCTTAATTTAGAATGAGTATTGACAGGTTCGGTTCTGATACGAGTGCTATAGTTAAAAGAGCGCTTAATCATTACATTCAAAACAGAGATAGAAAGAGGCAGCAGTCAATTCAAGAAAAGGCTATTGAGCAGCATTAAAGATTTTGAAGAACAACGATGTAAAAACTAAAAATACGTTGATACGCTTATGACTTCTAATGAAAGTCCATTGCAAGAGTTCCCAGAGAAAAAAGGAAACACATTAGTGCATGGGCGAGTATGAGTATATGCTTAGGAATCATACCCAGAAATCGCTCGAAGCGCAGTATGAAGGTCTGAAATCCTACCTAGCCAAAATGCTTTGAAGATGGGTAACAAAAACAATATCATACTGGATATTATATGAAAGAATATGATATGCCTAATGGAAAATATATGGAAGATTACATAAATACAAGTGATTTTAATGTCCATTTTAATTTAAAAAGGGAAGATTAATGGATATGGCAAATCCGATAAACGACGGTACTGAAGGAAATAAGAAATTTGTAAGACGCTTTACTGAGAATATGCTTAAGTACAAACAACCTTAAAAATATTCTAGCTACGATGTTTTATGATATGGTTGCTAAAGTAGACAAGCTCCTGAAAATTGTAGGAAACAGCCAGGGCGCTATGAAAAAATATCCAACCTCAAAAATGGAAAGCACGAGTATTCTGAAAAACACTAAAGACAGATCTCGGTTGCTATAGCAGGTCTGTATACGGAAAACTGATGTAGTTTATTACTTTATCACATCAGAATTCTCCTCTAAGAACACTTAAAATTGTTGAAATTAACAATAACGGTGTTGAATGACATCCTATATCAATCAAACCAGAGGTTTGAGTAACCTTCACTGCTAATGCCAGTAGAGCCAAATAGGAGTCCATTATAAATATTAACCTGAAAATTGCATATAAATTGATATGATATGATTGAAGCCATCCAATAAATGTATACACTTTTGCGTATTGCAAGATGGATAGCTAGAGCATAAGGCTTAAAGAATCTGTAGCAAAACATTTAAAAACTGTAAGAGAAAAGTTACGGGAACTAAATGGAGAGAGGTTGAAACTCAGTGAGCCTTTCAATCTGTAACAGAACCGCTTAATGATATATTGGATATTCAGAAAAAAAAAAGAAGAAAAAAAAAGAAAAAAATCCTCCTACATCAGCTAAAGAAGTGAAAATATATAGCATCTTCTCCAGCGGTTCAAATAATAGGGCACCTTTACTTTTCTTCAAACTTTAAAATAATAAATCTTTTAATTTTCACGCAATTAAAACCACCTGTACCAGATAATGAGTACATGAATTTTACTTTAGTAATTGCAAGAAATATTTAATTAATGCATGACTTTAGTGCCCAGTCCTTCAAAATCAAATGTTCAAGAAGTAGGCACCTTGGATGGGAATATCTTTACGCTCACCACCGAAGCAGATAATGTGGGATTGGCTTTGCATATCATGGCATTAGCACTAAAATCGTTATAGTTGTTAGAATGAAAAATTATTTGTTTCTCAATATGTGTATAGTCGCGTCCCGCATAGCATTCAAATTAATAAATGAAAGATGTGAAACTAGTGTACATTGCATGCGGCCATGTCTATTATTAATTTCCTGAAATTATATATAACAGTTGTTTACTCGTATCTTCTTGCTGTTATAGCAAATGTCCAGACAAGTCTGGTTGGCCGTAATATATTCTTACAGTCAATGCAAACATCTAGGTTGGTTAAATGCCCTGTGTGTCATACCCTTCGTGAAATGTCAGTATTCCTCCATTGGATGAAGACATCCTTTTTACGAGAAGAGGTAAATATGTTTAAAGTACTAACCTCAGAATATTACGAGTATGGTACTCCCATGAGATTATGTTCTTACCCATTAAAAAGCCCTCCACTGGAAAGAAGACGAAGAAAGTGGAAGGAAGAAAATCTGAGGCTGAGGTGGGTCCCATATAGTGCCCACGTTAGACATTCGAAATGTAGTGTGCTGCCACCTAATGAAATGGAGTGGATGAATGGTAGAGTTTTAGACTACAGACAAAACTGCACTGACTGTATTATAAGGTTAGAAGGTGATACTAGGAGGTTCTGAATGGCACCTAGAAGAGGTGCAGTTTGAGGTTCCAGGTACTGTTCGTCTGTGGCAAAATTTCTTTGAGTTACTGTCTGGCCTATCGGTGGATTCCATTCTCCTCGGGTAGCTTGGGTGTAGGACTGCACTTCTGTCCTTCCGCATGTTGCGGCTGAGGTCGTGCGCAGTGCACTCACGGATGTGCGCCTTACTACCACAATAATGCCATCTCTGCAGTTAAGGGCGGTCATGTATCTACAGTAGGGTCGGTGTCGGTGCTGTGGGTTGACCTCAGAGAGCAGGAGCTTCCATTAAAATGGCAATCCTATCATCTCGAAGTCTCCTACCGAAGAGCTCTATCGACATCAGCTACGTTGAGCACAGATCGCATAAAGTATCAGTGTATTTCATGAATAGGCCTTGCTCGGCAGCGGCGGAGAAATGCCGGGTTAAGAAGTCCCGTAGGACAACAGTACTATGACGTGAACTGGGGGCGGTGAACAGAGCTTCATGATCGTTGAAACTACGGGTGCAGTTGCGGCGATAGGTCAGTGGCTGGCAGCGAAGCTGCATCTAAGATGTAAGTAGCCTCGGCTAGCTAGTGTCGACAGTGATGTAACACCCTGAGCGGATGACGGAGGAGCGGCAGCGGCTGTTATAGATGCAGTGCCTACGGTTCTGCATAGACTCCTCTTCAACAATTCAAAGAGAAGCATCAACGTGGACATACTTTTTTTTTTATTTACGTTATTGCAAATGTCTGCGTGGTTAATACCTTGGCATGCCTTTGCATAATAGAAGCACCTAGCTTTGTTTCCTGGATGAGAAGCACTTCATATATTTAAGGTAGTTCTTTCCTCAGGAATACTCCCTGCCCGTCAAATTTATTCAATATGATGCTGTAAGGTTTTCTTGCTCATCACATCGTAGTATGTTCTTGTGGCCACACAAATCAGATTAAACGCATCTCAACACAGCTGCACTAATGTATCATTTTGGGACACCTTCTTCTCAGTGACGATTCGGAGTCAGTAGTAATTTAGGTATACCGCTCCGTTTGTCATCGTTTTTCTTAGGCCATAAAATATAGTCATCCCTCGTTATATGCAATCACACTTTACGCGATTTCACTTAAAGCGATTTTAAAACGCAGGTTTAAACACTTTCAAATCACATAAATAGATGCAATTTGTTGGTGTGAAATTTTCATGAACATCCTCCCAAAGCCTACAAAGTGACTGTTTTTCTATGTACATCATAGACACAGAGGATAATATTTTTTGGCCCATTGTGGCCTACTGTGAGATTTTACTCCATTTAAAGAGGAAAATAACCGTTCAACAGAAGCTGTAGTTGATGGTAGAGTTAGAATTGGACAAGCTAATTCGTAAACTTCAGGCATAGCCCACACCAGATCGCTTTCATTCATAATTTTTACTGTTTCACCAAATGACTTTCCTTCAAAAGCTTTATATGCAGAAGAGTACACAACAATAAGTTTATTTTTCAGACGTACCGAATCAAAATTTGAGCCATAGATGTCCAACAATTTTGAGCAATGATGATCAGGGAAAGACGTTCTATAATTCTTGAATTTTGAGGAATCAAGGAGAGCAAAGAAATTAAAAAGTTTCTCGCCTGCAGTGCCAAAACATTAAAAGCGGGCGTTAAACACTGCCCCCCCAACAAAAATTAAAACGTTCGTAGTCGGAAAATGCACTTCGTATTCCATAGAGCACCTTATCCAGAATGTCATAGAATATCCTCGGGAACAAAACTTTAGTTGGTTCATTGTTTTTCCTTTTCTTTTATGCATCTACATTTATCACTTCAGTATATATGCATCATCAAATATTTTGGAACCGTTCTCTTCTTAGCTCTTCTAAAGTGTTTTAATCAGGATTACTTTTGAATGACAATATGCAATATCCATGGACTTGCCTTGTAATATGTGGAAGAGAGCATCAGTATGAGCAAATATTGCCGAAAAGGTTTTGAAGAGGAAGACAGTATCCAACTAAACAAAAAAATTAAAGAAAACATTGTGCTTTAACTAATGTATCAGGTTCGCAATCAACATTGTTCTCTGGTTCTGTCATGAATTCAAAGCATAAAAGCAGGTTATCTTGTTGCTCTTGTACAGTGTTGAGAAGGCGTGAATTGACGTTCCAGCAGGTTGGAGACGCTTTTGGTAATTTTTTATTAATAAAAGCACACAAAGTTACTGTTCTTTTAGTCGAATGAGAAAGGAAATTAAGGAGCCCTGATAGAGTTTGAGAAAATATTCTACACTTATCAACACACATCGCTGCCTGTTGCAGAATCAAATTCAGAGTATGACGGTAGCAATGAACAAATAATGCCTTAGGAAACGCCACGTTTACTTTAGGTTGCAGACTAGGCTGACCAGACATTAGGGCCGCCCCATCGTATGTCTGAGCGACACGTTTCTTACAAATATTACAATTTTCAACTGTTGTAAATACATGGTTGTAAAGTGCCTCAGCAGATCTGTCTGCACTGACGTCTGTAAAGCCCATGAACCTTTCCTGAGCTTCTCCCCATTTATCCACATAGTGTAAAATGTTAGAGAGTTGGGATTTGTTCACTATGGCTGAGCAATCATCTAGAAGCTAGCCACAAAATTAGCAGATGCAAGTTCTTTTGTTATACAGTTAGCCAAAACACCACTAACAGTTTCGATTATAATATTCTAAATGGATGACGAAGTGTCCCGGAAAACTGTAGCATTTTTTTAACTCATCACACCGATTAAATCGATGGTTCTACGTAATTACCTCTATTAAAAGAGCTTTGCGACTTGTCGTGCCCTCTGAAAGCTAATTCCCGATTTCATAAGTGGCAAAGAACATTAATAATTCCATTCAATATTACTCTGTTCCTTTTTGCCATTTTATTGTGCTTTGAAATTTGTAAAGATTTCTAAACATTAAATTGCTACTTGCGTCTTGTCATAGTTACAAAGAGTGAAAACACAAAATATGTAATTTTTTTGGTTTTTTCATGCTTACTTAATGAACCAATTAGAGAAACTATATTGTCGAATCCTTCTTGAGATCACGTGGTACTGCTTTTGTCATTATTAGAAAGAAGACATGGCCAACAACAGAGTTTGTTTAATTTGGAGTAACCAATTAACCATTTGTACCTAGAATAATTATTGCCAATGCAGAAATGTCTGTTATATTCTCGTTTTCTGTCTTCACGTTTTGCAGGCAGACCTGGTAGTTGGGGAGACGGCCTGTGGTTGTTTTTTATTTTAAGTTTTTCAGAAAATTCAAAATTCCGAAATCCTGTCTTTAACTGGACTGACACAAGAAACAGTAGCTTCAGTAACACTTACATCGGTAATTTTTCCGAAAAGTTACAAGCAAAACACACTGATACAGACTAAAACCGATTGTTTTGCTTCAACTTGTGATGTAGTAGATGCGCGCGCACACCATTGCTGGAGAGTGGTGGGAGGATGGATATCGTTTTAACTTGCGGTGATGTAGATATGTGCGCACACGATTGCAAAAAAGGAGGAAAGTTTCACCGCACAAACTGGTGATCATTTTGTATTTAGTTGAACTTCCATACAAAAACTTCTGAATATTTAGCATGTTTATTGATAGTCATTTTGAACCTTCTTAAGTTTAGTAAATCGACGTGTACGCGGTGTATAGACGAACTCGCTGTTGCTCTTTCTATGTCCGCATTGGCTGGTCAGCTCAAGATCTTCGAAGGCTGCTGTATTGACTGGTGTTCTGTAACAGTGTGGTCCTGTAATGCGTTATGTCTTAGTCAATTAGGTTGATTTTAGAATGTTGTCAAGAATTTCTAGTATGCTAGGCTCTATTGCTTTTATTACGCATTCTGTCAAAATTGAAATTGGTGGAATATGATTGTTGGTATCTTTGGTGTAGTTACCGAAGGCGTTTTTAAACATGTGCTAAAAGTAGGCTACTATATGACGGATTCGTGTTTTAGAGTGTTAGTTCTATGTTGTGGCTTAGTTGGTAATTTTTGCTGTGTTTACCCGCTCGCTTTTACTACTTTGGCACCGGAGGCGATAGCACTGATGATACATCGAATGAAGATGGAGCACCGATGAAATATGCAGGCGGAGAAAACAGAAAACCCGGAGAAAACCCACCCCTGCGTCGCTTTATACACCACAAATATCACATACAGTAGTCTGTAATCGAGCCCGGGCCGTATTGGTGAGAAGTGAGTGGCTAACCACTCGGTCACGACGCGCCCGCTTAGTTGGTAGATTAAGTGTATTGGCGGATATAGCTTGTCTAATTGGGCATTGGCTTTCCCTCTGATTTGTTTCATGAGGCTTTAACCTCTGACCCATTGTTTGCTCCAAGCATGTTAAAGTCGCAGTCCAATTTGTTTTCCCCAAATAGGATGAGTAAGTTATAGGTAGTTCCTTGAGAATCTGTGATTTATATGTATGGTGAAATTAGTGCATGACCCTTTGGGGCCTTTACCTTGATATTTTAGTTTGAGAGCCAGCGCAGTAGTGCATTAGGTGCATTCTGGAAGTGGGTGTGCATTAGTTGGAGTTTAAACTACTACCGCATTATTATAACGTCATCTGCACACGCATATGTTTGTATTTTTGTGCATACCATTGTTGTGTGGAACTGGAACTATACTGCCTTGAGCTACGCCAGGTCTAGTAAGTTTCACTGTGGACTGCCTGCTATTGACATTTGCTATTGACGGATTGACATTCCTTTTCTTTTAGGTAGTTAGCTCCTAATGATATTAACGCGTCAGTAATGCCTAGTGAGAATATATTTTTGAGACTCTCTGCACATCAAACTTGTTCAAGGTCCGCTCACTGGCAGTAAATAATGCTCCTGTTGACTTTCATGTGTTAAAGCCGTGCTCAAGAATTTTGCCCAAAATTCAAACTTTTAAGAACAATTGAAAACATTGGCTCATAGAATTTTCAGAGTTGCAGAGTGTCTGGTCACAAAGCTGAACTGTTCCAGGAAAGAATGTGTTGTTTAATAATAGTTTACTTTAATGATTTTAATATTATGTTCATATTGTTTTTCTAATATTTCCTAATATGTTAAGAAGACCTTTAGGATGACTGTTATTAGGCTTGGAATGAGTTTTGAGCTTTCCAGAAAGTGGAGCACACCGAAAATTTTCAACCTTTCAGGGAAAAGTCCTTAGATTAATATATAGTTGTATGTGTGTGTGTGTGTGTGTGTGTGTGTGTGTGTGTGTGTGTATATATATATATATGGAAAGGGCATTGAAATTTTGGCATAGGATATTGAAATTGGAAGAAAGGAATTTGTTAAAACAGTGTTTAGTATATCAAGAGAAAAGTTTAAAGAACAAGGGATGGGTAGACTGTCTTCGAAATAACCTGGAAAGTAGTGGGTTAGGGGAAATGTGGAGAAGAAGAGAAAATAATGTGAATAACTTCTGGAAGTTGGCAAGGAAAAGATTTGAGGATATAGAAATACAAAAAATATTTAGTGAAATAACTGAAAAGAGATCTTTAGTTTTCTATATACCAATGAAAGTCTCATGGGGAAGGGAAAAGTACATTGATGTGACAAATAAAGAGGAGCGAGAAGGTATTGCATGGCTGAAAGAAGGAGTATGGAGATTAAAAGGTTTAAGGAAAGGTATTCCACAAAATCAATGTCCTATATGTGGCGGAAATGAAGATATAGAACACATTTTATTTAAATGTAAAGGAACTGAAATTTGGAGAAAAAAGTATATTAATAAGAAATGGTTTAAAATAGATAGAAATGTAGTAGTAGTTGAAATGTTTCAAAAAGATAGTAAGAAGATTGGACAATTCTTATGCAAAGTGAAAAATAAATGGATATGGACAGTAAATAGACAAAATGGTGTAATAAACTAGAATTAATAAACTATTGTAAAATATGAGTATGACCGGTAAAGAGCCAGGGCTGAACACCGGTCATATTCACCTGTATAAAGCTTAGCATAAATAAATAAATAAAAATAAATAAAAATATATATATATAGTAGCAGGTATTTGCTTGCGTCCCCAGATGGGTGCTTTAGGGCGACACTGGGAAATGTGTCAGACCCCGGGGATCATATTTAGGCTAGGTTTTTGATGAACCATTTACTTCCTAGGGACACCATTTTCTTACTATGCTGTGAACTGGATATTAATGAAAGTGTTGAGTTACTGCCTCTGTGTGTGTTATATTTGTGGGCAAGGGGTGCTCCGTATCGGGTTAGAGCTTCATGTAGTGCGTCGGCTAGTGCATGGATTTTTCTTGGTCTGTAGTTGGTTTGATGGAGTATAGTGGAGAGTGGGTATATGTAGTTTGTTTCGTAATAGCATCTTGCTGTGCACCATACTGAGTTACGTTCGTGGTCCTGTTACACAGTATCTTACGTGTATCGCCACTGTTATTCTAAGTAATTCAATGTTCTCTGCCCTAAGTAGATCTTTGACATTTTAGACTGCTTCGAGATCGCCTATTTGTCTGTTAGACAGGCAGGTATTGTCAAGATGGTTGCCAGCTGGGTTGCATCCTCTAGCGCTTTGCGGCAGATCGCTTGGGAATTTATCGGCGCATTCGGACATTTTCCGCTTATAATGCATTCAAAAACTTGCCATTTCTCTTTTGCATAGCTGCACCTCCGCAATGTTAATGCTATCGGCCCCTCTAAAGAAATGGTCTCAAGATAGCTCCTTTCTAATTTCTAAGCAGATTCGTTGATTTGTTTGGCTAGTGATTACTATGTCCATAGTGAATAAGGCGCTTCTCACTCTCTCTCTCTCTCTCTCTCTCTCTCTCTCTCTCTTTCTCTCTCTCTCTCCTGAAGAGCGTGTAAAAGTGTTACAATTTCCGTTACATTAGTGTGCCTGCAGTTCCAAATTTGGTGATTGGCTGATTGGCAGTGAGGTCCGCCAGGACTCGGTCATTTACTTGGAGAATTTGGTCAATGTTTGCGGGTTTAAGAATCCTGGTGAGTTATAAGCTGACACTGCTTACTTTTCAGTGTTGTCTGTAGCGGTGAAAATGCTTGTTGAAATTTTATTGTATTTATGGACGTTATTTAATTGCAGCGGTTGTTAGTATCCCATTCTATATTGGGCGTGAAAGACCCCTTTAATTCTTTTCAGATGCACCTTTCTCCGGTTTAAGATTTTTTTTTTTACGTACCGTAAATTTACGACACGGGACCGACGGCTAGTGTAGCCTTTCACAAGCAGCCATACTAAGGGTTTTTATGCCCCTACCTAAAAAGAAAATTCCGCTTTCCACCTGGTTTGAATCCTTGACCTTGGGAACCCAGGCTAGCATGTTACTCCCAGACTACGGAGGATGACCAACATTTCCAATTGCTTTGAGTGTCGCAAATTAAGCTCAGTGGAACCCCTATTTATCTCAGAGGCATAGACTTGTTAGTATCCAGATTTGGAACATAACTTACTTCTTGCTTTCCTATTCTTAAAAATGCGCTATGAAGAATATAAATTACATAGCAAGCAGAAAGTATAATTAGTTACCCACATGTTTTTTCCTTGTTATATACTAACAACATAATGAAATTCGAAATTGGAACACAACGATGTATTGTATTTGTAGGTTTCCTTTTCCTAACATCTATGTGCGTTCTTAACTATATATCATTTCAACGGAGACACAGGTTGTAAATTAAGCTCTAAATCTATACACGGAACCGGGTGTTTTATTACAAGTAAGCCATTGGACATCACTCCTGGAAAGATACAGAATGTCGGCCTCTCTCCCCCCCTTTTTTCTTTTTTTTTTTTTTTGCTCCAATTATCGAGCAAGTCTGGGGACATTGAACACACCAGACAGAAAACCAAATGTGAGCACCATCACTAAACATTTAACTACTACTAATGCATGCATTTTTTCTTTTTTTTACTTTTTTATTACACTCATTAAATTATACAATTACTCATTATCAATATTCTGGAAAAACGTAAATAGTGCTTTTAATAAGCAATATCAAAACTAGTAGGATAAAAAAGCATGCCATCCTACTGGGCTAAGTACCAGTGAAGTATAAAGATAATATAAGATATTCCAACTAACAATATGTGCAATACATTAAAATCAGTAAAGTGACCTTACATTTCCCTTATGGCAGAGCACATTTTATTGATCATCCATAAACTCTTTTATAGAGTAATAGGCCTTGCCGCATGAATAGTTTTCAGGAGCAGACTTCTATGTTTATATTTTTCTTAAAAATAACAATCTTAAGTCATTTGGAAGGGCATTGAATATTCTGACACATTCTTAGGATACTTCTTTTTGGTAACAAGTTAAACTACCACTTGATTTGTGTAAATCCATTTTTGTCTAGTATTTATATTATGCAGATTTACATATTTTGCAAAGTATTCTTGATTTTTGATGAGGAAGCACACGAGGAAGCACAAAGAACTATCAGAATGTTCAGCCTTTGATACAGCTCCTTACAGGGAACTCTGTTGTTGAACATTGTAATATAAACACTTGTTTACGTTCAACCGAATTGCCTCAGAATGTAAGACCATATTTCATTACAAAACAAAAATAGGAATGGTTCACCTGCTTTAATGTATGGATTACGCAAAGGAATTCAATGATCTAAGTGGAAATATTGCCAAACTTAACTTAGGTATAATGTTCTGTATATAAGCTTTCCAATTTACTTGCTTGTCTACCTGTAGACCTAGGAATTTAATATTTGAGGTTTGGTCGAGTGTAACTTTGTTAATGCCTATCTGCAGAGCAGGGTTTTTTTAATTGTATATTGTAAATAGAAGATCTTAGCTTTGTCAATGTTTAATGTGAGTTTATTGGCCTTAAACCAATTGAATATAGTGTTGAATGCATTATTCAACTTTGGTGCAAAATCTTGTAAGTTATTGCTTGTTACTATTATACTAGTATTATCAGCAAACAGGACAGCGTTTGCTATGCTTATGAGAAGCTAAGGAGAGGTTGTTAATATAAATCAAGAAGCGTAGCGGCCAAGAATTGATACTTGCAGCACTCCATGCTTAATGTTTCCGCAGGTGGAGCTCTGTTTTTGATATGAGTTCTTTATATCAACCCTTTGTTTCCTGTTCCCCAAATATGACTTAAATCAACTAAGTTGCTTATTGTTTATTCCATAAGACATTAGTTTGTGTATTAAAATTTCATGATTAACATAGTCAAATGCCTTGGCAAGGTCCAAAAATATACCTCCAATAAACATTTATTAATTCAGCTCTGTGAGGATTTCATTAGTAAGAATATATGCAGAATTTTTCATTGATACTCTTTTCCTGAAACCAAACTGTACTTTTACTGGAATATGATTATATTCCAAGAAATTGCACAAGCTATTAAACATTACTTTTTCAAACATCTTTCAGAAATTTAATAGAAGTGATATAGGTCTGCAGTTTGGCGGATCATGTTTACCTCTTTTTTTAAACAGTGGTTTCACTGTGGCATACTTAGGTCTTTCTGGAAAACTTCCAGTTACTAAGGATTGGTTATACAGGTAGCTTGTCCCATGACGTCAATATATGGCAACGCTTGTAAACTGAGAAAGGCCGCTTTGTAATATAAATAAATAAATAAACAAATAAATAAAATCTGAATGTGCTACTCTGGCATCTAGGTAACTATACTGGGGCATAATTCTAACTTTAAATTTATTTCCAGAAACAAGCAATACAAGTTTTATTTATTATATAATTTTTTCAGATAATTAACTAATCTATAAGCTAAAATTGTGCATTAAAATCAGCAAACAAGGATCTAGAATATAAAAAGAAAATTGGACATCACAACCAGAGAGATACAGATTGCCGGACTCTCTCTCCAGTAGGATTAAGCATTAAGTCTTTCTGGAAAATTTCTAGTTACTAAGGATTGGTTACACAGGTAGCTTGTCTCATGACGTCAATATATGGCAATGCTTGTGAACTGAGAAAGACCCCTTCTTACTAATAAATAAATAAGTATATAATATAAATAAATAAGTAAATAAATAAAATTTGAATATGCTACCTTGGCACCTAGGTAAGTATACTGGGGCACATATTGCAACTATAAATTTATTTCCAAAACAAACATTACAAATTTTATGTATTATATAACTTTTTTCAGATAATTAACTAACTAAAACCTAAAATTACACATAAAATCAGCAAATAAGGATCTAGAATATAAAAATAAAATTAAATTGTAAATAAATTAAAATATAATATAGGTAATAATAACATACCTAATAAAGCAAATTATTCTAAAACTAAACTATTACTAGAAAACCAGCAACTTTACAACTGGTATGCAGCTGCTGTCGCCACTAACATCACCACTGCCAATGCCACTTCTGTTGCCACCAGCACTTAGCAACTCTGGTCTCTTCTGAGCTTTCGTTAAAACAAAAACCAAATTACAACAGTCATTTTCATTTTAACACTGTAAGTTGTTTTGCTCACTCACTCTTACATCACAAGGTACACATATTACATTTACTTTCTGCATCCTTGTTTATTGGAGACAGTGATTGCTCTATTATGTTCTGATGTACATAAATTCAAAATACTGAGAGCATTCATAATAAGTCTTATTGAAGGAAAATTTTATGTGTAACTTCAAAACATTTGCCCTCTCCATTTCATACCTATTCAGTGGTAGGCATGAAAAATAGTTAATTTACATACTCATTTCATCACTCTAAATATGAGCATAGAAAGATTTTACTTCTGCATAATGCAACTACAGACCAGATAAGCTGTCAATAAATGGAAATTAATTTTAAGAATAAAGCAATAGTAAAAGCACATTTTATATTTTATTTAAAAGATAAATAGTCCAATTTTGAATTCCGCTATTTGGGAAAATTTAAATTTAAAACCACAAATTCTCCTGAAAACCTTATCACTATGAGAAGTAGTTTAGGATAATTTTAAGATAATTTTCATAAGCGATTTCATTACTTACAAGTATAAATTTTATTATCATCTACTGTTTTTCCATGACACAAAACTCTCTACTATGAAGAGAGATTAATGACATTTTAGACATAATTTATTGTGCCAGTACTCTAGACTCACTATTTGTGCACCAATCAAACATTTTGTTTTGGGAACATTTTTGCTAAAAGCTTTACTAATGATAGGTATATTTCCTGAAAATCTTTTGGATGCAACTGAAAGAGACATCTGCATTAAATAGGGCACTTAAATAATTGTACAATATCATTTTTACAGTTAACAAGTACCTAATACAGGAATATAGCCACTTGAGTATATAGAAAGTCTTAAGTTTTTTAATAGTACATTAGAGGAATTTAGCACAAGAATAATGGAACCTGACATATTTTGTTCAAAACCTTAATTTATTAAAGGTTAAAAGTAACCAACAGAAGAAGCTACTGTAGCATTCAATTGAAATATAATTATATAATGAAGTGATATAATACATTTTCAATCTAAATGACAGTCAATGAGTCGGACTGTTTCAATTTTCCTTACTACCTCCCTATCTTCGAGACATGAAAGTTGGGAGGGAGAAGGACTGTTTACTGAGAATTCCTTCTAGCCACTCACCAAAATTGTTTGCAATTGAAAAATAAATAGGAGCTGACAGATACAATAAACCCAGCTGTAGAATGAGGAAGGAGTAAAAAGTGATGAAAAATATTTGTAAAATTAATGAAAGCTGATGAGATGTAACTTCTCAATCAAAAGCACTCAAAAGGTAACCTTACATGTTTGTCACCTTTTAAAATCATCTAGAGGTCATGAGGGGATGGTTGCTAAAATCGTGAAGTAGAAAGTTATTTAGTTCTTAACATGTCATACACCTATATCCAAATTATATCAAAACACAGGCTAAAATTTCTAAACTTAGCTTTGAAAATCAATTAACAACTAGTATTTTATAATGCTTCGATTTTGCTGCATAAAGTCCATCAGGGATGCTCATTCTATCTTATTATATTAATAGTGCTGGCACAGGAATGTTGGGCAGATAGTATAGAATGCGACCTTTCACATGATAAATAATGACTTATGGTACTCATTTTTATCATTAAAATATAATTATGTTCCTGTTTATTTTCATTTTCTGACAGCTACCTATAAAGAAAAATTAGATTTAAAAACTTCAAGCTCCCTTTTCTGTTAAAATAGATAGTGTAATAGAGAGAACAATTGAGGAAAACATTAATTTAGGAAGGAGAAAACACATAAAGAGGAAATGAAAATAGGAGTTATAGAATGAAAACTGGTAAGGTTGAAATGATTGTCATTGAAAGCCACACTTTTGACTGAAAATGTAAAAACTACATTTAATTACTTACATTTTTGTCATTTTTCATTGATAGAGTTTAAAACTAAAATTTTCTTTACATAGTTACATTTATCATTACCAGTACAGCAAAGGATACTGGTAAAGCTGTTTGATTCCCATGAGTAGTCTGCAAAACATTAAAAGAATAATGTCTGCTAAATCAGACAGAGAGGAACAAGATAAAACCCAATTGTGTGGAGTTTTAAGTATAAGATAGCTCAGAATGATTTGAAGGTTAAATCAATAATGGTGCAGTTTTATGAAAGGAAATATACAATTCTTCATATTTATGATATAAGGAAGCAATTTGGATTTGAAATCATAAAGCTATTAATATTCCTAAAATGTACATCCTAAATATTAACCAGCACTCAGGATGCAAATTAACGTTATAATGAGAAACCCTTCCCTCCATTGGAATGCTATACCCTCTACCATAACTACAATGTTATAATTCCTTTCAGAGACTCCTTTTAGTAGACATGTTATACTTACTATTCACTGTGTAGATTCTACTTGCTCCTAACAATAATATTGATTCACAGCTGGCTAGACTTTATCTGTTCAAAGTTATTAAAGGAATGGCATTCTAACTCTTTTACTTAATACCTTTTCAGGTGAAATCAGCTGGTAATAGCACTCCTGTGTGTGCTGCTTTCTTCCAAGAGCATTTGGCACAAGTCAAAGAACAGTGACTATCTCTACATAAGGAATTATAAGATTGCTTGACAAGAGAGGAGGAGACAATAAAGGTGAAAGACAGTACAAAAAGAAAAAGGTAACTGAATTAGTTTTCAACTTCAAGCAAGGGAGAGTTACTATTCCATAAGTAAAACTCAAAACATTTATCTGCCAAGTAACCCAAGTGTAATTAAGCTTTTTAAGATGTATTACACTCACTTTCATCAAACCTGAAAGACCAAAAATATGTTTTCACAAAAACCATGCTCAATAAAAGGCTTAATCCAGGGTTTCAAACACCAGTCCATAATTTAAATGAACCTTTTTTACACTTTTTGCTCCACTTTGCCTTCATTTGGAAAGACCAGATTCAGGGTACCTTAACTCTATCTTCAGTTCCAGGGTTGACTGATACTACATACAACAGTGGTTGTATGTAGTGGTTGTGTGCAGCCTGGTGTTATGCTACCCTCTATACTTGTCAAAAGGATGATGTCATGGTGGGGACCTCAAAATTTATAAGGGAATCTTTTTGTTTTATGATATTAAAACAAAGATTTTAGACATAGGACTGCCATAATTTAAATGAATTGAGTCACCTTTTGTGTAAGCTGTCTAAAACACTTCTTTTTATATGATATACAAGCATATAATATTTGCAGCTTTTAGCTTAGGATACAGCAACAAAATAAAAAATGTTAGAAACAAAGGGACATGCACAGAGGGTGCATTTGTGGGGCTGGGCTAAAACAAGAATGACTGAAACATACAAAGTCACTTATAATTTCATTCTGAAATCACTGAACAAACATAGTATATGGACTAAATGCAGATGTTGACGGATTCTCTTGATGAACAACCAGTTTTAAGTACTAATTGTAGGACTAAAAGCAAACAGTAGTATATAGAAGTTCAAATCCTAGACAGAATTCATATTCAGGCTAGGTTAACTCCTCTAATTGTTGTAAAGAATTGAATTTTTAGGTGAACCACCCGCTATCTTAACCACTGAACTGTCAGAAGACCACTCAGGAGCTGTAATTTCACTTAGTATAGAAGTGCTCTGTAACTTTTTGTACTGCCTTCCTATGTACGTTTGTATGCAGATAGTTAAATGAGTAGAGTGACCAACTTAAACATTATTGCCAAATAACATGCAGTCTGAAAATTTTGCAAAAGAATTTATTAATTCCATCATCCCCAATATTTAATACTGCTTTAATGTTTTTAAACTTTTCATTTACCTGTTTGATCACAAGTACAACACCAAGACAGGTGCTCAGGCGTTTCTTCTAAGACTGGCATTTAGGAGGTTATGGCTTCATTTCCTGAAGCTGACCTCTCTGACCAATGGTTTATTTTGGGGGTTTTTGTGAGTCACTAGGCAAATGCTGGGCAGGTTTCTTCATTCCCTCAAACTTCTTGCCCCTTCATTTCATCTCCATTTCATCCAACCAGTCTCTTTCAAGATTGTGTCAACGAGAACTGCAGTGCTAGCACCCTCCCATGATGGTGAATGTGCTTTAGAAATACCGCTCTTGTTAGTGGCATGGCATTGGGGATTTGGCCAGACCTGGGGCACAGGCTCCTAGCGCTCCCCGCATTCATATGAAGAACTGCTTCAACTTTCTTAGGTGGTTCTTTCCATGCAGTCTGGTTTCAGCCATTTGTTGGTAATGTTTTCATGCCATCCTATCTTCTTGGGGTCTGATGCATAATAAGGTCATGATCGCTGCAGTGTGGAACCCGCTCCAAAATTACACACACGCACACATGCAAGCACGCAAGCAAGCAATCACGCACGCACACACGCACACACACACACATACAAACACACACACACTCACACACACAGAGACACATTCACATACCCAAACACACACTAACAGACACACATAGACACTCTCCCATACACATACCCAAACACAGACATACACAGATACGCTCACATACACATACACACAGGTACAGTGGAGTAAATTAATTATATAAGTTTAAAAGGGATACAGAAAACAAAAATCTACTGTAATAGTTAATTATTGCTGTTTTGAATATCCTGGAGGAGTGGAGGGGGCTATAGTCTCCTCAGCTCAATTGTAATATGGATAGCTCTCCTGTAAAAACACCTACATGTTAACTATTACTGTACTTGGGTCACACAAATTAGAGCTAAAGTCTTACAAAATTAATTCTGTAAAAAACTGAATGTAGCAATTATGTTAACCTTCTATTTGCAGTTGGTGTATCCTCTCCCAGAATAAGATAACAGTGTGCCTGTCAGTTACCTCTACATTCCAGAAGATGATTGATGCATCTAACATTACTCAGATTTTTTTTCTGCAGATGATTACCATGGTAAAAATATCAGCTATTTATTCATGCTATTTTTTACCATCTACTCAGAGAATCCAATCATCTGTAACTAATTCACTTCTTTTTACCTGCTGTCAGAGGTTTTGGCTGGTGGAAAAGAACTTCTAGCATTTCAGGAATGTTGACATATACATACCAGGAGGCTAATGTGTATGGAATGAGGATTTAAAGAAAATTTGGGAAATTTCTGATCACAAGGAATAAGCCTGTAAATGGAATCAATGTGATTGAATTCACTTATAGCAAGCAAAAGGGACATTTCTATTAAAATAACAAGTCCATTGAGATGTTTTTGTAATGACTCTCCAAAATACTTCATGTCATTAGGTAAGGTACACACACTTTTATAAATGTTTCAAATTCATCAATAGTGATGTCTCAGAATACTGTTGAGCTAAAGCTGAAAGATGGAGTAGAAAAGCTGCTAAGCCTCAGGTTGGACCAAAGTGATCCCACTTAATGTTGATATGTTGCTAAATTGAAGCTGCCTGAACAGCACCTTGGCAGAGTTATTAGATATCTCACCTCTCACCTAGGTGGTCCAGGTTCAATCCCAAATGACTTTGTGGTGGATGAAGCAGTGTCTGGGCAGGTTTTCTCTGGGTCCTCTGATTCCTCTGCCACTCTTGAACAGTAGGAAACCAAAGAAAACAACAAGTGAATTGATTAAATGATGTGTTCTCTCTAGTGGGAACCCTGGATTACTCTAATTTGCATGTTATACGAGTAGATGTTGACTTGCGGCAATTCCACTATTATAAACATTTGGAAAATCTGTTCTAACTCTAATACTTCCGTGCACAGATTTCTCAACCGAGTTTTGTTTTGAATGCAAATATTCAAGATTTGGAAATTTGGAGCAAATAAAACCCATTTACAAGGATCCATGTCATTCAGACCTTTTTGAAAAATATTCACAGAAAAACTCAAAACTCCTAAGAAATATTTAAAAACGTTCATGGTCTTGAATTACAAAAACTATTTTTGTTGCTATACATACTTTTGATTGCGACTCCCTGATGTAATTATTACATCCATTTACGGAGGCATTGAAAAACTCAAAGTGCTGAAGAAGCTCAATATTAATCCAGGATAATACAAGAAATTGGTTGGATGCAAAGTGGTGAAACCAAATATTGTGTTTGAAGGATTGGCCAAGGAAAATAAAGAGAAATATGAAAAGAGTAAAGGAGGATACAGGGGTTCATGCCTATGCAGCAAGAATGTTCTGAATCAAGTATCACAGTAAAGTATTTAGCCATAGGATTACCACAGTTTTTCCGGAATTTACAGTTTTACATATTCCACTGTACTTTTCTCAAAGAGGATTTATTCAAAACAATTGAAACCTTTTGGTACACCAAGTAGAGCCAAAATAAACAGGAAGATTGACTATGATATGATGATGTATTCATTCCAACAAAAAATTTGAACATTGTGAACTTCTGATTTAATAACTGTTAACCTTATTCCATTAATAATAGTGTTCTCTAGTAATATGCATCCAACTTCATTAAATTCACACTGTAGAGGTAGAAAGTTGCTTCTTACTTTAGTGAAAAGAACTATTAAAGAATGCTCAGCAACATTTTAAAACACCTTAGCAAATGTGTTTAGGCTCAAAGTTTTAACACTAAGCTTATCTTTCAATTCTGTATAACATTTTAGTAATAGTCTTTACGGTTCCTTTTCTCAAACATATTTATCATAAACTTTATTAAATATGACATAATTTAAAGCTTGAGTTCAGCCAGCTTGCAAAATTATATACATAATTATGTGTAAAAATTATACAGAGATGTTATAGGTAAAAAATGCATGTTATTTAATTGTTCACACATAACTATTAGTCTTGCAGTATTTCTTCAATCACATAAAATTCAATGCGGAAATCTATATTTAGAGACAGTTAGACACCTTCTTAAAAACATTGTGCATCTCTTGGGAGAAAGAGAAACTCAGATGTATATTCATAGTTAGAAAATGCTTCATACTTATTTGGTAAAAATGGGTACCAAAATGAAATGATGTTTATTAATTTTTCAGCTGCTGCAGCTTTCTGCCTAACAAATAAATTCATACCTTGAATTTTCTGTAAGCATCCTGTGAATTTATTTTAATTTTTAATAATTTTTGATAATTCTACACATCTGAGAAACCATAAAAGAAGGCTATATACCTACTACCTACAATATTAACACAGAACTCCTTATTGTATACTTTAATTAACAACATTAGCAGTTTTCAATATATTCCTTTGTATACCTTACTTTTGTATGTTCCCATGTTACATGGCACAGTATTTTGGAATAATTCTCTTCTAAGTACCAATTACCAGCAAATACTAATTATTGATATCAAGTGCTAAACATATTTTTACATATCGCATGTAATTAAGTTGATAGCTTAAACTGAAATACTTTTCATCTACTGTGAATAACATCACCTTGGGGACACAGAGATGTATATAAAAATTACTACTATTCTGGAGAGCAAATTATTTATTTTTTATTAAAAGTTTCATTGTGGTTTCTTTTTATTTAAGGGCACTTAAGTGTTATTTCACCACACTATATTTTTTAAACCTTAATTTGAAATATTTAGAACACATAATAGCCACATCTTTTACTTTGCAGAAAACATAGGTATGGGTGTGAAATATAGTCAATTTTAAAATCAGAAAGAAGACAAATAGGAGTATTTGATACATAGTACTACAGGAAATACTGAAAATTAGTTTAACTGATTAGTTACCAATGAAAAAGTTTATGACTGAGCAAAAGCAAAAAAAGAAATTTGGAACCAAATAGCAAAGAAAAGAATAAAATTCATAGAGCATTTATTAAGACTTCAATATATTTTGAAAATTATAATCAAAGGTACAATTTAACACAAAATTTAAGGAATGAAAAAAAATAAATAAATAAAAAAGAATAGCCAATGAAGAGCAACACAACAAATACAGGGACCAAATTAAGTTTGACATGAAGTGCAGAACAAATGTGAAATTAGAGCAATTTGGAGTCAAACAAGAAAAAGGAGAGTAAAATTAATAGTGCATTTATTAAGTGATGTTTTTCAAATTATAACCCAAGATACAATTCGAGATAAGAATAGTCAAGGAAGAAAACACTACATTAAGAATGGAGCAAATTAAGAATGACCTGAAATGAAGGACAAATGAGAAGTTAAAAATAAGGAAAAATCAGAGTGGAAAATCAGTGTACCTGACCATTTCAAGGATTAATGACCAAAAAGCGACTACTTTAGGAATTTGTTTTGACTTACTGATTTATTTTATAAAGTAATTGGCACTTGTTTGAGAAATGCTTAATAAAATGCAATAGGTATTGTACAACTCACATAAATTACCACATCTAACAGGAGCAAAATATGGATGAAATATAAAAACCTTTCTGGTTTCTCTCCTTAGAACTTGAAACAACCTAAGCTGTTCATTACTGTTTTTCCATGTTGGAGTCAATGTAGTTTATCCATTTCATATAATTTCCAGCATTATCCAACTTTTGACTTTTGATCAAATTTGAGCTTACAGCCTTGAAATTATAAACATCTTCTATCCCTCTGTATTGCTGAATACTTTTGAGTTCCTAGAAGCCATCTTAAGGATAAGCTAGGATCAACAATGTTCATGTTCTTTGGGGATTCCTCTATTTTCAGTATCTGTTTTGGCTCCCTAGACAAAGAATATGAAAACATCACAACACAATAAAAATCAACAGTACAATCCTGTCAAATTTGAATAATTAAGTACAACTCTTAGAGACATTTCTTGAAAAAGGAAATAAGAATACCTACCTAAGAATACCCAGCACAAAATTATTCAGAATCTAGATTGTTATCTGGAAAAGATTACATAAAATCAAACACAGTAGACATAATCAATAATTATTGAAAGATAGCAAAATTCAATAAAATATTCTGATATGGTTTAGCAACCATGATGGTATAAAGGAGTTTACGCTGTGCATCAGGTTCTAGTATCAGTTGCATTATGCTCTCTTACTCAATGTTTATTTTTGTTTATCCTTAGGCCCTTGATTATATACTCAAGCATTAATTAATTTAATGTGATACCAGTTATCATCTACATTATTAAATGACATAACGGCTTCCAGTTCTTTCGCTGGGATATTGTAAGTATGAATGGAGTAGTGTATTACCAATAATTATGGTAAAATTGATCTCAAGTATTCTGGGTGCCCTAACTGCCGGGCATTAGCTTTCTCATTTTCTCAGAATCTATTAAGACTCCTAGTATCATTGAGGAATTGAAAGCAGGTGCATAAAAACAGTCTAACCCTGAGAACCAAAAGTTTTCTGATCAGTACTGCCATTTCTTGTTTGTAAAAAATAATAATTTATGGATAGTCTTAACACCAAAAACTCTATTTTAACCTTCTGTTAATTGCTAGAATCCTGAGAGACCCGTAGCACTTTTAAATGTTATAATTTTCAAACAAACATACCTAGAAGCTTGTATGGCTAGGACATCTAATATTGCTTTTTACTCGATTGATTGTTGCAGCAGAAACTATATGTTTGCTTGTGACTGAAAAATTAATGTATCTGCAGTTATGTGCTGCCCAAGTCAGTCGGGTCCCCCATGCTACTCTCATACCATATCATTGATATTCATTATTGTAAGTATTGCAGGACTATTTCTAGGGTTATTTTCCTTGTAAACTAAAATCAATAGTCCAAAAGGTCTGAAAACACTGGCCTTAGCTTTGCTGTTGCAACAGTTATAAAGGAGAGCAACAGAATGGTACCTAACCAGTGATTGATAAAGTATAAGCCTGAAGAACCTACAACAGATGATTTGCCAAATACACATCATTCACATTGAACAGGAAATGATGTTAACCTTACTATAAGGACAAAATAAACTCCAAAACCAATCAATATGCATTAATGTGATAAACCCAACACTCCCCTATATTTGAACAGACATTCTAATATTATTTTTGATAGCTGTTCAGTCACAGAAAACCTGAAAGAGGTACGAGATGATTCTCAATTGCATGACATTTTAAATTGGTAGAAGTTGAACATTTGAAAATGTCAATTTAATTTTTTATATTTTTTAAATTTTTTAATAGAAGTTATAATGTATACTGTATTGATACTATATTTAAGCTAGTATTTTAATAACACTAATAAAACCATATATATTAGACCTAAATAAGGCTAAGTATAGTAAAAAAATAAAAGAAATAAAAAAAATACACACAAATACTATAAAAATATAGCTTGGAACTAATAGATTCCGCATGACCAACGATGTGCTACCTAAGCATGCACCTAAGGGTAGGTTAAATGAACATAACAACCTGAATTTCTTGCAAATAGTCCTTATCCAGTGCCTCCTCAAACAAAAGGACTTCCAGTTCTGCAGTGACGTCTCAAATGGAACAGCTGTATTAAGCGCATAGTATTAGCGTTGTTTTAAAAGGTCACATTAAAAGCCTAAACTCTATATAATCCAGTAGTTAATGAAAGTTCAGAACAAACAAAGCATTTAAAAAGGAAACCACAAATGTCTGAATATGTATAACAAGAACAGGAAAAACAGAATTAATCAAGAAACAAAAGAGCTCCATTCACATTACAAATGGACATATTTTCATGTCTAGTACAGTGACAGCTTTTGCTTACAAAAAGACTAAATTTTTATAATACCCATTATATTATAATGGGCATTCTACTATAGGTAGTATATTCTACATTATTCATAGAACTAAAGGCAATACAGTTTTATTTCTCAACATGCTATCTACTCTGAGATATGTCAGAAAAATATTTTACATTATTACAGCTAAAGAATGGCTACAGAATACAAAATGTTACAGAAATATATAGGTGCTAATAAATATTTTACAGTCCTACTTTGCTTGGCTGCTATGACTATTTTAAGGATTACTCCTTTTCTTGATATCTATGCTCACTTTTCTAGAAATTTTGCACAGCTGTCTCTTATTTGTTTTTTAATCTGTGCTATTTTAACCACTTCACAATATTCATTCATAAAAATATTTACAGATATCTAAATCATTTTTTCAGGCTTCTTTAGAGATAATATGTTGTGCACAAAATCCCTCTCAAACCATGTTCTCAAAAGATATGACTTGTTTGAAAATTAATCTATGAGTGGTATTTCTCTGGTGTTTCAGTTTTAAAATCTTATCAATCTTTTCCTTTGCTAGTAATTTATTCATGAGCACAAATGTATAGAACACATCTTTTAATGGTAATTACAGAGGATATTTAATCCTCCACCCAGTGTGTGTATTAATGAATGCTCTTTGCCATACACTAACTTTTTATAACAAAAAATTCCGAAATTGAATACCAGAAGTAAACAGCAACATAAGTTAACACTGGCAATTGCAACTCATTACTTTGTAAATCATCTTCAGTTGCACTTATGTGACCAAAAACTCCAGTCTCTGCTCATCATCATCATAATCATCATCAATATGAACTAATTCATTCTTATCATCCTTATGATCAATTTATTTGAACAATCTTGTTATAAAGATTGGTCTAATAAACCTGAGTCTCAGCATTTTTTTCAGCTTCAAATATCTGTGTGACTGAAATGTGACACTGGTATCCTGATAACTTTTCATAAAACCCAAATCTGCTTCCAATGCAAATGTCTGAAACTTTCCAGGTAGCACATGAGGTATTCTCAGTTAAGGTGGACAGTACTTGGCTAATTCTACTAAGGCACATGTGGTTAACTATAGGACAAAATGAGTATCTCTGATAAGTATTCCGCATGATACTTTCATATTTTCCCTGTGATCAAGTCATAAGATAAACTGTTTCAAGAAATTTCTTCGCTCATCACTTGAAATATTTGTTAAAGATTTATTCAATTCATCTCCTAACTGCATACCTTTCAATGGCACCTTCACATTTATAATATTCCACAATTCACTCATAAGATCTCCAAACTTGGCTGTACCTTCATATTTCTCCAGATTGTGTCTGGGACCCAATTCCAAGAGGCTGCTTGCAATATGTTCTCCATAAACTTGCACTTTAAGCCTCATATTTTGTTTCTCTAAATTTAATGGGCATAATGCCTTAACACTCAAACCAGAAACAAATTTCAGTAATTTATGACACTCGGGATCAAAGATAACTCTAAGAGCAAAAAGTTAAGTACTGTTTGTGATTAGATCAACACAATGTTGCTTATCAACTTTTTTGACAAATAATTTTCACTTATTTTCTAAACATTTCCTATTTTATTAATAGGAAACACTATTCTTGGAGGACTCTTGTTATTGACTTCATAACTTCTCAAAAATTGTATAACATTCAAATTTGCCAACAATAATTACAAGATATGATGTGGAATTTTGTCATTAACTATGCTCATTAAAGTAACATTATTAAGTTTACCAATAATTGAGCATTTCTCACCAACACTTTTGTTCTATTGAAGTCTGCTTAGTGATGCACTCCAGGTCTTGCTTATTTTGGAATCTACAGCTTTTGATTTGCATATTATATCTGTTTCCATGAAATGCAAAAGGCAAAGCCACAGAGTTGAGATCAGAAATGTCCTGGCTAAGCCTACTTGTTACCCACACTGCCCATCTCTTGAGCTTTAGACCCAACTCAATCTGCTTTGTTGAGTATGGACTGCCCATGCACTTGCTCTGATCTGCAGCTGTGGGCTTGCAGAAACTCACGAGGCAAGTTTCACTCATTCTGAAGTATGCGGAAAAGAGATTATTAAAAGGAATTAGGGTTAATGAACTAGAATTGCTATTAATGTATGCCACTCTGCTATTTTATTTTCAAATCAAACATTCTTTGAGCTGATGAACAGTTTATTTAGTTCTAAAATTTTACAGTATGAAATTAACTTTTTATCAGCAGTTAATGACTTAATTTAATGCATTTTAGAATTTAATATATCATATAAAGTATGGAAATATGAAAAATAATTTACACTTCTGATATAATAAATTAATGATTTTTAGATCTGAACTACAAACATGAATGCATAGTCTCTCTGCTAACTGACCACAGTTTTCTTCAAATTCTCTTCTAATTGCTTGATGTACCACTCCACCATAATATCTGTCTGTGGTTGAAGAGGTGTTGTGCGTGTCTTGTGCACTTCGAGTTTCTCCAGTATTTCCCTCGTGAGATGCAATTCAAAGACGGTGCCCTGATCACTGTGTAACTCCATTGGTACCCCATAGCGACAAAATAGTTCTTCCACAAGGCAGTTCGAGAAGGTCTTAGCCTCATTGTTAGGGATGGCGTACACCTGCGGCCACTTGGTGAAGCAATCCATGGTGACCAACAGATACCTGTTGCCTTTATCGGACACACGGAACGGTCCCGCTACGTCGATGGTTATGTATTCGAGGGTACTCCCACGTTATGCTGCTGCATACGACCTGGCTCCTGGTCTGTAGGCCTCAACTTGCCACACACACACACACACACACACACACACACACACACACACACACACACACACACACACATGACATTGACGGCACCATCTCTCAGCGTCTGCAGTCTCAGTCAGTAGTACCGTTATTGGAGCTTGTTGATGGTTCAGTTGTGTCGCAAATCGAAATATCCGCACATACTTACTCTAGTACTTCCGCGACCTTACGACAAGGAGGACCAGGTGCTCCCTGGTGACTCTCATACTCTGAACAGCACCCATCCTTGGTCTTCAATGTGTCCTATGGGGCTCAGTAGGACTTGTAGTACAGTACAGTACTCCTTGGTGCGATGTCCTCCCAGCTTGGCGTAGTTACTGCCTCCTCCACTTCTTCCAGAAATGGCCCCTAGTTGGCGTCCGCCAGCTACTCCATCCTCAGCCCTGTGCTATTCTATCCAACTGCAGGAACCGCTGAAATAGCACGGACAGCTGAAATAGCACGCTCCTTCTCTTCAACCTTAGTGCAGTAGCTGCCACCCTCTCGACAGAGTTGTCTGGGTATGACATTGGCATTGGTGTGGCCCCTTCCTTTCCGATATTTTGATGTAAAGTTGCACTATTGCAGCCTCAGTACCCAACGGATTGTAACAGCCAGGTGAGGGCAGATTGGTCAGCCCTCAGGTGGAATGACTGAACATACAGATACTAGTGGAAGGGCTCTAGCATCTTCACCATTCTCAAGAGCTCTCGCCAGGTATGCGCTAGTTCTTTTCTGTTTTCTGCTTCAGAGAGCGTCTTGCTGTAGTAGCAAATACGCGCTTCTGATCACCCCTGGAGCTGTGATAGTACGCCGTCAATCCCGGAGTCGCTGGCATCGTTGTTGACAATAAGGTTGCCACCATGTTGTGGAAATCCTGAAATAGGAGCACTGCAGAGAGCTGACTTTAGCGCCTGGAACTCGCTCTCTGCCTCTTTTGATCACATGTAAGGCCGGTGCTCTTCCATCAGAAGGGTGAGTGGTTTCGCGATGTTGGAGAAATCTCTGACTAACCATAGGTAGTAGCTGCTTAGGCCAAGAAACCTACGTAGCTCTCGTTTGACTTCAAAAAATTATCCTGTTTTAACATTATACGAACTTCATTTCCACTGAGTACTTAGATATCCAAAGTCACAAGTTGGAACCTCAAAGCTTAATTTGCCTATATCTGAATCCAATATAACTTTAGATGCTTGAGTCATTTTCCTTTTCTTCCATACCTGAATAATTAGCTACGCAATGGTGTGTGTGTGTGTGTGTGCGACATCTAAAGCCACAAAGAACAATAGTACACGAGATAGTGAGATATTCGATAACTTGCCGAATATAACCGCGTGACAAATACGGTGAGGAGAAATAGGCAGATGGAGAAGACATGGAATTCAGCATCGGTAATGAGGGAGGAGGTATGGAGAGGAGATTAAGAGACAACTTAAACAACGAGGAAAAAGGGATGTAGACAGACGCGAAGAGGATGGGAGGGGAAGGGTGAGAGATCGAAGCACGTGGATTTAATGAAAGATCGAATGAGAGAGAGGGAGAGAGAGAGAGAGACAACTCAAGGAGAGGGGAGCAAGCAAGGTAAGAAATGAACAGAGCGAGTGAAAGAAGGGATAGAGGACCGAAACAGTGCGAGACAGACAATGGAAAGGAATGGAACAGAGATAAGCAAAAGTCTACAGACTCTCCATAATAAAGAAAATCTTTCTAATTCACAGTTTCAGCAAAAATATATCAAGTAGGGTATTTTATAATAAAAGATATTGTTAAATTACTTTTGAGAAGCTTTAGAGACTAAACATAACGCACTGAATTTCAAAAGCGTTCATTCTTTACTAAGACGAACGAAAGAAATCAAACACCTTTTTTACCATATGAAGCACACGTCTTTAATAAACAGATTCTTTAGCGTTTACGTGCAATTAACAGACTTTCATCAAAACGTGTTAACTTTATACCCGCATTTCTTATATAAGGCGCTTACGCAATAACTACGGTAATCTAAAATATTTTGTTAGTAGAAGAAACACTCTTGAATACCTACTGAGAATGCTTTAACAATCTGAATCCATTAACCAGCGAGTTTGTGTCTTCAAACGATGCCGGCGGGGATGCACATTCACACATCTGCGTATATCAGCACAGTTTAATTAATTAAACACACAACTGCTTTTATCAAGTTCAGATGCCGGTCTTGAAATACCTCAGTAGTCTAGACAATTATCTTCTCCCCATCCCAGAAAATCATTTTGCAATAACTGTCACTCAGGATCGCCTCTTTAATCTGTGGTAACATCCAGGGAGTTATTCTGTAAACAACACAAAGAAGACTAATTTCGATCTAACTTCTTACTTTAGTTTGTAAATTCCACAATAAGGATAGTTGATCTATACTTTAAAGGTATACCGGATTGAAAACGCTTAGTGAAACTTTTGTTATAATTTGAAATATCGGTGAAATTCAGTTTAGAGGGTGTGGATTTCAGTGCTCTCCCACAATTACTCATATTTAAAGCCTCGAAGACTTAACCACATTGTGAGTCAACATTTTGTTTGAAGCTCTAGTCACAGAAACTAGTGAGCTCCCCCACAATTACTCATACTTAAAACCTCAACACATTGTGAGTCAACATTTCGTTTGAAACTCACAGAGACTAGTGAATGTATGATCAAGAAACATAACACATGAATATTTATATTTATTATTATTTAAAGAGTGTCGGCTAGAAACCCGTTAACCATTATGGTAAATTTAGCTTCGGCTTACATAATCTAAACAAACCTGACCTGATTTAATCCCAAATGTGATCACACTTGTTCACAACAGTAATCGGACTTGACAGGACGTGACCACAAAGGTTACCAGATGTAGCCAGATGTAACAATAGGAGTAACCAGACGTGAACATAAAGTTTACTAACTGCGACCACAAAGACCACAAAGGTAGTCAGATCAGAATGTTGCTGAAGAAATAACAGATAAGGGCAACACACTTAACACTGAGACGGAGCGATCACATTTTAAAGGCAGCAACTGAGCTATGTTTGCAATGAAAAGCGTTCGGCTCTGCATTCACAAGTGCAACTCCTTTGAGGAAGCAGTTTACCGCTGACGGTGGAAGCATAGAAAAAACCCTAAAACCTTAAAAATACTGGACGAGAAATGCTTTATGAAGTGTTCGCAAAAATCCATCGATAAAGGAACACAAGAATATCAATCAAAAATACAACTCCAACTGCGTCTCCTTTTCTCCAACCTCGACAGATATGTCAGTCTCTGGTAAGGGGTAGCCATAGTCAGCTAGAATTTAGCTTTCCTTAAACGGACACGAAATGATATTTCAATGCCAAAATATCACACTCTAGAAATTCATAATCCTAATAAATAGGACAAATATACTTTCCTCTGCACAAAAGGTTGTAATAAAGGACAATAATTTCAGCAATTTTTTTTCCGATTGTTAATGGTTAATGCTTTTTCGGTTTTTATATACTTTCAATTGGAACATTCCCTACATTAGTAATGACAAAGTGAAGAATGATTCTTTATGTGCAAAAGATACAGTATAGATTTGAATACAACTTGTAATTATATGTCCTTCTGGAGAAATGTTTTTGTCATTCGCCTTGATCAATTAGGTTCTGCACTTAGGTTGGTTTCGGCGAAATCTTATTGTTGCATAGAAACATTTGCACAGTGATGCTTGATGGAGGTGTCTTTGATGATGACACCTGTGACATGTCCCTTTACTCAATGTTTCCTTTTGATTCGTTATGTTTTGCGTGGTTGCAGATGACTCCGTGTCTCCATTGATATTGTCGCGATGTCTTTCTACCGCGTGTTTCGTTGCTTGGGTTTTGTGAATGATGTTTCAGTCTCCATATCATCAGGTTTGTGCACCGTTTGGTTTTTCAAATGAATGTATGTTTTAATTGTGCGCTCGACGGTTGAAAAGCCCAAGTAAAACATAAAATTACTTTTTATGCTGTTAGCATCTTGACACTGGACTGTCATTCATGTCTCCATTCAACTCAACGGTGTAAAAGGCATGAGTTGAAATCACTTTGGCAGTGTTAAGCTATCCTGATTTTCAATTATTTTGCCTGAAAAATGAAAAACTAACACATACAATGTATTCCTAGAACAAAAATATGTTAAATGTTATAAAGAGCATATTAGATTGTTACAAATTGGGAACTTATATGATGTTTAACGGCAGTTATAAGGGTAAATTTATGTAAGTTCCCAAAATTGCCTATTGAAATGTTCCTGTTTGCTGGTTTGAACCTGATTGTAATCGCTAGCTTTTGTTTGTATATGTGTTTTTACGACAGTTTGCTGAATTCTTGTATCATTTCTTGTAGGGTTATCTTATGTTTAGGACTTGTGTGTTTAGCAGGGAATATCTGGAATTATTCTCGTAACACGTATTCTCTAGATATTTTTGTTCCCTTTATATAGATATCGGGTACAAATTTCAATGCAAAAGTGTTAAAAGTTGTTAAAATTGTCTGCAAAGAAATTAAATATAAGTAATGGCATACCTTGGGAATATTCAAATCTTGATTAGAAGCGAAGATTGATGTTGGGCAGATAAGTTCCTGAAATTTATTCACTGCTGAATGTCTATCAAATTGAAACTTTCACGTCCTTCTCCTGTTTTACGAGTTTAAGGTAATAAACAACATGGCTGTAGATGGTCTGCAGGCAATGTGCAGTCTATCATCCCCCTGTTCCATTTTGGGTTGCCGCTCTCAGGCGAAAGTTTTGCACCGCCTATTTATAAAAGATATTGGAATATCTTGATTCTTCAGAATTTCTGTTTATTTTAAGAGTGTTTTGCATCGTAAGCCCTAATTTTTCACCGAATGTAACGTACCTATTTTGGGATATAATTTGCCACTGCACATCGTTAGGGAGTTGTAGGTTAGGGTAGAACTAGCACTTGCGCCTTGCGAAGAGGGTGGTAGGAGACCTTCGAGATTAAGGTACACAATGAGGTGCATTTGGAGAGAGTTCGGAAACTATAAATAATTACCAGGGTTAGGATTGTTAGGTGCGCACTTTTTTCTTAAAGTAAATTAAAGCTCTTCGGAAAGATATCACAGTGTAAAATATTAATTCTAGTTTGAAAAGAGGCAGTTTTTCACCCACGTTTTTCTCTTTTTTTTTTTTTTTTTTTTTTTTTTTTTTTTTGGACCTTTGTCCCTTCCCCCCGAAACGTGTCCATAATACCCTTTCCCCCTTTCTTCTTTTAAGTTTCATTTCAATACATTCTATAAGATTTCTGGTCAATATAAAATGTTTCACTTCCAATCTACGTCTCCTCAGCTTGCTGTGTACGTGCAAATAATATGCCTACCTCTTTCAGTAAATACCGCGTAGGAGTTGAAAGCTCACTTGCAACAATAGAATATAATTGTGTGTTCGACAAAACCCTTTTCACTCGCTTTACCGTTATAAAGTGGCCCGAAATAATGCAGTTAACAAGAAGCGATTTTATACAACGGAATCAGTAGCCTGGTGTTCACAAGTTTGTAACCGTGAGAGGCGTCATCTATTCGCGTTGAGGACGAGGCTGGTGACGCAGAGACGGCAGTAACCGCACCCGCGTAGTTCCGAAAATTGAGACTGGGTTCTGTACGAAGCTACTAGAAATCGCTGAGAGTGCAGTTCCAGCATGAATGAGAACATGTTATAAGAGAGTGTGGACAGCAAGTGAGCCAGTGGGCTCAAGAGTGAGTTGTGTGACAGTCGCATTGAGTTAGCAAGTGAACTGATGTAAGCTCGATATTGCATTACTAAACAACTGTACTACTAAATTTTACCATGCCAAAGGTGTCCAGTACCCTATTTATTGTTCTGCTCCAGGAACTCAAGATTTCATAGACACTGATGGAACTGTTATGCTGAGTACAATTTGCAATTCGGGAATTTTGTTAGACGAAAAACACAACATCAAACAACACATTTCCAGCTGTGAAAATCAAATTAATAAGACTCTTCAAACAACAAATCGCAGGGAAGTGCGTTTCAACAAAGTTCTTCAAATAGCCAAAATTTAAAGGAATTAAACTTTGATTTGTGTGCAGCTCCTACACAAGCATGAACTCCACTCAATAAGGTGAACCATATAGCCTTCAATGGATTTCTTGAAAAATTCACAAAGGGGTTAGTGCCTAATGAGAGTACTTTAAGAAAAACCTACATGGGCCTGTTTACCAAGAAACCATACAAAGAGTTAAGAAGAAAGTTTCAGATTGCGATGTGGGAATCATTGTGGATGAAACTATAGACTCAATGGAACGATATGTTTTGAATATTTTAGTTTTTCCTTTAGCAGGGGAGAAAGTTAAGCCCATGTTGTTAAAAAAATGTATGAGCTGTAGAAAGACAATGCAATCAATTATTGACTTCCGAATTAAAAAAAAATGTCAACTGTTCAACTGCTAAGCAATTGAAATATTTATTTCCTATGTTGAAGCATTTGATATGCTTGGTTCATGCCCTTCACAGGGTTTATGAATCCATAAGCAACGAATACGACATCGCAAATCAGTTCATCTCTGCACTGAAGAAGATTCTACTGAAAGTTCCGAGTCGCGTTTGCCAAACACAAGCTTGAGTGCCACTATAGTGCCACCTCTAAAAGCAAAATTCTGTCTGAAAAGTGTCAAGCAATTTTAAAGGAGAATGCAGGGTTTTAAAATTAGTAACAAAATGAGTGACAAATGATATAAAAAGCTTAATCTTTCTTTCATACTTAGTAAACACTTTTGTCTACTGTGCAATATGCATTATATGGATGAGAAGTCTCTTCAGTATTTTTAACAAAATTAAAAGCAAAAGAAAAATTTAAAAATAAAATTAAAAATCCCAAATTGATAAAAAATTAAGCATACAAAACTTTACTTCAGAGAAAGTTCAGGCCAATTAAATGAAAGTACCGATATTTCTTTACTAAAACAGCATCCCATTTTGGTCTGGAGTTTTATTTTCAGAAATACAAAAAATGAATTCACTTAACCTGATGGCTGAAAACTTGAAAATGAAATCACTAAACACACACACACACACACGCGCGCGTGCATAAGCATGATATACCAACATTAATGAAACTGACATAGAGCAATAGGATACAAATGTAACGTAGATTATTGTACACTTTAACACTTGTGTTATTGCGTAGCTGAATTATTGATTCACGTTGTTTTCTTCGTCTGGTTACTCCTCAGTAAATCTATTTGGACTAGTACACCAATTAATTGCATGCGTACGAGGGTCGTTGTTATCGGATGGATTTTCATCGCTCAAGCTGGAATATATATCTTCCTCTCTTACATTGATGTCAGAAAGTCTTTCATCAAAATCTGAAAATTCAAAATCACTCGCTTTCTTCTAATACTTTGCGAAATGCAGTTCTTATTTCCTCTGCGGTTCGTAATTTATGGCTAGACGACGCCATGTTTCAACCAACATAAACAAACTTCTACTAGAGCTAATTTAGCTCTTTGGAGTGTAAAGATAAGGTCCTGAAGCGCTCCAGAAAAACCTTTCTCTATGGCTATGACGTAGAAAGTACACAGACTTTCCCGATATTAAGAGTTAAAACGTATGAAAACGGTATCACGATTAGATCGTGATTGGCAATCCTCGCAGAATTTTCGGAAAAAGGGCTAGACTTCAGAAGAATCCAGCCATTAATGAGTTCGCCACATCTGTAGAGTTGCCATTCCGAGTGAATTCAAAATATGCCCCAGTGGTTTCTGTGGATGTCGAAAGAATCTTTAGCATCTACAAAGACATGCCATTTCCCAATAGAAACAGACTTACTTTTAAAAAGGTAGAGATGTTTAATGTCTTGAAGTACAAGAGCTTGATGTTTTTGCTTTTTTTAATGAGTGATAATTTGATGTACTTGTTTGTAATTCAATAAACGATAATAGAGTAAAGAGAAATCTTTGAATTATTTCAATACTCTTGCGCCCGTTTCCCCTATTTTACCATATATGCGAATATTTTCCCTTTTCATCTGAAATTTGCGCCTAAAAGTCCTAACCCTGATAATTACTCACAAGGGTGCGAGGAGACACGGTGCTTTTATAGCGACTCATAGAAATTGAATAGAATACATGGTTGAGGAGATGGGGGGGGGAACTAATAGATTACCTTAATTCCACTTCTGATGTGAGGACCACCCTTGACCTACTTATTGGGAGTCGTGATAGCTAATCCACGTTTATGCTAGCTGTGTATAAGGCAGGATGCGTCTTCACTATATCCTACCTCCAATATCGGTTGCCACAACTGATGCAAGATTACCTTTTGCTTCCTTTACCTAGCATGTCCATCGGATATCTTATCATATCATTAAATATCTGGGTTGGGCAAATGAAACCAAAGCATTTAAGTAGTTAACTACTGAGAGTAGCAGTTACCATCCAATATATTACCTGCTACTTAGTGTAAATGGGGATAAAGGAGGTAGTTTATAGTGCCATTTAGTGAGAACAATACAGAGATGAGCAGAAGCGGGGGAAGTCATGAAGATACCATAAATCATTCACGTCATATTCTACAGTATCCACCAAATAAATCTCAATGAAAGCCAAATATGGCACTTAGAGCATTACAGATACACACATAGTCATATCTTCATAAACATCCCTTTTAAAAATCTTCCTAAACATTATTTTAGTTTAAATTACTTTTAGATATTGTATAGTTCTAACCAGAAGTTTAACTTCCTTTTCCTTTCAGTTTGAAGTTGAAAAAAATGGTGGCAAAAGAGACTTACTGCAATCCATTATTTGTCTGTATAGTATTGGTTACCTCTTCTTTACTTTGATTCCCAAATGAAGCTCAGCACATCCACGTGCAAAATACAGACAACATACTAATGCTTAGTGTATGGCTAACCAGAAATTAACATAGCAAACATTTACAATTAAACCGATAGATGGCGCTGTTCATAAGGTGAAATTTAAAGAAATCGTTCTATGCCCTGCTTTCTTACTGTTAAGTTCACGAACGCATAGATATATATGCTCCACACTTCCACGGTACAAGTCGCTACCTTCCCTTGGTTCATATATCCTATATGGGCCCATTATATGGTAGAGGGTTGCAGACGGGAGTGAACTACTTGACACCTGCAAACAATGTAGCGCTTGCTGAAGTATACAAGGTTAGGGTAAAACAAACCCGAAACCTATAAATAATATACTTATTTGTGTTAAACAATAAGCCAGAATTATGGCTGTAGCACAAAGGTGCAGCCATATGAACAAGTCGCCCCTGTTATACAAACATTTGACTGTTGTGTCTTTTTAGTCAAGCTTCTACAAAGTGTATCCTTATATACCTATAACTAAAGTATGAAAATGATTTTGTTCTAAGCCTACAGGTTATTGTTAATCCTCTTCAGGATTTCATTATCTGCAAATTCTGTCTACAATACTGCACGGCCACCAAATTCTACACTATATATCTCATATATAATGTGTATTTTTTCCATAGGTAAATGATGGAGAATGCATGGCAGCGACCTATAGAAATTTCGTCAACGACAGCAGGAAATGCCATAAACAGGAGAGATTCCAGATGAGGTCTCGCCTCTGGTAGCTGTTTATAATTGAAACCAACATGAATGTGCAACCTCCACTTCAGCACCAACTTCCAAGCAGGGGTAGTGCAACTTCCACCTTGCAAAGTGGAAGTAATCCCATAGTCATTTTCCCACAGAACCCAGTTTCATATCACCAATCCCTCAATGGGTTCAATATCTCCACAGGATTGTCTGAAAATAAACAAAGGACTATTCTCCCCTTAATTACTAGTCAGCCCCAACAGGGTAGTCAAAATAATAAAGTAAATAACCATCCAATGGAATTTCATACACATAAAAGGCTAATCAATAAACCACCAATTATAAAGCAGCTTGCCGTGGGTGTGACAGCTGGTGGTGTAAGTGCGGTAATGTCAAGGGAAGGCAGAAGTAATAACTTTGCTCTCCTGACAACGGAAAATAAACCAGAGGACAGCGGTATAACAGCTACTACAAATAAACAACCACTTCTGCCATGCGGACTAATCAAACCTACTCTTACACCAACAACAGACTTCACAAACTCTTCAAATGATACTGTTTGTAGTAGACTGGCAGTAGAAAAGAACCTTGATGTTCAGAGGAAGACATCTGAAGCTGAGCATGTCAGGTAAATATTAGTCACTTGATGAGATTTTTACCATATGCAGCTTGTGGTAAAAAGTCCTGTATGAATTCTACTATTGTAAATAGGCCTTTTTATATGTATTTGAACATAACATTAGTAAAAGGAAATTCAGTAACTATAGTGTTATATAGTGAGTGCTTTGTTTACAAAAATGCTGTTGAACCCCTCACCTTTATCAGCAGTTAGCATGCACTGTGTGGCTCCGTTTTTCTGCAAACTACGAGTAATATTTGATATTGAATGCAATATTTCATTTTGGCTTTAGGTAGCTAGACGCATTTTACATACTGCTGTGACTCCTTATTTTGTTTAGACTCCTTTGCAAAATATTACGGTATGCTTCTTTGAAAGAAATTCATATTTGGTGCATTTGGAACAACATATTTGAAATAAGAGTCTGTAGAAAATATATACATAAATAGTAACATGGCTCTTAAACATATGAAACAAACTGATCGTATAACTTAATAATAGTGAAAATAAGACATTAATATCAAAGTTCTCAGGTTCTCAGTTCTGACTCTTCCCTTTAACTACTCATCGTCAAAGCAGAAAATCAACTATAATCAAATTGTTACTCTTACATAAATCGTATTCACACAACTGCCAACATTCCCTTCTGTAGGCGTTTACATGAATGTTTTATATTCAGTTGGTTTGCTATACTTCGTTAGCATATAGGGAACAAAACAATTACTAGGTTTACTAGGTTTACAATAGGTTGTGGATTAGAATTAGTTGTTTACGGAACAGTGAACTGATAATCTGAGATTGTGATCAAGATTAGTAGATTTGTAATTTTTACTTGCATTCTGAAAATGCTTTGATTCTTTCTCTAAATGAAAATGGTAACGTTTTTTTACCCTGAGCAATTTGTACATATCTGAGTTCTTGTATAAATATAAGAGTGCACAGAATTTATAGTGGTGAGCACATAAAATTCATCTCAGTTTCCTAAAAACACTTTTCTTCATACTAAAGTTCCCTTGTGGTACACAATTTATCACAATATTTTGAAATTTTGAATATAATTTTTTACAATTTTTGTTTTACAATTTGGTCTCCATTTTGATTAAAATTTACTAGTTGACCATCTTTCCGAAAGTAAACTTTGAAAATGATGATTGAAAAAAATAAAAATTGCACATACAAAACATTTCTATAATTTTTGGTTTCATTATACAGCAAAATCCAGATCAGACCTTATGTGCATGTCAGTTACAACATTCATACCAATATTTTTATATGAACAATGAAAGCTGATCTGTTAGGGGCATTTTATATAAAACTATTACATTTTTACTTAACAACTTAATAAAACAAAATTATTTGGAGTAGATGGCTGAAATTTTGCAGAGAGACTAACATAAATCTCAGAAATAAGAATGAAACATTTGAAAGCACCATCTTTAAAATGTGAAGTTCACGATTCTCAATTGATTGTCCCCTTAAAGGGGTTCTATTCTTTATCTTCCAAGCTACTACCAAAGAAAACCAGCGGAGATTAAAATTCTGAACCAGATTTTCTTCGCATTCCAAAGAATCTCTTTGTTTTTGCTTAGTTTTCTGAAAATATTTAGTTATTTCTATAAAAATATGGACTAAAATTATAATTTAGGCAATTTATTGTAAAACACCACTAATGAGGCAAACAAATACTTGCAGCTGCAATAACATTTAAAAATTTGTAAAATGTTATCCTGGAATTGAATTCCCTTTAAGTCATTTAAGATAAACGCTGAAAGATATAAGTAGATATAATATTAAAGTAGAAATCACTAAGCATGCTTTTGCATTCTTTAAATACTGTGAATCTTAAGACATTGGGTTAATTAATGTCAGAGAAGCATCTTACTTCTGAGAGCATTCTGTTTTTCTGGGCAAGGTTCTGCAATACAATTGGTATCATTATACTTTATGCGAGTCAGTTAGCTCATTCGTGCCAAAGTTACTTTTTTAATATTTTCTAATTTTTTTATTTTCCCCCTTAATTCTTAGGTAAAGAAAGAAGCTTAAACCTGAAAATGCAGTTATTCCAGTTTTAGTTTTTAGATATGTTGTACCTAGCATGTAACACTAAGCACTAGCGGCAGTAAAACACAAGTTTATTTTAAAAATCTACACATGTTTGTTATATGAGTACATTTATAAAATTTAAAACAAAATCAAATTATTTGGTATGATAAGCAGTGAAGCATTTAATGCATAGTCCCACATTGCAGTTCTTGTACGTGTATGTGCTGATGTTTTACAATTTATTCCAACACATCGTCTTCTTTTAAGTTTCTGTATTTTCACAATCACATGGTTGATTCCATCAAACTGGAGCTCTTCTTCTGCAGTTCTAAAGCTTGGGGTTCATCCAGGGCCTTTCGGTGATGTTTCATACTTTTTCTAGTCAACCGCAGAATTTCTCTTGGAAAATTTACATAAGAAATTGTATTTCCATTTTTGTGGCAGGGTATCCAGAAGCTGTGCACAGTTACATTCATTAACCAACTGAAGAGAGCCCAGCACCATTTCCTATTACGAATGTTTATTCTATACTCATTAACGTTTTAATCTATGTGATCATTTGTACCCACGCACTTGTACTGTGTCAGCAGGGAGGGTCGAGGAACTTGAATATGTTTCCTTGATGGCTGTGACTGCCTCTTAACATTAATCACATTTGTAGTATTCGACAATAAAGTATCATGTCATTTATACAGAAGCAAGTCACTTTCCTTTTGTATGGCAGAATGAATAATACCGTTTTCATGTTTCTGCATTTCCTTCTTTTTAGGATGGGGGCAATTTTGGGGAATGCAACTTTCTCTTAAGGTCCCAGTGTGCTCAAAAACTTTTTTCTCTAAGGAAGAATTACAATTTAAAACTTGTAAACAAACTGTCAAAGTAAAGGTGAAATAGAAGGAATTCCATTCTGGAGGTAGATCATTAGTCGTTTTTATGAAAGACGCTTTGCAGAAACATTACTCTGCGTAGGGGTCATTAATTGTGACCTGTCTTCAAATATATCAAAGTCTACCAGATAACCAGGTGATATATTCAATGTCCAGACTTTATTCTGCAAAGCGAATGCGTTCAGCTCGAATAAATTGTATTATGCTATATCTCCCGTAAAACTGAAGTTGAGTTTCATTTATGGACGATCTTTAACTGCTGCGGCTCTCAGCGTCCCATTCTATATTGTGCGTGAAAAACTTAAATTTGATCTGAGACCACTTTGTCGCGCTTGAAGTTCTTTTACGTGCCATAAATGTGGCATCTTAAGGTGTATTATTACCGAAAAACTCCATCGTCCTCCACCGTATTTTTGGGCGTAGGGTAGTGTTTAACGCCCGCTTTTACTACTTGTGGCACCACAGGCAATGACACTTGTGATACATGGAATGAAGATGGAGCACCGGTGGAGTGCATGGAGGGGGAAACCGGAGAACCCGGAGAAAATCCGCCCATACGCCGCTTTGTCCACCACAAATCTCACCTGCGGTCGCTTGGGATTGAACTCAGGGCGTCTAGGTGAGAGGCGAGTGGTCTAATCACTTGGCTTCGGTGCGGCCCTGCGGCGGGTTTGAACCTACGACCTTGGGAGCCAGAGATTATCCTATTACCCCCAGACCACGAAGGACAACTATGCCTCCCTTAATTCCTTAGCATGCTTTCATCATAGGACAGATTCCTTTCAGGCACGAAATATTTGGACATTTTTCTCTTACATTGGTTTATAAGAAGTGGAACGTTGCATAGTTATCAGTATTGTTTGCCTCAAAATCGTGACTGTTGGAGAAATTAATGAACCTGAGGATCTATTCCTTCTCATAGGATTATCGACTAACCTATAATGCGTGCCGTCACTGTTTTCCCAGTATATTCTTCTTGTTGGCAATTGATGAAACCCACGAAGAATTAGAATTGCCAAGAAGCATTTTACCTACCCGGAGATTATACAGGAATCTGGGTAATTCTTGAAAGAGCGTATGTTTGTTTCTCTACCTAAGGAATTGGAAAATTCATAATTGAAAAATAGCTCAAATCACTCAACGCACTACTGGTTGCATGTGGCTGGAAATGTGAAAAATGAAATTGTTTTGATATTATTTTAAAACATCCTTCTATCCAAGTAGGTCTTTTAATTACAATGAGTGTACGACCTGTCCGGAATTGGTAGTGAGTGTGATGGCTGTAGCGGCGGGGCCCAGCATTGGCTTTAGTGGATGCGGTACATATTGTAATAAATGTCGTTATCGATTTAAAATGCAGTTGCAAATAAATTTTTAAATTCACTGTTGTAAATAATTCCCTCAACATTTCGACGCGTAGACAGTTTACAGCTGCACGTCGTCCATGACTCGCGCACAGCTCCACGCTAACACAGCAATGACTCGCGACTTAGTACAATTCAAAACACAACTGCAAAGCACTTCTTCATTCTTCTATAGCCAGAAAATGATGTTACAAACTTGTCGAAGGTAGTAGAAAGCTTAGAGAAACATTTCGAATATCAGGAAGAGTCATGATGTCCCGAGAAGACTCGCGATCCGAGTGATCTTCTTGCATCGCGTCTTTGTTTCCCTCCGAACTGCGATGTAATACATTCCAGCTTCACTGCCGCACACCAGAACGAATATGAGAGCGATCACATACTCGACGGCGTTTTCACACTATCCATTTTGCAAGTTTCGTGCTTGCATATTGTGTGATTGAGGTAATAATCTCCCTCATTTATCTAAAGTTGTAACTTCAGCAACAGCAAGACGTTTTCTTCCACTGAGATTGTCAGTAATTCCTCCTTCTTCCTCATACACAGAATCTTCATCTTTCTACATGTTCGCATCAGGTGGGGCAACAAAAATTTGTGCACGATATGTTCAACTTCAAATATTGTGCCCTAAGCTTCCTAAACCGTAAACCTTACTTTTAAAGTCTCACTCAAAGCTATATTACAAAAATGGGGGGCCTACATCTCATTTATAATAACAGAAGTTTATAGTAACCTGTAAAAATGGTATGTAAATCTGGTACTCCTAATTGTGCTTAGCGTTACTTTAGTGAAACTTTGAACATGGAGCACTTGTGCCCATGATAATAATAATAATAATAATAATAATAATAATAATAATAATAATAATAATAATAATAATAATAATAATAATAATAATGCATAGATTTAAACTAATAACACGCTATTATTGGTCCCTTAAGAAACTATTTTCAGTTCATTAACCTATATTACATAACATAGTTATTCTTATGTTTACTCTACATCCATGGCGACATGACCTTTAGATTGTAGAAAAAATGTTGATATTCAGATTACAATTGTTCTTTGTAGTGGACTGCTTCTCACAACACGTTGTTAACACGATCTAAATCAAGTAACTAACAAATGGTTATGTTAAAAAGAATACTCACAAAAGAAACAAAAAAATGCAAAGCTTATTATATAAAGGATTTAGTCGATAATATACTTATGCAGATTAGTGTGAAAATAGTTTGGTTGATTCGGATTATTAGCTCGTTTGGATTTTTACCCTTGACATCGTATAGGTAAGTGTCAAAATGGAACTTATGGAATATAAGGTTAAGTTTCGCTCTTTATATAATTAAAAGATTAGAATGTTACGGTTTTGTTGTTTTTGCATGCAGAGTTGGGTCCTAATTTCAAAACGTTATTTAAATTTAGGGTTTGTTGGCATGAATCATTTTGGGATGTCATTAATGGGCTTGGCTTGTTATTAAAAATAAATAAATGCTATTTCTTGTATTAACAGGTATTACAATTCCTTTATATAAGTAAGCACTTTAAAAACAATCTAAAACCACCACCCCTGCCACTCTTACAGACCGTATAATTTAGTTCATTCGGATGGATGGAGTACATACATTTAGATTTCATGCAAACCGGCAATCATTTTAGAGCCTTGATCAGACTAATAAATAATTTCGTCAATCAACATACATTTGCATATCATAAAGCTCTTTCTAGTAGGCATATTATTAGATTCAATATAAATTATCTCATACTAAATCTCACGGATTCAATGGCATTATCAGAATTTACGAACATTTACTTATAATAATAATAATAATAATAATAATAATAATAATAATAATAATAAAAGTAACAATAATAATATTAATGATAATGATAATAACAGTAATAATAATAATAATAATAATAATAATAATAATAATAATAATAATAAAAAATAACAATAACAATAATACGTTTTAATCATCAGCTCGGGAATATAAAAGTGACATATACTTTCTCCTTATTCATTCAATGATTAAGCGTCGTAAGAATCTAACATCTTTTCGGGATTGAGTGAAGGTCACAGCTCGAATATACTTTAATCTTTAACACTCTGTTTGTGTTTATGCATAGCGAGGTGCGATTTGATTAATACATTCATATTAGTACGTACTTCGTTTTTGAGGTATACTAAGATACCCAATCCCAAGTGAAGGTTTAACTCAAATACCCAAACTACCAATGCCGGAACAGGACTTTGATACATTTTAAATATGCGTATATATTACAGATACATTTAACTGTAAATGAGTGCAACATTGTTTCGCCTCCCTGACCTTTCAATGATCCCTTTATTGTCTTGGCACTTGATTTAGCTGTGTAAATGTGTAAAATTATCTTTCGATAATAGATAATAGTCCAAAACTATAAATGATTCTAATCTCTGTGACTCAGATTCGAAAACAGAATCTTTAGAACTTGTTTATCAGAAAATTCACAGCTCTTTAAGCCATTGCATCAGGCATGCCATAAAAATATGCAGAACCCTAAAGGATGAATATTCTGATAATGATAGCATATGTATCCAGGCAATAGGTTAGAGCCCCGAGAGGTCAATTTCATATAATTCAATGATAAAGAAATAGACCTATATACCAACAAAACGTGAAATAATCTATGAATGTATACATCGTTTGTCAGCTTATAAGTAAATTAAGTGTTCCGTTAAAGAGAGGAAAGAGAAAGAGAAAATCCAGGTATGGAAGAGAACTGTAAAGATGAGATACAGGAAGAGATACAGAGGGGGATGGTGATTAGGTTCTCTAATTTTTCGCAAACTACCTGAATTATTAAATGAAGCACAGCTTACCTGCAGAGCTAATGAAACCTTAGCACTGAGGCCACTAGATATTAGGGAGTGCAACATACTTCATGTCTCAATGTTGGCGCTCTACTCTGCTTCTCAAATTACGCAAAATCTACGAAATCAATAGTGCCCATATGTTTCCCATATTTTTTTTTCTTTCTTCTTTCTTTCTTTTTTTTTTATTTATTGATTTGGAACAGTTTTCAATTCATAGAAAATATTTTACGTTCCTTAGAACTCTTTACTGAGCATCTAGGCGTTTAGAAGTGAAGCGAATCATGCATTTTAGGCCAAAAAAAGAACAACACGAACTATTACTAACTCTTGGCCTTGTTATATAATGAAGCTATACGTACATACATACGGACATACTTGTGTACATACATGCATACATATATACATACATGCATACATACATATTTACATGCATGCAAACATACATTGTACATGCATTCATACGTACATACAATTATATATACATACAATCATTCATACACATACATACATGCATGAATGCGTGCATACATGCATACACACATACATACATACACACACATACACACACGCACCATACATACATACATACATACATACATACATACATACATACATACATACATACATACATACATACATACATACATACATACATACATACATACATACATACATACATACATGCATGCATGCATACATGCATGCATACATACATGCATGCATACATACATGCATGCATGCATACAGACATACATACATACATACATACATACATACATACATACATACATACATACATACATACATACATACATACATACATACATGCATGCATGCATGCATGCATGCAGACAGACATACATACATACATACATACATACATACATACATACATACATACATACATACATACATACATACATACATACATACATACATACATACATACATACGTACGTACATTCATACATACATACATACATACATGCATACATATATACATACATACTTTCATATATTACGTTCATACAACTTAGGCATGTCAATATTGTGCTACTGAAGAAGCTTACGGAAACGAAATTCGGCTGGACTTGGACTCGGAGAGTGGTGGCAATATCGTTGTCCAGCTCGGGGGAGAAAAACACGTGGAAAGTTGGGTGCCCAGGTATGAACCATAAGCCCACAGCCATCAAGAGGTAGAAATATCCCTCAACATCGTCATCGTCACTGTGCCTCGAGACACTTCTCAATTACTCCGAAGATGCCATGAACACCAAACTAGAATCCTCCTTCTAGAAAAAGGACACGACCGGCATCATGGCCGTTTTATCGGTAATGCGGGATTTCAGTTGCGGCAGTAATGTAGCTTTCAGTTTCCAAAGGCAGTAATGTAGCTTACCTCATTGGCCCCCTGTCCAATGCTCTGTTAAGGCAGGAAAATCTGCTATTGAACAGCTTGAGCATGAACGATTAGCTCATACTTGTCTCTCCCCAGTTTTATGTTCCAAAGTAGCGAGCTATGGTTATGCTGAAATCATCTCTGCCCTGCTTTGTTTAAAAGCCGCACAACCCTGGACAATTTAAGGCTTGCGCATCAGGCTGTGCTGAAACAGAACAGCGCCAAGCACCTCTCAAGGGAGCTTTCACACCCTCAGTATCATAAGAAGAGACCGGAGTTTTGAGGTTTAGCGACGTCTTTTTAGGGCAAATTCCCAAAGGAGTTATTTTATTGTGTTTACCGCCCGTTTTTACTACTTGCGGCACCACAGGCGATCCAAAAGGTGTGATTGTACTCTTGGGCTATGGCAAGGCTTATTCCGGAGATAAAAAAATCGTAAAACCTGCAACATTTTAAAATGAACTACCTTCAGCTTTACGTTAAAGGGTAGTAAAATGAACTACCTTCAGCTTTACGTTAATCTTTACAATCTGAATTTCTGAAGGGACAGTATTTGCAACTCTTTTAAACCCTGCAGGGTGGAATAGGAATTCATTTTAAAGACAAGGGACACTCCATTTCTAGCGAAATATTCCAAGTAGACTATATAATAATGGCTTCCGATCTAACTGTAGACATGAGCGTCAACGAATCTCAGAACTTGCTATTCTTCTGGTGTTGGTGCAAATTCATTGCATGCTAAAAGTAGGCTCCAACAGGTCCATTTTAGTATCATGAACATCTTCCATATTCAGCACTTTCTATCCAGAATCCGCTCCAAGCCATCTACCCCTGTGATAAGCTACCGATACTTCATGGGACACAAGCGTTTCACTTGGCCCTAGTGAGTAACACCCACCCCAGCACCAAACCCGGTAAACCCTTGGTTTTCATCGGCAAAAACAGACAGGGAAAATACTTTAATTTTTATGGGATAGGTCCTCCTTCACTCCAATTTCTTCGGCTTTTAAATTCCGTCTGCGGCACGCAATAGTGAACCAACGCCAGAACGCTGCAAGTTTATGAAAGCACTACTTGCGGTCACTGACTACCTCATCCACCTCCATTCCAGCCTCCAAGTATTAGTTCTATTCCAAATTTCTCGTCAGCAATTACGCTCATGGCGATGGTGTCATTTGCAAAACCTACAAAGATGTATGCCACGAAAATCTCTGACGTTCACCAGACATGCGGACCTTTGCAAGTAAGTAGGTGCGCGCGTGTGTCTCTGTGTATATGTGTGTGTATGTATGAGCGCAAACTACCGTTCCCGCTTCCTATTTGTGGTTTTCTCTGTTCAAACTCCGGTTCGGACAGCAAATGCTGCTTGCTTCTACTAGTAAATGTGCAGTAAACCTCCAGACTTTACATACCCCAATGAGCTCCCTATTAATAAGATACTCAAGTAAATGAGCTGCATTTAAATATAATATATAAAAAGTTCTATTTTTATGGAAATTGCGTAAATATGGATCGCTTTATTGGCGAAAACAGCGAAAACGCCTCGTTTTACGCTTGTATTTTGAGGTGTGATTTTAAAGTCTGCAACAGTACCAGAATGGTACCAATAGAATTCGTGTTAAAACCCTATACACCGCAAATGATCATATTTTCTTCCAAATCATATGCCAGGCATGTTTAATGTCTTCAGATGTACGCCTTCTTTTTTCCCACATAATGAGGATAGTCATAGCGTTAATGTTTTACTTAAACATCGTTTTAGCAGTTTATCGTCCATTTAATTCAGGATCCAATACATTTCTTCCATTTCCCTCTATACTCAGTCCGTTCCTTACTCCTCTTACCATTTCGATGTCAGCAATTTCATTAGCTGTTACTGATGCAAACCCAGTACTACCGTACAAAACATCCTGTATACTAAGTCTACTCCCCATATTTCAATAATATTTGTCAATATTTACGTCTTTCTCTTTTCGCAGTTTCCCCTGTATGTATCTGTGTATGTATATGTATCTGTATCTAAGTGTTGTCATGCACCATTTGATATTCATTACTTTCTTTCCTCCACTTTCATGTTTACTCAATTTATCATGTCATTTAAACCCCATAATTTGCGTTTTCCGGCTACTATTTTCATCACCATTCTGAACAGCACTGATGGTTTTTTTTTTTTTTTTTTTTTTGTAAACCAATTTTTAGGAAGTGCACAATATAGCTCACCACCAAATATTATTTGCGGAAAAGCATGCCAGAAATCTGCGGGCTATTTATTGCAGGAAAGAGATTGTTACTCTTGCTAAATGTTGTGTGCCATCAATAAATAACTAAGACTGGAACGTTATATAAACATGTGTGTGCTGTTTATGTTTCAGATTGTCGCATGGCTCACCGGCATTAGTTCATTGTGACCACAAGTCAAAACGCATATCTCAAATAAGTTATTGCACAGCTTCAGATAGCAGCACCAACTGTTCCACTCCAACGCCACCTCCTTTACCAGAACGAACAGACAGTCTCATTAATCAGACAGATGATGAGCTTAGATTTGCACCTTGGTTTCAAGCTGGGATTCCTCGGTAAGCAAGTGTAATAACACTAGCCAGTTTCCTTTTGAGTTTGCATGCCGTTTTCAGTATTATGTGGAATCTTAACAGAAACTGCAGTGTATAGGTTGTGCTTTATCTCTCTTCATGAATCTCTTATCATTTCCTATACTTGTTGTTTCGAAGCCTAGTTGATTAGAATGTGGCTTATGCTGTTGATTTTCTATTTATTGAATTTCTTTGCTTTTGTCTGAATACTGTTACGCACACTTTATAATTTCGCAGTCGTAAACAAAGTTTTAATTGGTAGTAACCAACTGTGCGTGCTGTCATTAGATGATGCATATATTTACTGACTGTTACTGTCTTTAGTAGTGAGATGAATTCCAGAAAATGGATAAGGTATTGTGTCATATCCTGTGATTAGTTCCCTGCTGTGTGTATTACTTGATTGAAGAGCCTGAACACAAACAGGGACGTTTTATTTAACATTCATAATGTCCAATATATTTATTATTCTATCCACTTATAAAATTCATAGTTCGTAAAGTATTGAATAAATTCAGAGTGGTCACAAGAAAAACTGAGAAAGGTATTCATTTCTGTCATAGGTAAGTTTGGAGAATAAGAGAGCAAAATAGAATTAAATGTGCCTTAAATTAGCAAAATATCATGTTAAGAAACGGCTCAATATCCTCGCAAGCTTCATCTGTTAAGCTTTAGAGTTCATAGACCCTTAAAGGAGAACGGCTCTGTTAATATACTCCTGTTGTATACAGAATATAATTGATATTAGGTTCTGTTTCAGTATAAGAGAGACTTGTAATACAGATGTCTTGGTAATGTTTTGTTCCTAGTTTAATGCAAATTCCTATATCGCATGACAGTAGCTACAGGAACTGTTTCGACACATGTAAAACTGAAAATTTATTGTTTGAGTTCGAGCCCAGTATGAAACAACGATATGGGCAACACAAGTTTGCCTCTAAAATATAGCAATAATACTGGTTGATCCATATCTTATGTTCAGAAGGGGTGATGTATACCTATACATAATGAATATTTAACCCTTAACTGGTACTATGCGGTCTTGTGGACCGCCGGAGAAATGTAAAGTGATATATTTTCGCGCTTTATTAAGATATATACATCTGCACCCCACTACCTTCTTATTAGTAAGCATGCAGCCTGTGTAAGAAGTGGACGTGTTCTGCTTGTTTGCATTGTTGAGTTATATCATCCGGAACTCAAGAAGCGGTCTCTCAGACGTCTAGTACCAGTTACGTTATTTATTTCCGACAAAGTACATATTTTTTACTTAGTCATATTGTTTAATTATATAGGGGATTTTTCTCGATTCATATACAGAAAATGTCGGAAAACCCGGGCCCATCTTCTATGAGAGCAGATGATCCCAGTCTGAGTGAATTCATAACTCAGAAGTTAGTGGAGTTAGAAGACTGTGACATTGTTGACAGTGACGAGGACATAGATGACCCGACATTCTTAATGGAAAGTGACCATAGTTCAGATTCAGAAATCTAGGAATGTGATGATGAGTCAGAAACTGAGACAGAAGGTGTACAAAGTGACGTTGCAACTTTCCTAGGGGGAAAAATGTTTCCTTTGGAACAAAAAACCCCTACCACGAAATGCTCAAACCAGACCGCACAACATTTTAATTCATCTTTCTGGATTGCGACGTCCAGCTAAATCTGTTGGTAACAATCGCAAACCCCAAAATGTATGACAATTATTATTCAGCAAGGAAATGGGGTCGCGCCGTGGCCGAGTGGTTAGACTACTCTTTTCTCACCTAGATCCCATGCGACCGCATATGAAATTTGTGGTGGACAAAGCGGCACAGGGGTGGGTTTTCTCCGGGTTCTCTGTTTTCTCTCGGAGACTCACATAAGATGAAGACTTTCACACAATTTGCTCCAAGAATTGAGACTCATATATGAAGGATTTTGAGGCTCCGTGACAAAATTCCAGAGAATGATACGGCTGAAGAAGAGGTTTCAGAATAAAGAAAGACATGTACTCTGTGCCCCCCAAAACTGAAAAAGAAGACAGGATACCCTTACTACAAGTTTCAGCGTGCAATATGTCGAAAAGTTTGTCAAAAAAAATGTGTTGAATGTGTGCAGAGAAAGGTTGACTGTTTATACTACACAAACGTGTTCAGTTCTCCAAATTAAACACATAACTACTTTATACCCGATATTATAAAGTTATTTAAGTCAAAAAGTGTTTGTTAGAGAACATTTTAATACAGTGAAACAGCTTTTAAACAGTTACGCTGTAAGGATTGTCAACCATAATTGTTTAAAGCTTACGCGGTCTCTCAGACCTCCTGTAATACCAGCTGAGAGTTAATACATAAATATATAGGAGAGAGTTGGATAAAGTAGGATGGTTTGATAAAACGGGGTACTGAGATTTTCTTGGTTGGTGTGTGCTACCATCTTCTGTTCATTACACTAATTTCTTTGCCGGATTCTTACCGACCTCAAGCACGTGTCCGTTCTCTGTATTAAAATTTTGTTTTTAGCGTGTTGTGGTATAATTTTTGGCTGTGACGTCTGTGAGTATATCTAGGAGACTGCCATTTGTAGATTAAAAGTAAGTACACCATAAATTAAGCATTGTTTGCTTTACACAATGATGCAAGTTTCAAAGTAAACATGGTGTTACTTTTGTGGTGCGGTCCGTGTCTTCATAAAATGGCGCAGTCCGGTAAAACAGGATACTGCTGAGTAGGTCAGAACGGGGTACCCCTACACCATTCACTTCAGCATTCCAAGAATCTCCAAAAGACATTTTTGCCTAGAGCAAAAAGAAGAGAAGGACTCAACGAAAGAAGGAAAGGAAAGACAACTATACCAACAAGTTCTCCTTACAAGGCGGAACTGATTGCAGTTTCACAAAATGGAAAGACTGCCAAACAGAAACTTCCGATGGACTCTAACCATAGTCGAAATTCTGCTGTTGATATTGAAAATAAAAATGGCAAGAAGCAGAACAAGAAACCAAAGAAAGCTGCTGCAACACTGGTCTGTGAGTCCCCGTCAGAAGATGAAGAAGATAGTATCACAGCTTGCATTTACTGCAACGAGCCTTTTTTCAAATTCGAAGTCCGGTGAAGGCTGGATAAGTGTTTAAAATGTATTGGATGGGCTCATGAAGAGTGTGCTGTTGTAGACGATGTAGACAGTCAACCATATACATGTGATTTTGGTGAATAAAATTATAATAATGTTGCTCGATCTTAATATCCTTTACTATAGTTTTGTTTTAAAATCTACTATCCTGTTTTGTCAGACTGGTTTGATAAAACGGGGTACTTGACATGACTTCAGTAAAAACCAACTATCTCTGTTTGTATTCCCTAATTTAAGTATTGCTATTATCCATTTGAAGCAAAAAGACGAGGCTCTTGTACATAAAAAATTGACGTAGAATTATATTTAGTTCATGGTATTGTAATTTATTTGTTAAGTACGCTGTTTTGTCCTACTCTCCCCTACATATATACATACACGTACAACTTACAAAGGTAGCCACAGCTTCTTTGCATTAACTGGATTAATCGTATTGGCCTTCCTGGTGACACACCATAACAAAGGTGAACAGAATATTTTTGGTGGAAAAATGAGTATAAATTCCTAAATGAATTTACGACTTTGCACCAAAATATAGAATTTTCTGTTAAGCAACATAGAATTTTCATATCTTTTGTTGCATCTGAAAATTAAACAGCTTGTAGAGATTGTTGTGGATATAAATGCAGGTACTTGTACTGGCATTTGGGGACAGTGTATTCAACAATATTATGTCAACATTTGCTTCATATTCTTACTTATAATTAGTTCTTAACAGCTGTATTTTTTAAAGTTAGTTACCACCTCGGTTCTTAAGCCAAAAAAGAGAGTGGCAGCTAAGAATAACACAATTGGAGTGGTTGGATGAAATGCTCTTATAAGCAATGTCCTGTTTATAGTATAGGTATATGAATGGAACAAAAAACATGGACACTAAACCGAAAATAAATTGATGTAAGATACACCTCGAATAGCGTTACAGGACAAATGTGGTATTACAAACATAAGCAAAAATAATGAAAAAGAAGATTAATTTACAAAAATGAATCAATCAGGGCAGCATTTAAATATTTGCAATTTGCTATTACTTTACAGGTGTAGTCAACAATCTTTTTATTCGCGTTCTTGGAATACTCTGATAATAAAATATTTTGGATAATCTTAACTCCGAAGTAATCATGGAAAGGTAGAATCAGAATAACAGTTGAGCATCATAGTGTGAATTCGAACCACAGATCTTGATCTGTTCTAGTTTCTGAGTCATGCAGTTGAGGCTGCAAATATGCGAAATTTCCACATGACTTGCATTTGCCCGGTAAAAACAGAGGGCGTTCCAATTTCTCTTGAGATATGAGATATCACCGTATTATAAGAAGTGGCCCACTTCCCTATACTGATTGATTTTTCTCTCCGTAAGGTTTCTAGCTTCAGGTGACCAAACTTTGACCCCTCCCAGCCGGTAAGAGTACTCTGTGTGACGGCCACAGGGCGGATATGAGTTTTACTGAAGAAAGTTTTGTGTTCAGCCGCCGGCTTGTGATTATACACACTACCATATACACCATGCACAACATAAGTGAAATTAATTGTTTTTCCAAGTTTCTGGCGTAAAGAACAAAGGACAAGGAAAGGGGAGAGATCTCTAGTTGAAGGAATATACAATACAATCACAATTTTTTGCCCTGTCAGAAGTTTTTGATAAATTGGTATTATTTTAGTAAACATTACGGCAAAGTCATAGCTTAATTTTGTTCTAATTTCTGGGTCTAAAACCACTCTAAAACTGGGTATATATATGAGGCAGTCATACATAGGATGCATGAACGTAAACACACATATGTTTGGGAAAGACTTGGATTAATTTTTAAGTGCACAGCACAAAACGGGTGACAAGTTTCAGAGTTTATCGTAAAGATTAAAATGGCTTTCACTATTGACTGCATGTATTGCATTCCGAGTTCGAGGATAACGCCCCCTATTCTCACGACTCTGATATCATAAGCACATAATTTGATAATTATGTTTTGCTAAATGGGCTTATAAACTAAGTAGGTTGCCAATTTTGTATGCGAATTTCTCACACACATATCGGCCATTAGACTTTTTTAAAACTTACACTCTAAACTGAATACTTAATTGAACATTTAACACCACAAAATCACTTAAAAAGGTACCCTAATCTATGTATTAAAACACTTCCTTTTAGTTGTTTATTCTTCTGCTATACGAGAACCTACAACCAAACACCACACACGTACTCACTGTTATACTGGTTTAAAACCTTCATCCAAATGTAGTGCTTAAAATTGGCCTTTAACAACACAAAATTTCATTTTTGGTTGCACAATTAACTCACAAAGTTGTACTCAGCTGAAATTTCAGATTATGGCGGTTAGTCAAAAACATGCTTCACCAACCACAATGCATAAGAATAGAGCTTTCCGATCTAATCTCTCTATATCTGTGGTGACGGCCTGCAAAACAAACAGGGAAGTAAGAACTACCAACGATGGCTTTAAGAAAAGAAGAGTTACGCATACCGGTTCTACGAAAGTGTTTCGCTACGGTTGGTACACAAAGAAAGGGTAAATCAATTACAACATTATTGGACATTTTGTAGGGATGGGTGAAGAGTTTATTAGCATGGGCCCTTAAACTGGACAACCACTACACGTTTACAAATTGTATCAGAGCTTTCATCAGTGGCACTAAGACCAAGTTTAAAATTATTGCCGTTTTATGTGGTATATAATGAAAATACAGGTTTTATATTTTAGTGCTACTTTTAGGGAGTTCGGGCGTGTTTTAAGGGAGCTAAAGTACTCTGCCAATCCAGTGTCAAGAACTAAATTCAAACAAAAGAGATGGTCACGTTTGTCGACGGTGGTACAAGATAAACACCTCCATTCATTTATGTGGCACCTTTTTTTCTTTTCTTTTTTTTCATGTAAATATATATTCCACTTAGAAGATGTTATTGGTAATATATTTATTCCATACGCTATTTAACAGAAATTAGTGTTTATTATTTATACAGTTTCTATTTTCCTTTAGCAGGTTAAGTATCCTTTAACACAAGGGTCACATCACAGATAAATGAAAGTATTAAGTTAAACCGAATTCCTTTTGGTTCCTAACCAAACAGAATGAGAGAGACTCCTTGGCACAGCTCACTGAGGGTCTTGGGCTACCGCCCGGCCGCTGCGTCCCCCATCTCTGTCCATTACAGACGTCATGGATGGAATGCATATTGGGGGTGAGACGTGGTCAGCGCTTTGATCCCCCCGGCCATTTGATGCGGTCTTCACGACCTGGAGCCGCTATTTATTCATCAAGTGGCTCCTCAATTGGCCTTCCAAGGATCTCACGAGGCTGAGTGCATAACCAAGTGAGATGGTTCAGACAGATTTGTCTCTGCCCACATTACGAAGTATGGGCTCAATCCCCGTCGTTGGCCTACCAGACCCATGGTTTTTTTCGGCAGTTTTCCAGAGTCGGCAGGCAAAAGATGACTACGATTCCTTCATCCTCCTAATTTTCTGACCCTCGATGTCCTTTTCATTGTCGTTTCATTCATCCGTTGATTTCTTTCAGTATTGGAAGTGTCGGCGATGGTGCTTGGTACGGCGTGACAGGGAAAAGGATGCTCATTGTGAATATTTGTCCGGTGACTTCGGCTGATTGCTGGGATGTTAGCTTCATGTCCTAGAGGGAATGCCAAACGCCATCTGACAAACAGCTTACCTTAATACAAACTCCAAATCTCTTTTACAACCTAAGATGAAAGGATCGTATACGTGTTTGTATACTTAAAAAACACAGCTTTCGATTAAAACCAGTAAACGTCAGGAAAATGATTCAAATTAAATAATTTCCATATTATAGAATAAAACCAAAACATTGAAACGTTGTCATGTTGAAGATACATAAATAACAAAGCATTTCAGAAACATTGAGCTCCTAGTGTACGAAACAATTCACTTTGGTTGTAAAAATAGCTGAGATATACAGATATATTTTATTTCGAGCCTGTTTACAAATCTTTATATATTGCTTGCGGGAAAATAAATTATTAAAGTACGTAAAAGATTACTTATATTCCAATCATACTTATATACCACTTTAACTAACTCATTTTCACGAGCATGTTATGCACATGTTTAAAATTAAATCTTAGGTTAAACATTTTTGTTTATTCAAACGGCAAGATTCCCAAATGTCACTTTAACGCTTTTTCACGTGTAGGTAAGATTTGTGTATGCGTCTGTGTGTGAATATGTACTAGATGCGGGAGAGGAATGATGATGGTTGGTGTTGAAGGGCGCTCAACTACTGAGGTCATTAGCGCCCTGCGGGAGAGCAAGAGAGAACAGCGCTTGCGCTCATTCTAATGGGCATCAAATAATGTTAAACCTCAATAAAAATAAAAAGGTTTTCTTAAGCGAAACATTTTCTTACATACAAATGAACAGTTATGAATATATTACTTAGCATATAAATAATTTTAAAAGTAAGTGCTATTTATTTCGAGCTCACAATGTTAACTCCTTTAGCATATTTTGTATATTTGATAGAAATATACTTTTCTGTTTAACACAAAGGCGTATCAGCTAAGGCTGCCATGGCAAATAGTACTAGAAATTTAGAATACGTTCATTTTAATTAAAAATTAAGTAATCACACATTGCAAAGCCAAATGCAAGAAAAGGTGCTGATATGCGTGGATTAAGTTAGCAGGGAATTTGCAAAGCCAGTTGTACCAAATTCATCGCTGCAGCCCACCGCACAGATTTTAGAAGTGACTGGCATAGCCTCTTCTTTAAAATCACGGATGTGCATCAAAGGCTAGGCTCGAAGGCAATTTTGCTATCGTTAAGAAAATATAATAAATGTATTCTATTAATTGTTATCCCGTAGGTTGGAAAGGTAAAATCACAATGAAAAATTATGTACGCAGACATAGCGGTATGTTATCTTAGGAGAAACGCTCAGTGTTTTACCGGGAAAATTCGAGTCACATGGAACATTTCACGATTCTTTTTGTATCGCAAAATAGGGGAGTAGCAATACGGGAAGACGAAGATAGCTGCCTCATTTCTAATTACGCCATTCAGTTTTTCATTTTTATTCTGCCTTTCTATGACCAATTAGGAATTAATAATTATGTTTAATAAGTGCCTTTATCAGAATTGTGCATAAAATCATTATAAAGAGGGTTGTTACCTTTTGCAAGTAAGCAAAAATAGTTTGGGGGTTTCCTGTCATTTATTTGTGTATAACTCAGTTCCTTACTTGTATTTTTGTTCCTCCTTTACTCCTGTTTATAATACAAAATGTATCCATTAACCCTTTTGTGGTGTTTTCACACCGATCTGACCCTCTTCTTGGAAATGTTCCATATAGCTCCAAACCACTAGCCTTGTCCAATAGAGACACTAATTGCCGGTTGATATTCTATGTCCTTTGTTTCTATCGAAAGCAATGTTTTCAAGCTTCATACAACCACTTCACAAATTGTCTGTCCTACACTCCACCTTACTTTCGGGACCAGAAACTGATATCTGTTCATTGGCTAGAGTTTCACATCAAACAATAGGGGGTGGACACATCTGGTGAATGGGGGGGGGGGCCGCGCCGTGGCCGAGTGGTTAGACTTCTCGCCTCTCACCTAGACGCCCGGGTTTGATCCCAAGCGACAGCATGTGAGATTTGTGGTGGACAAAGCGGCGCTGGGGCGGGTTTTCTGCGGGTTCTCCGGTTTCCCCCGCCATCGCATTCCACCGGTGCTCCATCTTCATTCATGTGTCATCAGTGTCACCGCCTGCGGTGCCATAAGTAGTTAAAGTGGGCGTTAAACACTACCAAAAGAAAACATCTGGTGAATGCCTTCCAGCCACTTAGATAAAACTCCTCCGTTTCCCAATCTTTAGCCACTCACTTTGTTTTATCCAATAAGAGAACACGCGTAGAACACAACTGCTAAGGAGATTCTGCTGAAATGAAATAAAAAAATATAAAAACAAACATTCACTTCTTGAGAGAATATTTCAGTTTTCTAGTGGCATATATGTTCGTTAAGATTTTCCTGCTTTTTTATTAATATGAAGTATACATTAATGAGAGAAACATATTTTATTAAGAACTGTCATTCATATGATCGTCTACTGACTGATTTTGACATTTTGACATAAACTCCCAAAAGTTTAGTGGCATTGTATTGTCTTTCAGTACTAAGGTCGGCTGATAAGTCCCGGGCCTCTCAATGAAAACAGCATTTAAATATTTTTTTTCTTTATTTCTCAATGTAATCTCCAGAAAGACTATTACATTTGCCACATCAATGTTCTAATTTAATTAAACCATCTCTGTAGTGGGATTTATCGAGGTCCTCAAAATAGCTGTTTACCGCATCACTGACCTCGTCGTTGCTGTGAAATCTTCGTCCTCCAAGAAATTTTTTGAGGTTTGGGAACAGGTGGTAGTCACTGGATGCTAGATCTGGCGAATAGGGTGGTTGTTCAAGCAATTCCAACTTTAATTCCCACCTTTTTCCCGTTGCAATGACTGAAGGATGTGCCGGAGCATTGTCGTGATGAAACAATTTTTTTTTTTTTTGCCAAATGAGGTACTTTTTCAAACGTTGCAGTAAGCTTGCGTAGTAGTCACCAGTGATAGTTTTACATTTTTCCAAGTAATCAATAAAAATAATTCCCTGTGCATCCCAGAATACACTCGCCATAATCTTGTTAGCTGACAAAGGTGACTTTGCATTTTTTGGAGTTGGTTCACCTGGTGCAATCCGCTGTTTTGACCATGATTTACTTTCTGGAGTGTAGTGATGTATATAAGTTTCATCCATTGTAATAAGCCGTCTCAAAAATTCACTGGAGTTTTTAGGGTGGAGTTCCACATTCTTAAGAGAAACAGTTTTTCTTTGCAACTTTTTATCAGGTGTCAACAAACGCAGCACCCATCTTGCACAGACCGAGTGAAAGCCCAAAACATTACTTAAAATATTACCTGCATGTGCTTTTGATATGTCTGCAGCCTCTGCTATCTCAAACAATTTTAATCTGAGGTCTTCCAGTACTAAACGATTACATTTTTCAATGATTTCTGGAGCTATCACTTCTTCAGGGCGTCCAGAGAGAGGCTCATCACAAGTGCTCGTACGTCCCATTTTAAATTCTGCAACCCACCTTTTAATCATTGCATATGAAGTGGCAGAATCTTTCAATGCACTGTCCATGTCCTCCTAGATTTCTTTAGGCATGGAAGTATTTAATCACTGCTCGTTTTTCCATGTTCATAAAAACTCTAAAATTGTCATGTTTAAAACACTGTTATTCAAAAACTAAACAAGTAATTGACCTGTAACTATGGATACAAGCTGGTCTAGAGTTAAACTTTTCGATGCTACCGTCTAACTAGCCTAGCGGCGCCACATCTGTGTGAGGCCCGGGGCATATCAGCCGACACTCGTACTTCATATCTTTGGTTCAAAATGTGATTATTTTTATTTTTGCTGCCTTAGTTTACACCGTTGAACCATTATACACAAATTTTCTCTGAGGGCTTTAGCTCCGGCGTCTTAGCTTCCGAAATCCATTCACTTGTTTTGATGTTGCTCAAGCCAAACTTCAGTTTTTTTTTTTTTTTTTTTTTTTTTTGGAAGTATGCCCTTAGCTACGAAGGTGAATAAAATGTATCACTGGTATGTCATCTCTCACACAGCGGGGGTCGTACATAGTTTGCTCAACAACTCGAATATAATGAACCCACATTACTTGAAACTTGAACCATTACTTCCGGCTTTAAAGAAGCCTTTCAACTCCAAAAGCCAATGCTTCCCCTGGTTCTGTATTATAGTGATGTATACAGAAGTCCTCTATATACTATTTGCCATCCTTGTAAGAACAAAAATCACCTTCATCTGAATATATTACCACATCCTTAAAAAGAATCCGTATATTATGCGATTTACTACTGAGCGAAATCAAAGCTTAAGAAGGCTCTTCCATCAAATAGAGTTTCTTTGTTGCTCTTTGATGGTGATTACCTGCCTTATGACGCCGTCAGATCACAGTAATTTAATCAAAACTTTACTGTGATTATCTTAGAATTCTCGTAGATGTATGGCAAGGACTTATCTACAGCTGTTCTACAGAAATCTTCTATAGTCGTGTTTTCTGAAATTTTGAAAGTCCTTTAGGCAACACCCTTCTTCCTATTTACGGCATTTTCAGATTCCATAACTCTATGCTCAGCCCGCCACATGTCGATTATGAAAGAGCGGGCGATATGTGACGCAAATGGCATTTGATAAACGTTTGGATATGAACCAGCACACAAAATATAGCGACTTACTAAAAGCCACAGGTTTTAGGGGCACGACAAGGAAAAATAAACGGACAATATCATTTTTGAGACCAGTTCTGTATGGTAAAATACTTTCAGTTTGCGGACCTTTGAAGGAATCAGAAGAAAATGGGCGAATTTCACTGACGTCTTTGCAGTCTAATGATGAACCATATATTGGTCATGGTAAGTCTTCTCAACCACAGTCTCTTGCATAAAGAATAGACTTAATGATTTGGGAACCTAACTGAAATTTGTCAAAGGTAAACCAAACTTATTTGAGCTCAGGCGTCAGTGATGGAGCTTTTTTAAGATAAAAAATACTGCTGACTTCATGTCACACTCGTTATGAGGAGTTTGCAACTTGTTTGCTGTGATATAGGGAAGCAAAAAAATCTGCTATAGATTAAACACAAACTACACAAATGGTAAACGTTCACAAATGCATCAAAAGAGAGTATTAAGGCAATATGACTACTTAAAAGAAGCTACTTTTTATCCATGAATTTAATTCTACTGTCCAAAATACAGAAACCTACCTGACTAAGGCTGCCCTAAGACACCTTTAACACAGTGCTTAGGTATGCTGTGTCTCTGCAGTGAGTTGAACGTGGTGCCTGAGTTGAAGGGTTTGGATGTGTATTTCTCAAGTTTGTGGCATGCCTATTAGAAGTCATCATGAACTCTGCACCATTATTGTCATGCTCACATTTTGCTCTCTGAAAGCTCTAAAAATTCTCCAGCTTAATTTTAAAGGCAAACATTTTGTAAGCATTTATTGTCCATCAATATCACACATTCCTTTCTCTTCTCAATAATTTTAAAGATCATATCTGATACATGACGACCATTTATTTGCTACTGATTTGCACGCACTTTAGACTTTTTAAGTAGCAGAATTGAAGTAACAAAGTTGCAAAAGTGTCAAAACGTAATTCTAAGAAAAAAGGCTCTGATATTTGGATCCTATTGTAAATTCTGGAGAACGCAAATAAAACTATTGTTTATATAACAATATTCTATGCACTGCAGTGCATCTGTAAACAAACTCTTAAGCAACGATAATGAGTACCTCTTGCGAAGGAATCTTTTCCTAAAAGCCTGCAATCAATGGTATTATTTGTCTTATAATGCAGCTCACTTTAAAACCACAGGTAGTTTGTTCATTTTGTGCGCAGTAGAGCACAACTTGTTATATGTATTATATTGGTAGTCACAAAAGTTTAAAAGTATTATAAGTATCATGTAACGTAAACGTCAAATATGAGGGATAAGAAATAATTATGGGTGTTGAAAACACGGAAACGTTTTCAGTCTATATATAACAAAATACATAATATGAGAAAAGGACAGCAAAGAAGTTGATGACTCTTTTGAGCTTAAGTTTAAAACAAATGTACAAGTTAGGTGGTATTATAAGTAGTGTTGTTAACCTAACTGATCTTTCACTGCCAAGCGTATCTTCAGTACTGTCTTTTATAATTTGATTAGTTATTTACAGTTAATATATGAACTAATAATTTTTAAGATAAACCCCTTCATACGAGAGCACAATAGTACTTAGTATGTATTCCAGAAAACCTCTTGTAAGGAATTTGGAGACAAATAGGTAAAATGTACATTTATCTCCTGCTACCACAAGATTAAGTAATAGTTTAGCGAAGTAGTTCTGAAATAACATACTGAATTGCAGCATCTGTTAATTATATCACCACGTTGTTATACCATTAAAGAGATTGATTCTTTCCCTAATCTTGCCACCTGTTAGCTACGTTTTTATTATTTTATTACATTTTATCGTACTGTTTATTCCCCTTAGCTCTAACCCCCTCAATTCTATTTACATTTTGCCAATTGAAAGTGCCGTCCATTTATGATTATCGAATGAGGAGAAACCCACTTGTATTAAGTATCTCTTTAACTTAGCCTTCAAATTTGGTTTACGTGCTATTTTGTTTACTTAATTATTTCTGTGAATATCGCCATTTTACTAACTTCTTATTTTGAATACACGTTATGGTCCTATAAACATATAACTTGTATAGTTTCTCAATAAATTGGGCATATTAAAAGTATCCCTAATTATCTAAGTACGTTTGTTACAACACATTTCCTTTGCAGCACCATTAACTTGTTCATGTGCAATTTTTATACTAGAGTACTTCTCAGACCCATAATTAAAATGAAGGAGAATCACACCATGGTAGTTTTAGCCCTCATTATTCAAGAACATTTTAAAATCCTTTAAAAGTCTTAAGAAATAACAAATTCCCGATTTTTATTAAAACCAATATTTATGCATATACTGTCTACACTTGCGTACCTAAAAAGAGTCCACTGTTTTAGATTGCGATAGTGTTTTTCTCTCCTAAGTAGAGATCCAAACTTCAATTTAGCAAACTTTGATCCTCCCAATATTATTTGTCCATGTGATTTGCCCGAAAACAACTCGCGGACATAAAACACAACGAATAAATGATGTTATAATCTTATGAAATGGTAGGATGGTTCGTACACCGTCTCAATGAAAGAAATTTGCTAGGATCGGAACACACAGCAAAAAAAGTAAATAAAAATAAAAAGCTGCACAAATTACAATATAATTCAATATCCTGTTTCATGGGTTGAGAATTATTTGCATATTTCGTTAAACTACGACATTTACATATATGAGAGCATTCATCAGCGATATGTAGAAGTAGATTAAAGCCATCTGCAACAATAATCATACTGATATTAAGAATACGCTAGTGTAGCTTCAAATGATAAAGTTAATATTATAATGTTACCCTTCGCAATTCTGCCATATTTTAGGGAAGGCAAAGTACTCTGCCAATTCAGTAGCTGGAATTATGTTCGGAGAAAAAGGAGGAAATCATCTTTATGGAGGGTGTGGCGAGATTTGGCCAATAACAACATAAATGGCTTCGTTCCATTATGGGTACGAGGGTGTAAAATACGACCCATTCCCCTATATCATATTAGTAGACCTGGGACTTGGTTGCGCGCCATCTCCAGATATCTGCACTTGGAGAAAATGGATGCCAAGATGTTGTAGGGACGAGAAAGTTTATTCATTACTTTTGTTGTATAGTGTGAATAATGACAATGTTGCTATTTGGTTTCCATGACAACGTTTCAGTGTCTCACATTCTAATACACAACATTATTGAATAAAACACTTCACTTTTAAATTCGCTTATATATGTGTTGTAGACTGTTAAAGGTGATTGGATTTTAACGTTTAGATTGGGCATTTTAACTTCATTTTAGCTAAACAACTTTATTCATTTTTAATGTTGCTTAGAATTGCCATGATTCTGAATGAAAATCGTTAACAAGCCTTTAAAATGTGTTTGACATTCGTCTGGTAATACACTTCCTCCTGTTTAAAATAAGCACTTGCATATGTTTAAGCAACGCGCGCTCGCGTGTGTAGTGCTTCTGATGTGGCTGCCCTTAAAAATCTATACCCTCTAAAAGCGCACGACAGATTTCTATACGTCTTGACAAAGAGTGCCTACCCTTTACCGTATGGTTAGATTGAAGGGATGGACTGGTGTCATACGCGAGGTGTAGTCCATGCACAGAAATGTGTATCAAGTATCGCGGCGATGAAAAGGCCGTGAAGTCCGAACTCTATATATAAATGATTTTTCCTCCTATGGTTGACTCCATCCGTGGATATCAGTTATCTATGTGGCTAGACAGAAAAAATGCACAGACAAAACTCCCAACAAATGAACGATGTGAATTAATGTTCGGACACCTCTTGTAAGTGTACCGCTACAATTGGTGAGCACAAAAGGAAAGGCTGGACCGACAAAATATTACTTGCGTAGAGCTGGAAGACAATTAAATGAACTTTTTCACAGCTTAAAATTATTGCAGCTATGGAAAGCTATAAAAAAGCGGGTAAGAAAACCGTGGCCTGGCAGGAAAATACAAATATGAAGTACTTTAAATAACAAAAAACAAACATCTGTTAACATTCATCTTCATTATTACTTCATATTAAACAATATATTAGATTATATTATACTGTCTTATATCATATTAAGTTATACTATATTACACTACACTGCACATTATTATGGTATATTACACTATATGATATTATATATTATAATATAATATTATCATCACATATTGTAGTATATTAACTACAATACATTCTGCTATACTATGCTATTTTTGCGCCAAAGCTCAACGAAGCAATGCTTTAATGGTGACCCATTAATGAGAATATAGAGAAATAGTAATTGTATTGCCACCCTTTTGCTGTTCGGTCATTGTTTTTGAGGAGGTAAGGTACTATACCTATGCAGTAGCTTGAACTATGATCTATCAACGGGTAAAATTGACGTAAGCAGAAGGCGAGGCTAAATGTTTGTCATTACCAACATAAACAGCCGTGTTCCTTTATGTGCCACTTTTACGCACGGCAGTATACATGTTAGCCTATCGTATTTATTACTCTCTATCTAATTCCAGAATCTGTAGCAGTGTATACTTTTTTGGCCAGTGGCTATTCTCAATCACAAAAAAAATTTAAAAGGTATTCTCCGTTTAGTCATTCATGTTCATTTTCATAACTTTGTTTTCTCCATATTATACTTGTGGGTGTTAGTTCTGAAGTAATTTAGAACTTGATCGGTGTGCGTCACTATTATTTCCATTAAGGACCAATTTCAATCGTCTTAAAATTTTCCACAATATCTCTGCATATGACGTAAAAAAACTAGTTACTCATTAAGATGATTTGCATTACATACTGGAGCACATAGGTTTGCAGTAACCTAGTTCCTTCCTGGTGTAGGTTCCTTTAGGTCTTTAAGCGGAGGAAAGGCAAGATCCAGATAGTAAGTCAAGGCGCCTAGTAGTGTATAATTACTGCTACTGAGATACTTATTTAACCTGCATATACACGGCCGCTGAACGTATAAGAGTGAACATTTGTCTTCATAATTAGAGTGAAAAACATTACATCAATAGTTGCTACATATTTTGAATAATAATTCTAATCATTAAGAGTACAAAGTTTTCAGGTGAATTATTACCTACTAACAGCAGTGGCGGCTCGTAGCCTAAACTATAAATGAAGCTCATGTCATATAAAAGTGAAATGTTGTTGTAATATTTCGCAAACTCTTGTTCCACATGTTGTGCCCACAAGCTAAAGCTGTAGATTAAAGGTTGCGTTAATAGCTGATGCCTGTTACTGCAATCAGTCAAACACGAAAATTATGTCTATAACATAGCACAAATATTAGTTTGCGAATCATATCACCACTAAATTTAAATAAACAAAGTAGTAGATGCAAATAATCAGTTGCAGCGGCCCTAACGTTAGTAAAATAAAGATCACAACAGGCAAATAGAGTATTCAATAGGCGAAACATATTTTAGATTGTTGCAGTAGCTGTTGACTGATTAGGTTGCCAGAAACATCCCTAGGTAAGGGGAAACTTCCCAAGGCTACCTTTCTTTCATGAGGCTAGTAGGTACAATTCGGGGTTCAAGACAACCAAACTTATTAGTTGAGATGGCGGCGATGTGCAAATTAAGTTTTATATATGGGACCTCTTTAACTGCTACGGTTCTCAGAGCTGCGTCATATTGAGCGTGAAATACTACTTAATTCTCTCCAAAGGTCTTCACTATCAAGCATGAGGTTCTTTTATGTGCCGTAAATCTTCGACGCGGGACGACCGATATTACTTCCTTTCTGAAGGAAGCCATGCTAAGGATGTTTATTTCAAAAAAAGTACTCGGTACTCCGCCCGCGACCTTAAGAACCGGAGGTTAGCATGTTACCCCTGGACTGCGGAGGAAGACTGGTGATGCGTAAGTGGTGATGTGTCAGAGTAAATAGATAGTAGGAGTGAGATGATGTTAACGTAACAGTCTCGCTATATGTAGTTGGTAAATGAACTCGTGTATCATGAATGACCTAATTGCCCTTGGCGGTACATGTGTGGGTGAAGGTGTTCCGCATAGGTAATGTTCTAATGAAAATTGTCATGGGATGGTGTGATTCTCCCTGGATGCTGATGCTCTTGGTGTGTTGCTACCAAAGATTTTCTATGGATTTGGTTTCGGGTGAATGTACATGATTGGGATGGTGGATGAAATTTAAAATATAGTAAAATAGAAAGGATGTACTCCGAGTAGAGCTCGGGATGATACAGGGTATGGAGAATGTAATAAAGAGGAAAGGATGACAATTTGTGGTAAATAGCCGCTCCATTTAGACATAGTAATGTTAGATAAAATATAAAAAATGATAAGGAAATGTTATGGAATGGATATGTGTATAGATTTGGATGCAGATCTAGTAGGACACAATGGACTTCACTCTAGGTTGAACGTTGTAGGATCAAGACTATCGAAAACTGATTACGTGTCCTTACATGAAGGTAGCGATTCTTGAAACTGTACTTTCACCCGTGACCTACAAATGCATGGGGACAGTCTGGTGCTGACTTAATAACAAGTCTAGACTTGAATGACAACCTCCTTCTAAGTTATGTGAAAAAGACACTTCTAAAGTGTGGTTTCCCAAAAGATCAATAACAAGCCTAGAGTTGATTGACAACCTTTGTCCAAGCTATGTTAAATTTAGGCTAATAAATTAGGTAAATAGTAAAATGTGTCAGAGTATACATATAAAAGGCGATCTCCTCGATTTACATATTATTGAAAATGGAATCGGCGAATGGTATTGATAACACAATGACAGAAATTAACTCTTCCTTGAGTGAATGCGAGTAGAAGGGTTACCATTACGCGAATTTTGTAATGACCTTGTATATTCAGTGGTAAGTATGATATCGCCATACCATGCTTAAAGTTCTTCACGCAATAAACACACAGAAAACTGTCCATTCTATACAAGAAGGATTTCGTAAGTATTAGATATTCTAATGACAGTTGCATGTGTTTACAAATATAGCTAAATGAAAAGCCAACTTAAAAACAATTTAGCTTTCAGAGAAGAAACGGCCAATTCCATACAAAGCGATGCAATGCACATGTCCATACAGTTTATTATGTACGACGCTTGAGGAGCATGAGCAAATGTTTTCACACTTCTTTGTAACGTGTACCAAATCACAAAGAGTAAGTTAGTGTAGGGAAATGAATATACGATACCGTCTTTGTTTTTAGCAGTTAATGAATGTCTAACCTGCTAAACACTTCTTTTCAGAAATACAGGCAGGAATGATATAAAAGTTAAATAGAACAGAATAATATTCCTATAGAAGGTTATTTGAATGCAAACGATTTCCTGCTGAAAGAAAATGCAATGCAAGGTGATAATAATCTAATACTACATAAGAAGACCTCCAAACATTCTTCAAGGAAACCTGAAGATTCATATAAAGCATAAATGTGAGTACAGCTGGAATCGATAAAGATTCCTCACAAATAAGAAAAACATTATGCTACCCATTAGATTTCCTTTTATTTCAGGGGGTGAGCAATCTCCCTTGCTAAATAAACTATCAACTAGAGTCAGTGTATCTAATGTTTCAGGTCTTGCAACAGGAAGAATACCTTCGCTGAGCATCTTAGGAGACTGTCAGAATCGGATGCGATAAATTTCAGTAGCCTGCAGGAGACATCACTCCCATAGAAGCAACCATACCTGGTTCAAGACGTCTACAAGTCTGAAACCTCTACAGGAAGGTCTACAAGACAGTAAAACATAACTCCTTGGCAAGACAACTCACAAGGAACCTTGGCCTACCGCCCGGCCACTGCGTCCCCCATCATGGTCCACTACAGACGTCATGGATGGGGTACAGTATTAGAGGGTGAGACGTGGTTAGCGCCTCGAGCCCCCCAGCCGGTCAATGTGGTCCTCATGACTTGAGCCGCTACTTCCCCACCAAGAAGCTCTTCAACTGGCCCCCCCAGGGACCTCACGAGGTTGAGTGCACCCCGGGCTAGGTCTCCCAGCGGGGAAAAAATCTCCACGCCGGGGCTGGGAATCGAACCCAGGTTTCCCCCTTGGTAATCAGCTGCACTATCTACAAGACCATGCATTAATGAAATAAAATAAATAGTAAAATAAGGATATCCTCATTTCTCACATTTTCCTGCTTTATTGAAAATTCTCGATTACATTTCCCTTTTGCACAGGTTATATACAAATAAATTAAACTTGCAGCATATATAATAAACACACACACCCACACACACACACACACACACACACACACACATATATATATATCAGAACTCAAAACCAACGAAATGAAACATATACCGACGATAATACGTGTTTAAGCTTGACAATCTCTCAGTTACATTTTCCTTTCAGTCTAGGGCTCGAAGCACGCAATATAAGTCAATATAAAGTATATTTAAACTAAAAAATCTGAACTCCATCTTCTCATATACCGTAGATTATGGGTATGTTTAATAAAACAATGTATTAATGTATATATGCGTATGTAAAAATAATGTATTAATACACACGCGATATAATACTGCGGCATGAAAATTATAGCGGAAAATAAGGTCTTTCATGCTAAAACAAAATGAAAGCGTATAATAACAAATATATTTGTTGCGTTAGAGGTCTACTCTCTCTTCGAAAACAGCTGTATGCATTATAGTTAAGTTGAAAGAAGTAAAAGAAGAAGGAATATGATAGCTTATACTAATTGCACGTTCTAGCTAAAAGGAGTCTCTCCTAGTTTACCTGGACCTGAGACCAGCACTGGAAAATGATGCTAGTGAAGATCTAAAATCACCCTTCAAGATTTTCTTAAAAAATCATTAATTTGTTGCATATACAATGTGGGTGATGAATAAGTTCAAATAATGTTATATTTAGTGGACAACAATGCCTGTAACACATCAGTGTAATTAATGTTGTCTTATTAATATAAATTGTGCAGAAATTACAAGGTCTAATTCATTTCAATGGACCTGAGATATATCTGTGCCCACTTATAGTTGGGTAGGACAAAGAGCAGCGGAGAGTGGAACAACCGTGTGACATGTTAGGTAAACGAACGAACGTCTGTGATAGAGAATAATAACCATCCTAAAGACATCTTGAAATGCCTTTAATGAACATAACTATAGGTAATAGAGAGAAATAAAGAACTACACTATGTATATAATCAAATTGTCCTCAAACGTTAATACAAATATTTTCAATTTATTCATCATCCACCCTGTGTTGTTCGTATATATCAGCTACCAGGTGAGGTGTATATATTATATGCTTCTGCCGATGAATGTAGGCCTCGTAATTAAAGCTTTCTATGTTCTCTCGTTTGTCACAAATCGTATATCTACTCAATTACGTACGCTTTCCATGGTTTTTACATGCATTATATAATTGAAACCTTTATGCAAATTCTTTTCAACGCCTTTCTTGCCTTTTGTTGTAGCTTGTTATTAAATTAGAGGTAAAGTTTTAACCATAATGTCTAACGATTTCGAATTACTCATGCATCTTTATTAGTGGCAGTGCACGCGAGAGACCCTATTCTAAAGGCACTTAATGAACAATATACCTTTTCCGTCTTTCAAGATATGCAATCAGGTTGTTTGAAGACGAGACTCTCGCTGCATACTCTTAGGCAGAAACGGTAAATCGTTATGAGGACCATGGAGCTCTGTATGATGCTCAACGTCAAATTCTAAAATGAATCCATGAGGGCCCCTTCTTTCCGTGTTTCTAAGTTAATATTCTCAGACGCAATCCAACCATATCCTTTTATCATGAGAAGTTTATCGTGGCCAAACAATATTTCTAGCTTAGTTCAGGCGTACAGTTGTATGCCCTCACATGTCCTTCAGCTGCGCTCTGGAAGGTAGTTTTATGTTTCAGGAGAAGATGGTAAGTTTTTACCAGTTTATCTAAGCCAGCACCGAGGAATCGATAGATATAGAAAAACCCGAGCTAAATATTTGCAACAAACTTTTAGAATGTAATAAAGATTTCTTCAGAGCTTAGAGTCACCTCTACTCTTTCACTTGTGCACCTTAGCTCCTTAACGATGACATGAGGGACATATCCATTCAGGTTATGCATGAAGTCAGGAATACAGTTAGGAGCTTTGCAAGCCAAGTTGACTTATAAAAAGAATTAATCCCTTTATGTCCACCCGTCAAAATATTATCACGATTTCTAACCTTGCAGTTCTCTATACATTTTTTCCCACAAAAGTACCATAAAGTACAAGTCTTGAAATCCTGTTCAACAGTCAGCTGCATTGTTTAGCAGATTTATACTAATATTTTTAACAAGAAAATTTTATGAAGTTCTCAGCAGCATCAAATATTCTCTGTATATAAGGCAGGGTAGTATGTTGACATCGGGACTCATGCTCTCCTCTTCACCACACACAGACTACAGTACAAGGTATGTCAACCTTACAGAAGACAGTCTCCCAGATCCGCCCCATAGTTATCAGATATTCAACAGACTGTAATCCCTTCACGTAACCACAAAAGCTCATTTGAATGGGTCTGTGATGTTGCATTTTATAGGAAGCTTCAGGATTAGACGTACTTGTGCGAGATAGAGGTAGTGTATTCTTAAAATCAACATACACAAAATATCAAAATTTGAACATCCTCTCCGTATTCTGAAATCATAAGATAGTCTGCAGATATTAACATGTTCATCCAGCCTGTTCAGTCCAATTCGTTCTCAACGATCGTTAAAATTGGTGAAGCAGCGTTAACAGGTGTACACCATCCTTTCTGGTTTGGTTACAGGCATCCCATAAGCTTCTCAAAGCTGTTAAGTATATATAATGGTGGATCCCACTATCATTACTTAGTAACAGCAGGTCAAGATGATCAGACTATTTTTCATCCATTACCTTTATAGAGATTCCATCCTGATGCTCACAGAACCCGAAAACTTTTAAGGATATCTTGTTCTTTTCTAACATTTTGGGATTTGATATGGAATATAATGCACACGAAGTAGTATTGCTCACACGTTGGTCGTATTTGCTGGCATATTCAGCGAGAATGACATACATTAAGCATTTCTGGACACAGATTTTCTTCGCTTATACGGACAACGGTAATGAATAAAAGTACAGTTACGAAGAGGATTTTACCTGTTAATCTTCAGCCGGATATCATCCACACCTAGCAGGGACCTATTGCTCCCTGTAAGTTGACGCTCCTCTATTTTGAAGATGGGATTCTTAAGATTAGTTTCCAATGTAGCGTCCCGATTGTTTTCTAGAAATGCAGCCTCATTACCTGCAACAGCATTCCAAAAATATACCCAACAGCATTCACAAATGGAGATTCTCCTATAATGTGAGTCTTCACGGGATTGTGGATGAAGAGCTCTTTCTGAACCTCTTGCATAATCCTGTGTTTTGTTATAGATATGAATTTAAATTCATGAATATTCATGTGATTTCGATCTTCCTTGAAGGGACGTCCTCATCAGACTTAACAACATCGTCCTCATCAGGAGTCATTAGCAACAACTGATTCTTGGTAGGTGTGCGTTGTACATTACCGTGAAGACTGTCATAATGTGTACAATAAAACAAACTGACCCTATACCATCTCATGATGTTTCTTGTAATAATTTTTAGGAAACACTGTTTGCACTTGCTGCTAGTACAATTACGAATATCGCCGTTGACCTCCATAATGTGTTTTTCATAATTAACTAGAAATAGGTAATCGCATATATACACGGTCTAATTGAGGTAAAATTAAAAATATAGGTTATTCGAAAAACTTGGTTTCTATATACGCGTCACCTACTCTTCGAAAGCTATTCTTAAACATGCTAAAGACATATGTTTAAATATGAGGTCTTACCTGAACTGAAAGATATATAGTTGAATATTTTTAAACTAACAGCTTTTCGGCGCTTTTGAATTTCACCAGCATGATTTAATATATTAGACTCAGTTCAAACTGATACCATGTTTTTCCTTGTTTATCGTTAAGGAAAAGAATACATTTCTGCATTTGACCCCAGCCGAAGTGCAATGGATTTTTTTATAATATTTAACGCTCGCTTTTACTGCTAGAGCGATGGCACTAATGATACATGGAATGAAGATGGAATACAATGGAATGTGATGGCGGGGGAAACCCGAGAACCCGGAGAAAACCCGGCCCGTTGTAACTTTATCTGCCTCAAATCCTGCTTAGGATCAAACCCGGTTTTCCTAGTTGAGAGGCGAGTGGTCTAACTATTCGGCCAGTCCGCTCGGATGCTGCATATCTACTGAAATCCCTCCACGTAATGGCAATGTGCTATGGTGTATGCTCGCGCTCCAATAACCTGCTTGCGGTCCTATATAGCACACAGTTTAATGTGCGTAGTATTCTTCCTCACAGTGTGCTAGAGTGGGTGAGAGGTTATTTCTAGGCTACAGCCACGAAACCTGACCGCAGCCAATGGAGTAAAGGTGATATTTAAAGGGGTAGAAATAATGTTTGAGATTGCAGAAAGAATTATTCAGGAGATGACGTCACTTGTGGATGGCCCTGATGCAGAAGATATCTGCATGATTCAATATGCTGATAGCGCAAAATACAACCTGTGTTCTCTAGTAGCATAGAGCAGTTTTATCTTTGCAGATAGAAACAGCGGCATGTTGCCGACAATTGGTGCGGGACATGTAGTTCTTAGCTGTAATGCTATGCTGGCTATTGGGGCGGACCGATCAGCATGAATAGGCTAATATGACGTGCTGGAGGGATATAGCTTAAAAGTGCTGGAAAATATGACTCATGACGCCTTTTCAAGTGCAGCTAAACAATAGCATGGAGGTCCTGATTGGCGTCTCGCGTCACTGTATCCGTCGAGGGTCCAGGTATTGTGGCGTCTGCGGTAAATTCAGGCAGTGGTCAAGTTGAGCGAATAGGCAACCAAGATAGTTGCCTACCCTTTCGAGTACAAAGGGCACAGAAAAAGCAACGGTGGCGGTGTTCTACCCAGTGCATTGGACGACATTGGCATCACTGTAGTGGCACCGCGGCGTCAGAGGTGTGACCAAAGGCACACACTAGGAACTTGTGCAAATATTCGCAAAATTCTGCTTTGATATAATTACTCTTTGTTAGTGTATGTCACAGTGGCGTATCAGCATATAGAACCGGCATGGGTAAGTATTGGTCTGATCAGTGTTTTGTACACATTCAGCCCTTTGTTGATGTTTAGCGCATTATTAAGAGCTATGAATGGGTAAAACCTTCCCAGTTGGGCTATGGCTTTATTCCTAACTTAGTAGATGTGTTTCCTCCAAGCTAAGCCTCGATGAATTTTTACACCAAGCCACATTACCGTGACCTACCACTTAATTTCTTGTACTAAGAACACTAAAGGTCTGTGGCTGCATATGGGGTGGTGATGGCTAATTCGTTTCGTGAAAATTATTACCTGACATTTGGAGTATTTGCTTTTATTTTCTATTTAGTCAGCCATTACTCCAGTGCGCTGAGTGCACTCTGAATTCTGGTGTGTATTAATTGTTGTTAGCCTGATTGTGTAATTATTATTTTTGTGTCATTTTGTACATGTATTGTGTGGGGTTTGCTGCTTTTGGCATGTTATTTATATAAAGATTAAACAGCGTCAACCCAACTATACTTCCTTGGGAGACCCGAGCTTTGATTGGCCGTTGAGTGGAGATACTTATTTACCATTGACCGAAATTTTCAGTCCCTAACGTAATGCTCTATCAGTTTTATAAACGTGTTCGGTACGTTGCTGGTTGGTTTTCAGCTTGAGGTAGCAGGTTGGAAGTTCCCGCCAGATTCTCCAGTTAAAGCGGTGCCCTGAGATGTTAGGTTGGATACCTGATGAGTCCGCCTGAATGACCACGTCTGCTTCAGGAACTAGGAGAAATAATAATAATAATAATAATAATAATAATAATAATAATAATAATAGAAAACTCACCCTCCAATGTATAAGGCTACTTGAAAGTGATTGATGTAGCTAGATATGATGATTGCGCTTGCGATAGACCTGCATCCAGAAGTATGGATGGTGGAAGCGAATGTTCCTCCTGTCCAATGCTGTTGTAGCAACAGAAAGCACTAGCGGCTTTAAGTGCTAGCAGCTTCGCCGTGCCGGGTGGTTAGACCACTCACCTCTCACCCAGAGAACCTGGGTTCGATCCCAAGTGACCGCATGTGGGATTTATGGTGGAAAAGCAGCGCCGGGGCTCGGGTTCTCCGGTTTCCTAAGCTATTACATCCTGCCATGCTCCATCTGCATTCTATGTATCATCAGTGTCCTCGCCTGCACTGCCATGGTAGTAAAAGTGGTATTTAAATAACATGAAAAATGTACATTTTCTAAGCTAACTATTGAATAGCAGTAGCATTTGAAGTGAATTTGAATTTCACTTACGGATCGTCCCGAACGGTTGTGGTTCTTAGCACCGCACTCTGCACTGGACGTGAAAAACTACTTAAGTTTTCCCAATGACCTCTTTATCAAGCTTGGGTTTTTTTATGTGCAGTAAATCTACGAAAAGGGACCCTAGCTTTACTTTGCTTCCAAAGGATACCACCCTAAAGATTTTCAAGCTCGAAAAGACATCGTTTTCCACCGGGCTGGAGCCCATGACCTTGAGAACCAGAGGCTAGCATTTTACCTCTAGTCCATCAAGGATTGTGGGATTGCAAGTCATCTGCCCTGTGATACTTGTATGAAAAAATTACAGTAAGGGATCCTATCATTTGGCTGGTGAATATAGAGTGAGTTTCATAATAAGTGCAAACTGTTTAGCAAAACTCCTGACAAAATCCCTGTGTTCATTCATAAGCTGGACGGGTTTGACCGTTGTTTCATCGTTAGTAAACCAGGATATACGGTGAGAGTACCGTGATTCCAAACTCTGCGGAAAAATTACATTTCATTTTCTAAATACGTTAGTGCTATACAGCTCATATTTGAGATACCTATTGTATCCGCGGTACTAGCTTACATAAACTAGTAAAATGTGACATCGTTTCCTGAGAGGGAAAGTTACTTTGGAGAAGACAAGATCAGATTGATGACGTGTAAGGGGGTATTCCCCTACGATTCTGTCTCTTTATTGGATACTTGAAACGAGACATGTCTATCGCCGTGAGTGCATTCTACAGTAGATAGAAACGGAAGAAGAAACTAGCCTGGAAAAACATGAACACGCTAAAGACGCAATGCAGCAGTTTGACATCAGGAACGAAGGCGATTACAGGGTCTTCTACTTCACTTCTCATGTTCTTCTCCTCGCCGATGTCTTCGTTACATTCAACAATCAAACCCCGAAGACGTATTAAATTGATCCTGCTCACTATTTTGCATCACCTGAACATGCATGGATGCCATTCTGCTGTAACTTGATTTCAGCTGGTGTTGCTGCTGGACTGAGATCATGGTTCTCATGGTTGAACAACGGAAGCAGTTTGTTAGGCTTCCCATCATTATGCTGAAGCTAACAACGTCTACGTGGGTAGGTATAGTACTATAGTACTACGAAACCTTCACAACTCATAACATATGAATATACCAATTACAAATGTGGATGGGCGATGTGCCAAACCCTTTCTCATGGAGGATTTAATTGGACTGCGCCTGAGAACATTAACTAAGATACACTGCTGAAGGATAATTATGGAGGATGTATATTCGAAATTGGCGTTTGATACCTTACAGAGCTTCATGGACTTTTCCTAACCATTTGTTTTTCTTGCCTATTGGCATAAAGCCTAGGGTCTCGTCTTCAAAGAAACTTGTTGCTATATTGAACTTCTGAAAAAGAATGTAGTTGATAAGGTTCTTTCAAAACAGGGTCTCTCGCATGGACTACGACTAGTGAAGGTGCAGAGAGTAATTCAAAATCGTCAGCCCCCAATGGTTAAAACCTTGCTTTGTATTTAGTAGTAACTTAAGACAAAAGCAAAAGTAGCCTTTGAGAAGCATATATACAAACATTTGCTTTTTCTTTTTTGGAAAAATTATAAGGAATATTTGCAATTGAGTGGATATTTGCCTTGTGTCTATATTCATCGACAAAAGCATACATGAACCTAATCCATCAGCTGTTTATTATGGTGAAACGATTAATAATGTTCGATAAACATATCCATTCATTCGCCTATTTAATATATATTCATAATTATATAACATTCTGCTGCAGAGCATATAAGCTATTTCACACACAACTAAATAGTAATATCTAAATTTATAGATGAAGAACATCGAAAAACCTTTCGCTGCTTTGCAGGGCTCTGACCAGGGCTCAGCTGCATGCTTTTGATAATGACGGAAGTGAACTAAAAATGTTTGGGGGTTTTAAATGTATTGCTGCTCAATTCAACATTTCCAATAGCCACGTAGATTGTCTACCGAATAATGAAATGTAAGAACATCGATAAAGTATATTCAGTTTTGATAGTATACTGATTCCTTAGTGAAGGTTAATAATTTCACTATAACCTAATGATGACACGATATGATCGGATATCTACTTATGCCTATAATCATTACTGTTTGTGAACAATACTTGAGATGATGTATGTCTTGATGCCGTTATAATAACAACCGTTTCTAGTTTACGCAAGGGAATAGATGTTTTAAATGTTTATCCACCCTGATTAGCTTACATTTAAGAAAATGCGGAAGGTAGGTGATAACTCTGCCACTAGGATCATCTTCCTGTGCTGGTCTCAAGCCCAGATAAAAGAGGAGAGACACCTTTTAGGTAGATGATACAGTTAGTATAACCTATCGTATTCCCTTTGTCTTGTACTTCAACTTATCTATAATTCACACAGATGTTTTTGAATAGAGAGTATACCTCTGAGAAATACAATTTTTATTGTACATTTGCAATTTGTAATCAATTAAAAGACTCTTTATTTACCTCCACTATTTTAAACCCAGCTTATTTCTATTGCGTGTTGGTTATTTCATTGAATTTTTGTGTTATACATATTTATAGTAGTGCATTCAATAATTTAATTACGCATATAATACTATGGTAAATAGGAAAACGGAAGTGAGATTGTGTTGTTTGAATATGTTTTTATGGGCATATACTGCAAGTTGCATTTCGTGTATATATTCAAGAATAAAATGGACATGTACTTGCAAGATTAAGCTGCTTAAATATGTTTTATCATTGGTATGCATTTTAAGCGTCATTTTATGAGACTGGAATCTTTATATTATACGTTATTATTGGATATGTATATAAACAGATTAATTTGTTGTATATGACCTATGCTAAAAGGGAAATGTAATTAGCAATTCTTCAATAAAGCAAAGTAACATGCTAAAAGAAAGCCTTTTTTGCTTCAGCTTTATTTTCTTATAGTAGCACATTGAATTTTGGACCTAACTATAGAACTTTTAGATGAGTATAGTTCTTGAAGCACGTATGCTTGTTTATATCAAGGTGATGTTTCCTGCCGGATGACTGACAATATATTGAATTCGGTCTTACAACTGTCTTGGATTTTTAAGATATTCTGTAAATATATTCTTCTTATTTTCCTCGTGCAGAAAGTCAAACATTACATATTGACTTTATTTGTAGCCTTGCTAAGCGAAGGAGATTGCCCGACTCCCAAAATAAAAATGAATTCCTCTGAGTAATACCATGCGCAGTCATTCGTGAACGATTTTTATAGATTCGAAAGATGTTACTCAGTTTATAGTTTTATATAATTCTTCAGGCTCCCTAGATAAATATTTGGAAGCCTGCCGATGTAGTATTAGATTGTCATCGATTTCTTCCATCAGGAAATGGTTTGCATTCCGATAAACTTCTGTAAGAATTATATCCCGCTCTATCGCCTAAGTTCCTTATGTACTAAAAGCGGGCGTTGAGCACTATCTATATCTATCTATCTATCTCTCTGTCTATTTATTTATCTATCTATCTATTTATCTATCTATCTATCTTTCTATCTATCTGTCTGTCTATCTATCTGTCTATCTATCTATCTATCTATCTATCTATCTATCTATCTATCTATCTATCTATCTATCTATCTATCTATCTATCTATCTATCTATCTATCTATCTATCTATCTTATCTATCTATCTCCTGCTACATTATAGAGAGCTCTACTTCATCTATGCCCTTCCTTCCTTAACTCCTGAAAAGTAGCTTTTTTAGCAGGTTAGAGATTCAGTAATTACTAAAATAAATTTATATGCATTACCTAATATCTTATACTTACATTTTGTGAGTTGGCACGCGATAAAAATCTCATTACTTAAGAAGTATGACATTATTTGCTCGTGTTCCTCAGGATTTGTGCGCAATCCCGAATGGGTATACGTTGCATAGCTGTGTATGGCTTTTGGATGCATACCTTGTAAGAATTCCACTGCCCTCATCATCCGGAACTTGCTCTTGAGTATTGCTTCCCTGCAAGGTTAGTTGTTTTCAAATTAGATTTTTAATAACTATAATCATTAGCATATATATTTGCCACTATAAAGCATAATACTTTTGCGATCCTTCTTCTATAGGCTGAATAGTTTCCTTCTACGCCTATTAAGTTATGACACTTGAGCATGATATTACGGTTCTTACATAACATTGAATATCCAAGACCATTACAGAATTCTGTATGAAAATTCGCGTAATGGTAAGACTTCTCAATGCATTCACTCCGGGAGGGCATTATTATTATTATTATTATTATTATTATTATTATTATTTACTATTACTATTATTAATATTATTATTAATATGATCATTACAAATGTCATTGCCATTATCTCTGTCGTTATGATGATGATTATTACTTTTAATATTATTATTCATATTATTATTACCCTCAGCATCCTCACCAACATCGTTGTTGTTCTTCTTATTATTATTATTCTACAGTAGCACCTGTAAAATTCCATCTGTATCAATATGGAAGTGGAGGAGATCGCGTATTATATATACACATTGACATATCCGGTTATTTACGCCCCATTTTAACACAATTTGAAGATAGTCACTCAGCTGTATGCTTGTATTCGTTCGTTTGGGACTCACACATTAAAGGGATCGCCTTTACATAACCTGCCACGAGATCGTCATTCAAGCCTAAACTTGTTACTTAGGTCAGCGTCAGTCTGCCTCTATGCATGTGTATGACACAGTGAAAGTGCAGTTTCAAAAATAAACTTTGTATAAGAGGATTTTATCGGTTATCAGTTCTTGATGCTAAAGCTTTGAATTTGAAATGTGGGTGAATTCCAGCTTACTAGATTCGGTATCCACCCACTAGTCATATATTCACGTTCTATATGACTAAGTAATTTGGAGACGGTTGAATGGAAACTTAATATATCGTAGAATGATGCACATTGCATATTTTGGCATTTATAATACATACAAAATTACTTTTTCATTTTATTTTACATCCCAATCTCTATATGAAGAGCCACCTTTCAAAAATTGTCATTTCATCCCAATTCTCAATTTCCAAATATAAAGGTATCATTCCACATTCTTTCATCCGTTCTATCGTACTGCATATTCGGTTTATATATTATTCTTCTATCAATCCCTAATGGTTCCTTTCTATTTTTCATTTCATCCACTATCCCAATCATTATTGTATGATTATCGTAAAGCCATAGTCCATTCCAAATCAACAGTATTCCCACCGGAAGAGACAAATGACCCAAAAATCGAAGATCGCTCTCAGCACACTTCAGCTTCAAAATTTTAATAGTAAGACCGCCGCTTTGCAATCGGCTAAAAACCTCACGAAGATGCTTAGCGTAAGATTGGAAATCCAAAGAACACACAACCACATCATCCAAATAACGATACAGATACTGGAACATAATGTCAGAAAAAAGGTTATCTAATAATTTTGATAGATCCTGAGCACCTGTCACCAAACCAAATGGAATTCGATTAAACTCATAGAGTCACCATTGTATAGCAAAAGCCGTAAAATGCTTACTGTTCCGCTAAATGAATTTGATTTAAGGAATTCTTAAGGTCCAAAGTTGTAAAAAAATTATCCCCAGCAAAATGATGTGGAGCCGTATGAAGGTCAGGTACAGGAGTGAACTCAATCAAAATGTTCTTATTAAGCAGCCTATAGTCCACCACATGTCGAAGATAAGCCTACCCTTTGGGCACAAAAAATATTGGGCTACTGTAACGAGAATGAGACGGTCTAATGGTACCTTGATCCAACATTTCATTAATCTTGGATTTAAGAACATTCATCTTAGGAGGAGTTAAGCTAAACGGACATAACTTTACTGGAGACTCATCAGTAAGTCTAACATCATATTCAATCAAATTAATAAGACCAACGCTATCGGTGAACAATTTAGGAAATTCACTAAGAACTTCTTCCACCATACCCCCTGGTCAGCTGACAAATAGTTTCACCAGATTCCCAAAATTTTACACACGCTGAGCCTGAGTTACCCCGGAAAGGGCCTCAGAAACCTCATTAAGCGGAAGCTTCTTCGGTGAAAAGGCAAACTTAACTATTCCATCGGAAAAATCTAGCAGTAACCCCGTCCGAAACTTAAAGTCAACACCAAACACTACTGGAGCAGGTAGTTTTTTTCCAATAGCAAAAACGATTGTTTCCAAGTGAATTTGGGAAATCTCACAGAGTAGATAGCCCAACCATTGGGCTCACATATTTTGCCACCAATGCCCAAACACTTCACTTTCACGCCAATAGGCTCAGCACAATTCCGCTTAATATGAAGAACAGAAAGGTTGTGTCTATTAATGATGCTGAACTTCTCGAGTCTAACACAGCTCGTATCGCGATGCGCCCCAAAAACAATTCGTATATCAGGATTGGATAAATTAGATACTGCAACAACTTTCGGCTCTCGGCTGGAATTAACGAGAGCTGTACTGGAGCCCGCCGTCATAACTCACACTCCGGCGGACGTATTCCAACTGTGACGGAACCCCGACCAGAACGTGATTGCGCAATTCCAGGACAATGCCGAACTAAATGATCCGGGATGCCGCAATTATAGCACCAACGTCTACGTAAGACGCCATCAGCCGGAAGTGGATCAATCAATCCGGGCTGTCCGCCCACATCTCGAAAACCATCATACATACATTAATGGCAGGAATCAATATCTTTAAATCTGCAAGAGTCATTGGCCTGCATGAGAAAGCAAGTGCCGAGCATGTTGCGGCATTCACGCCGGAGACAGCCGTGACACATACCTCGGCCCATCATTAGTAACCATAAATAAATGCGAGTGCAAACGTACCATCACCACATAGAAAACGGTCCATCCAGTGATTGGGGTACCAAATAATAATCCCTCAAGTACAACCCACCAGGGGCGTACTACCGTAGGTATGCGTTTGGCGCACCCTGGGTCCCGACGCAACCCTGACTCCCTCGTGTTGGCAACCTCTAAATGGCGAGGGAGTCATTCTGTCCAAATACCCACCCACGTGTAGGAACAGAGCCGTGGAGGCCCGTTTCGGTAAAAAAAGGATATTCTAGATGGTTGAGAGTTGCGTATCTGAGCCTGGGCTTCTGTTTTTCAGTAACTGGGGAGGGTGTGCAACCTAATACACAGCTTTGGTCTCTGCTTCACCTAAACGGGAGGCTAAGGACTAACCCACCTCTAGTCAATCGACCAGGACAAGGTAATATGCCGAACTCCATGGTGAGTGGGACGGTGTGCCCAGTCTATCCGCTGAATAGCCCTGTCACCCCAGTGCGGTGACCCCATGTTGGGCTCCATGATGGGTGGGAGCACTGGGGGATGAATTTCTATATGTCTTTGTGTCATGCAAGAACAAAAACCTTGCTTATGTTAATTTAGGAAAAGAAGAAGTCGAGTCCTGTGGTCCTCGCTACTTGCTAATAGAACAAACGAAAGGAGAAAGTGTCCTTCGGTCAACCGTTTTGAAATTCAAAAGCGTATTGACCAATAGCTGGCTCTGCCACAATTGGTTGAGGCATGTTCCACTTCCCAGGCTGCCAAAATAGTTAAGGCCAACATGTTAGCCAACTTCTCCATGAAGGTCGAAGTAATAAGACGTTAAACTCCTCACGCGGTGTGATCACCACCCGCGCTCATGACACTGTGACATTCAAGAGAATATGGCGGATCAAGGCGAAAAATCTATCTACCGGGTTCAGCATAAAGTCAATGGAGAATTCATTACCCTGCTTCTTATTTTTGATCGGGTAGATCTCCCGCAAAGGATTAAGGCAGCGTATGCAGCCATCGAAGTTAGGCCTTATATACCTAAACCAATATGCAGAAACGTCTTTCAATTTAGAAGTTATCCTATCATATAGCATATGGCTATCCTACAGTGGAACATACGCGGAGTTAGATCACATTGGCCAGAGCTTGACTTGTTACTGTACCAGTATCAGCCTTTGATGGTATGCTTACAAGAGACAAAGCTCCGGCCCCAGGACACCGCTGCCATCAGGCAGTACTCCTCCGTTCGCTGTAATTTATCGCCGGAGGAGGGTGTCCGGCACATGGTGGCACTCTGATGCTTATCCGAGATGATATATTCGCCAAATCCCTACCCTTACAATCTGACATTGAGCCCGTCGCTATCATGATTAAGCTGCCGTCCGCCATTTTCACCATTTGTAATACATATTTACCTCCCTGCTGACCTCTCGCACACCAACCAAGAAGACTTAATTGCGCAGATACCTCCACCATTTCTGTTGGTAGGCTAAGGGAATACCCATCACCCACTTTGGGGCTCACCATGAGCATGTACGATAGGTACTGTAATCGCAAAATTCCTGGACAGTAACAAATTAGCTCTCTTTCTGACGCCTTTCACAGTTTCTCGTACCTTGATATAGCAATTCGTTCCCCTCCAGTTAACAATTCCCTTCAGTTGGAACATCATCTCTGATTTGCATTCTATTGACCACTTCCCATGACTTATTAGTCTCTTGACATATCCTGTATGTTCCACCCGTTTACCAAGCAGGCGATTCTATCAAACCAATGGGAACTGTATTCCCACTTGGCTGTCTTTAACTATAATGAGCACGACTCTGTGAACCATTTAGTCGACCACTTCACAGAGATTGTTCTTTCCTGTACTGAGTAATCCATTCCGCATTCCACTGGAACAACTCTCCGATTCTCGGTAACATGGTGAACCGACGAGTGCCAAAATGTAATTCCAGCTCGCAGGCGTGCTTCCTGGGTTTTCCAGGATCGCCCTACACTGAATAACGTTATAGACTATAAGAGAAAGCCTGCCAAATGTGGACAAGTTATTAAGGATAGCCAAAGTACGTCCTGGAGCAAGTTTGTTGTTTCCTTTAATAGACATTCCCCTTCCTCTGTCAGATGGGATAAGTTGAGGACTGTGGCCGGCAAATAGATGCATATGCCAATCACTGGTCTCAAAACAGCTGCCGGTGTTGTTGTTAATACATTTGACGTGGTTAACACTCTCACCCGTTCTTTCACTCAGGTGTCTAGTTCAGAAAATTATTCCCTGAGTTTCTTAGAGTTAAGAATAAGGTAAAACATCAAGGGCACTCCTTCCGTTCCGGAAACCTTCAGATTTATGACCGTCTTTTCACCATGCCGATGTTAGTCCAGGCACTTACAACTTCGCAGAATTCTGCGCTTGGTCCAGATGGCATATATACCCAAGTGTTGCTACATATTTCTTCTGATGGTAAGCCTGTTCTACTCGAGGTCTATAATCGGGTCCGGATTGACGCAACTTTTTTAGATAAATGGTTTAAGGCCATTGTTAGTCTAATATTAAACCTGACAAGGGTCGTCATCTTCCTTCCAGCTACCGTCCTATTTCTCACACCAGTTGCATTTGCAGGATAATGGAACGCTAACGTCGCAGATCATGATCGGCCTTCTTAAGAACTGTCAGATGGTTGGGATATTTTTTACCTCGAAAAAGCTTATGGTACGAGTTGGTGGGCAGATATATTACTGTCCCTCCATAACTGGGGTATATGTGGACGTCTACCGTTAATCATTCAAGAGTTTATGCGAAACCGCGTTTTCCAAGTGAGGGTCGGCTCGGGTTTTTCTAACCATTTTATTCAAGAGAACGGAATGTCGCAGGACTCAGTACTAAGCGTTACGCCGTATGCTATAGTGGTTAATTCCTTATCGCCATGTGTTCCCCCAGTTGTCACGTCCAGTTTATTCGTGGACTACTTTGCCATCTTCTGTATTTCGCAGCGTACACCGTTTTTGGAACGCCGTCTCCAGCGGTGTTTGTATAACCTTTATGATTAGAGATCGAAAACGGCTTTCATTTCTCATCTGAGAAGTACGTCTGCGTTAACTTCTGGCGTTGCAGGTGGCGAATGGCTCCCACTTCAACTCGGGCCAGATTTACTTCCTTTCGCAGATGAGGTGAGATTCCTGAGGCTGGTGTTTGATAGAAAACTATACGGATCACGACATATAGCACAGCCTAAAGCGCGGTGTGACCGTTCTCTGAATATTATATGGATACTAACAGGAAAACCTTGCGAAGCGGATTGGACAGTATTGATTCATCTTTATCGTGCAATTATTGGGCCAATATTGGACTGTGGGTGCATTGTTTATTCTTTAGCGCGACTATCTGTGCTCAGAGGATTAGACACAGTCCATAATCAGGGCATCCTTGTAGCACTTGGAGCTTTTCCAACTATCCCAGCTGTTAGCCTCTACACCGAATCGAGAGAACCCCCTCTGCGATGTCGACGTGAAGTCCTGCTAGCTCATTATAGCTGTGGGACTGAAGTGCATGCCTGGGCAACCAGCGTTCCAAGCGTTTTTCTCCCCCGAGTTGGACGAACGATATTGTCATAACTGTCTGAGTCCATGATCAGCAGGTTTTTGTTTCCGTGAGCATTCTCGGAAGCACAATATTGATATACCTAGGCTGCTTTCCAAGGGGGAGAGAATGTACCCTCCTTGGTCATGTGCTACCTCCCCTGTCGATCTCAGAATGACGGTGTAAAGGAAATCTGCTACATCTACGCCGGTTTATAGTATCAGTAGTTGCTTTTTTAGAATTTTATCAAAATAAAGTGGCCATGTATGTGTGTATCGGGCCGCGCCGTGGCCGAGTGGTTAGACCACTTGCCTCTCATCTAGACGGCCGGGGTTCGATCCCAAGCGACCGCATGTGAGATTTGTGGTGGAAAAAGTGGCGCTGGGGGGTTTTCTTCGGGTACTCCGGTTTTCCCCGCCATCGCATTCCACCGGTGCTCCATCATCATTCATGTATCATCAGTGTCACCGCCTGCGGTGCCATAAGTAGTTAAAGCGGGCGTTAAACACTACCAAACAAAATTATGTATGTATGTATGTATGTATGTATGTATGTGTGTATGTATGTAGTAAAAGCTCCGACAGTGTTGGATGTGCCTTTGTTACTGGGACCGAAACTTCTACATATAATATGCCTAGTAGCACACCCATTTATTCTGCCGAGCTGTATGTTATTTACCGAAGCCTTCCACATATTCGCCGTCGAAAATTAGGTGAATGCTTTATTGTTAGTGATTCACTTAGTGCATTTCAGAGTAATCGTGGGGTGTACAGTTACCATCCTGTAGTACAGCGTATCCAGGATACGCTCCACATTTTGCACACTTCTGGTGCTAACGTGGAGCGCGCATGGATTCCTGGACACGCTGTTTTACCGGGGAATGAATTGGCTGATTTGGCAGCGTAATCGGCAGTCACAGAGCCCAGTGGTGCTCTTACCAGTTTAACAATGGAAGATTTTGGAGTGGTTGTGCGGAGAGCGCTATTTTCGGGCTGGCATGCAGAGTGATCGTCTTTCCACGGCAACAGCAAGCTTAAAGAGATAAAGAAACTCCCTATCAACTGGGTAGCCTCCTCTCGCTTATCCCGCCAGGAGGAGGTAGTTTTGTATCGACTACGACTTAATCTTTGCATTTTTGTCCACAGCTAGCTTTTAAAGCACCATCCTGCTCCTGTCTGTGCGTTCTGTGGGGAGGCACAGTCAGTTCGTCATGTGTTGCTAGAGTGTGGTCACCTGGCACACACAAGCAGTGCCGTGACTGAGTGGTTAGACCATTCGCCTCTCACCTAGGCGGCCCGGGTTCGATCCCAAGCAACGGCATGTGAGGTTTGTGGTGGATAAAGTGGTGCAGGGTCGGTTTTCTCCGCGTTCTCCGGTTTCCCCGCCATCTCATTCCACCGGTGCTCTATCTTCAATCCATGTCTCACCGGTGTCATCGCCTGCGTTCCCAAGGTAGTAAAAGCGGTTGTTAAACACTATCAAACAGAAACTTGGCACACATTTATGGATATGCCGGCCTCTCTTGCCAAGATCCTGGCTTATCATCCAAGAGCAGTGGACAGAGTTAGCACAGGTTTCTTTCTTTAGTGTGTGATAGCTGTATGCCGTGATAATGAAGCACATTTTTAACGTTTATTTTAATCTTCTAGTTTTACAACTCTCGATTGTCCTTAATTTACAACATCGTTTTACTTGATTTTTTCTCTTTTTAGCTCTTTTAATGCCATTGCTTGATTTCCAGCTCTGGTTTCAGGGCTGGACAGTCATTTTGCCGATGTTGTATACTCCTTTTAGCTCACCTTTTACCTGTGTTTTATTTTTAAATGCTGTTTCATTACTGGTTATGGCCTGGATTTTATCCTAAGGGCGCTAATGGGCTCGGCAGTTGAGCGCCCTTAAACATCGTTATCATCATCATCCCTCATCGGGGCAGAATATGTAAACATTTCTGAATGAAAGACCGCTATAACACTATCTAACGACCTAGTCCCCTGTAACAACGTCAAAGCTGGCACCGACAACTTCGTACTGACTGCGTCAAAAAGCGAGACCCTATACAGCCGAGCTTTATCTACAATCCTCACCGAAAATGCCAAAAATCCAACAAAGAAGCACAATGCCTAACATCAAAAGCAGGAGAATTTTGTGCTAAATCGTATAACGGGTGTTCCAAATTAATGTGCGAAAAAGCCGACACCCCAACATTAAAAATTGCTTTAATCCCAGTCGCCAAATCCCCTGATACCTACACAACATTTACGCTACCTCAATAATAACATTTTAAAAACCTCCGCTGGTGCTCCAAAGTTGCGCTCGACATAACTCCTACTCTGACACCTGAGCACTTTGGGAAAATGCGGAATTAAATGTTCTAATCAGAATGTGATGCAATTCCATAGAGATAAATATCTTAACTTGACACTGTGGACAACTTTCTCCAAAATATTCTGTAATTCAGTATTGATCAACTTCCGCTTTTCCAGGATTTTCTGAACTAGATCAGATTTGGGCGACAAGACACAAATGGGCTAGCCTCAATTCCCCTCAAGGACTCCGAAATACTTAGAACTTCCAATGAAGATGGGAACATAACACTCCGTACAGCCACTTCAGAAAGTACCTCTGCCTTATGCAACCCCTTCCATGCCCGAGAAAACATCATATCAAAAAAATCTTACCTCAAAGACTGAAATATATATAAAGCAACCAATTAAATAGCCAGAAATATTCTTCCAAATTCCTCAGATAACCTCGCTCTGGTACCCAATTGTGCCGCCGCATCACTGTACACAAAGTACACTACGGTGAAGGTGTTTCGAATATAGATAACTTCGTGGTACTTTCACAAAGTAGGTTCAAAACAAACAAACAGCATCTATGAAAAAGGGAAGACAGCCAAACGAAAAGGTTCAGCTTCAATAAAGAACCAGTCACTGGCTCCAAACGGAATTAAGTATGTTGTTACAATCTTACGATCTGGCTGAAATAAATAATTGCACACAAAATAATGCATCAAAGAGCAACAATAAAACAATGTCCCTTTTGAACAATAATTCCCCTTAGATAAGACCCAATTACCAACCCAGGAACTAGGTGAGCATCAAAGGCAGTATTTTCCACATAGCATTGAACTCTGTCTCCATTCTCAAAAAGAAAGAAAAAAAAATCAAGCAATTATAATATGAAGCCTTGTAAAGAACTAATGTTGTATTCTATACGTCTATACAAACTAAATACACGCGCATATATATATATGTGTGTGTGTGTGTGTGTGTGTGTGTGTGTGTGTGTGTGTGTGTGTGTCCTTTCATTCTACTTTAATAGCAAAAACGACAGAAAATACACCCCCAAAAAGTGAGCAAGAAATCTATACTAAATTCATTAGAATAATTAAATACCCAAAATGTTCCTATCCCTTTAGGTATAATCAACTCATTTATTTAACAGTAATTAACAAGTTGCAATGAAATCACATGGTCCAGCTAAAAAAAAATTGCTTCACTTTATTTCCATTCAATAATTAATGAGAGCAAAGGTTTGCAGCTAAATGTCTGCAAATATGTCATTCGTAACAGAATAGTTCCTCTGCTGGGACACCAAAATAATTAGAAAAGTGCAACGGGCCGGTATAGTTAAGCTGAGAAAAAAATACCAATGAAAAACAATAAATCAAATGCTAATACCAGAGACAAATAGTTCGAAAAACAAACTATCAAGAAGTACTAAAACACACACAAAGATTTGTGGTGGACAAAGTGGTGCAGGGGTGGGTTTTCTCTGTGTTCTCCGGTTTCCCCCGCCATCACATTCCTTAGGTGCTCCATCTTCATTCCATATATCATCAGTGTCATCGCCTCCACTGTCATTTGTAGTAAACGCGAGAGTAAAAATCTATCAAAAAACAACACACACACACACACACACACACACACACACACACACAAGCATATTCCACCCAAAAAGGTTATTGTTACGACAAGAATATAAATCCAATCCCAATCAAGAAGAAGTAAGCCACACACAGTGATCTAGAATAGCCCTCAGCAGACAAAGTCTCAAAAACGAAGAAAATTAAACCCCACAATACAACCCTAAATCAGACCCAATAATGAACCGATAAATGTAAAGACCCAAGTATTCCCAAGTTAAATCCCCTGCAACGGCTGTAAACTGGTAAAAGAACTATTTCTGTCTAACATATGAATTATTGAAAACATGTAATATGTAAGTGAAGAATCGCACAATACACGTACATAAAATAAATAAAGCAAATAGAAAAAACATTCACAAATTTGAGAGCACTTTCGTCAAAAAATCATTGCTTAACTTTTCCTTTCTCCTTTTTGTTTTATCCTTACTGTCCCAGTTATTAGTATCTAAAATAAAATAAGCTCAAGCCACAATTTAGAATATTGGAGTATATCTAAATTCCATCAGAACAGAAACGAAGTCGATATGTATACATGATATGCACAATCGTAAATGTCAGTTCATGATCCTTCTTACACATTGTTGCTTTGTTCCACAGCCTTATGTCAACATCCACTACAAAACCTCAACGTCCATAACTTAGCATCTGTTTTGCGCCCTCATTATCCTCAACGTACCATCTATATTAGCGGCAATTCCTTTTTGGCATGTCGTTTCTAACAGCATCTCCGCCTTTTATATCTTCATCTCCTCCATCCAATTCTCTTTACCTTAAAGTTCTCTCGTAACAACAAGAGAGTCCATGCTTTAGTCTGTGTCAAATTTATTATTCTTTGTTTTGATCAGTTTTGCCTCTATTGGCCTTACTTTTTCGATCAAGGTTCTTTTTTTGCCTACTACATTTATTTACATTAGCTTTTCTGTTACTCATTTTCAATATCCCGTTAACTTTGGCCTTTGGTTTTAGGAGAGCTTATACTTTTAGAGGTTAAGCATATATACTTACATACTCGTACCTGGAGAGCAGTGGCGATTTGTGGTCAGTAATTTAGGTTATCGTTTTTCTTAGTCTATAAAATTTAGTCATCCCTCGTTATACGCGATCTCATTTTATGCGTTTTCGCTTACAGCGGTTTTGAAATAAAATGCTGATTTTAACACTGTGTAAATGACATAAATAGATGCATCTGTTTAAAACTCATTAAAATAGTCCATATCACATTCACTTTATGTGTCTTTACGTGATAATTCACGAGAACCAATTACTTGCGTAATACGAGGGACGCCTGTAGAGTAACAATACTAAATGTTAGCTCCAGTCGACGAGATTTCCTCGGAAATAGTTCCATAACAGCTTGCGTGACATTTTCATAAATATCCTTCCGAAGTGTACAAAGTATGAACATTATTGAAGAGAGCATAATCTTTCTTGATCCATTGTAGATCTACAGTGAGATTTTACTCGATTTCAAGTGGGAAATGGCCGTTCAACAGAAGCTGTAGTTGCTGGTACAGTTAGAACTCGACAAACTAATTTGTAAACTTTAGGCACAGGCAACACCAGATCTCCTTCGTTCATAATTTTCACTATGTCACCAACTAACTTTCCTTCAAAACCTTTATCTTCAGAAGAGTACACGCCACTAAGTTCATTTTTTAGACGTACCGAATCAAAATTTGAGCCATAGGTGTCCAACAATTTTGAGTAACAGTTATCAGAAAAAGACGTTCTGTAATTCTTGAATTTTGAGGTATCAAGGAGAGCAAACAAATGAAAACTTTCATAGTCAGAAAACCTATTCTGTATTTGATAGAGCACATTATCCAAAATTGCATAGAATATCCTCCTGCACATAAGTTCAGTAACTTCACTTGGTTCATTGTTCTTATCTTTCTTTTGTGTATGTTCAGATATCACTTCAGTAGAAATGCTTCGTCAAATGTTTTGGAAACCTTCTCTTCTTAGCGCTTCTAAAGTGTTTTTAGCCTGGATTACTTTTGAATGGTAATAAGCAATATCCGTAGGCTTGTCTTGTAATATGCAGAAGAGAACGTCGGTATGAGCAAATATTGCCGAAAATGTTTTGAGTTGGAAGACAGTATCCAACCGAATCAAAGAATAAAGAAAACCTTATGCTTTAACCAATGTTATCATGTTTCCTAATCAACGTTATTTTCTGGTTCTGTCATGAATTCAAAGAATAAAATGAGGTTATCTCTTGTTGCTGTTGTACAGTGTTGACAAGTCGTGAATTGAAGTTCTAGCGTGTTGGAGCTGCTTTTGTTAGCTTTTTATTCATAAAAGCTTGCAAAGCTCCCATTCTTTTAGTGAAACGAGAAAAGAAATTAGAGCCCTGATAGAGTTTGAAAAAAAAATCTGCACTTATCAATGCACATAGCTGCCTGTTGCAGAACCAAATTCAGAATGTGACAGTAGCAGTGAACAAATAATGTTTGTGAAAATGCCTCGATTGCAGACCATAATTGGCCAGACATTACGGCCACACCGTCATATGTCTGAGCAACAGGTTTCTTACAAATATTAAATTCTTTAACTGTTGTAAGTACATGGTTGTAAAGTGCCTCAGCAGATCTGTCTGCACTGACATCTGTAAAGCCCATGAACCTTTCTCGAACTTCCCCCGATTTGTCCACATAGCGTAAAATGGTATAGAGTTAGGATTTGTTCACTATGTCTGAGCACTCGTCTAGGAAAATAGCCACAAAATTAGTGCGTGCAAGTTCTTTTGGTATGCAGTTAACAAAAACACCCCTAAAAGCTTCGATTAAATCATTCTGAATGGATGACGAATTACCCCGGAAAATTGATCATACTTACTGTGTAAATCCAATGTTTCTACGTGATTGCCTCTATTAAAGGAACTTTCTGACTCGTCGTGTCTTCTAAAAGCTAATTCCTGCTTTCCTAAGTGACAAACAACATCACTGAGTCTACTCAACACTTCTCTGTTCTTTTTTACCATTTCATTATGCTTTGAAATTTGTAATGATTTCTGAGCATTTAGTTGCAGGTCTACTCGTGTACTGCCAACATTACAAAGAATGAATGCACAAAATATGTGATTTTTTGTTTTTTCATGCTTACTTAATGAGCCAGTTAGAGAAACTATATTGTCGAATCCTTCTTGAGACATGTGGTACCGCTTTTGTCGATACTAAAAAGAAGACATGGCCAGTGATAGAGTTTGTTTAATTTGAGGCATGCTAATGCAGAAATGGCTGTTATACGCTATTTTTCTCTCTTGACATTTTGCAATCAGACCTGGTAGTTTGGGAGTGGGCCTGCCGTTGTTTTTTATTTTAAGTTTTTCAGAAAATTCAAAATTCCGAAATCCAGTCTTTAACACACGTTCTACTACACAGTCACAAGAACCACTAGCTTCAGTAGCACTTACATCGGTCATTTTTACAAATACTTACAAACAAAACACACTAATACAGACTAAAAACGATTGTCAATCGCAAAATTTAGCTATGCATTTCGACAGCTAACGGCTGGCAATTAAACTTTCTTTCCCCTCGCCTCTCTAGTGGAGAATTGGGAGTGCCTGGCTATCGCTTCAACTTACGATGGAGTAGATGCGCATGCACACCAGTGATGGCTCCTCCTAAAGCGGAGAATGTTGGGAACATGGTTATCATTTTAACTTGCGGTGAGGTAGATGTACGCGCACAACATTGAAAAAAAAAAAAAAAAAAAAATTAACCGCACAAACTTGCATTCATTTCGTGTTTAATTGAAGTGACATACAAAAATTACGATTATTTTGCATGTTTATTGAGAGTCGTTTTGAACCCCCACAAGTTTAGTACACCGGGTGTATTCGGTGTATAGGAGAATTCGCCACTACTGGAGAGTAAACTTTTCCTCCCCTATTAGTTATATAGTCTGTTACTAGAAAAACTGGTTGGTAGAGGTGCATTTTCTGAAAATTTATCTACTGAACCTGCTACTACGTGTACAGCTTCAGGAAGGGGGTGAACTATCCTCCCAAATCTTGTTTGCCTAGTAAGGCATCTTTCAACCACTGGTCAAGTAAGCGAAGAGCCCTACCACTTGAAAGAAAATGAAAATAAATGAAACAAGGCTCTGCTTTGTTACTACAGCGTCACAGACAAAAACAAGACTAGAAACATTCAAACTCGACATTGCAGACTTTGAAACTCGAAAGCACTTTTCGTCAGCATTAAATTGCAGGAAATGGGTGGAGGACACTGCCGGTACGTTACAACGCACTTGTTCACCGGAAACTGATTCTCCACTAGGAATTTGCAGCGCAAGCATTAACGAAACACAGTATTGAAGATTCCCTCTATATACCTATTTCCTAAAACTAGTGAAGTGACATTCTATTGGAACTGAGCACCTAATCCTTTATTACTTCTGAACCCCACAGAGTTGTTCCCGTTTTCTCTTACCATAACAAAGAAAGAGGAACATAAATGCAGTGGTGTCTTATAAATAATAATTAATTTGAGTCACTCCTAACAGTCAACCCTGGTTTTATGTATACTCACGTGCGCAAATCAGACACAAAACAGACTTCGTAGGTTTAACACTTAGTAAGAGCACACTTTCAACTTTTTCTAAAGATTGCAGTTACGGAGTTTTCCGGCTCTGGAGAGAATACAATGAGCCGTCGCAGAACTCTCGGCTGTCAAGCAGTTGCTTGAAGTTTCCTATAATGTTGGGACGAATTAGATATCTCTACTTGCCATTATGTGGCACTTTTTAAAATGAATGGATAAAACGGTTAGTATCTGAACATGATGGATATACAATTCGTCATTAAGTATCATTTTATCACAGTTTTAAGTTGTAAAAAGAAGGAATCTCACTCCTGGCATACAAATGTCTCTCTCTCTCGCTCTCCGTACTCTCTCTCTCATATGGAATGTATGTTTTAGTAATTAATGTTACCGAATAAAATTTCTTCACGTTTGTTACGCCAATTTTAAATATTTTATAGTGTCATCACACACAAATTATAATTTCGGTTCTACAGCAGTTTATCCCAACTTGAATGTTTCAATTAACGAAATACTTTTTAGTGTATTTCAACAACAATTTATTTAAATACTGCGGCAGTTGCTGCACTGGAACTTCACTTACTAGTAACTTATTTTAATATCATCCAAAAATGCGGTTTACTGTCTTCATCTTCAGCGTTTTATGACTGAGGGAAATTGAATATGTATTCCTTCATATGCTGGGCATCCAAGTAGGATCTTCTGGTATCACCGTTAGGATCTTCGGGTACACTATTTGTTCCTCGCATTAAAGTGTATAATATTTCTCATACCTGACTCTTTAGGCAGGCTAATGTACCTTATCAGTGTGAATTTGGGTTAATGATGTAATGGTCTGTGGTCCATAAATGGTTTACCAACGCTGAATTTTTCCAGTTGTCTGTTCGTTATAAGTCTGAAATGTACTTTCTTTCTGGTTTCAATAATTTGTGGGTTTTTTTTTCTACTGCATACACCAGTTTACAATTTGCACAATATTTGGTAAATATCTGACATATGCTCCTGTGCAATTTTATATTTAACTGGATAAGCAAGTCAGTTCTATATATTATAATCGCTCTGTGAAGCTAGATTTATGTTCTATTTCCGAAGATTGTATTGAATATTGGTTTAGAGGAGAATACTAAGTAAATTTTACACCTTGCAATTTTGGTTCTCGTAAACGAATGTCCTGCTTTCGCTGATGCTTCGGAGTTTCTGAAACTTCTGGATTCTTTTGTGGATTATATTACTTTTAATCAATTGGTTAAGCTACATGGAAGGTCCAGTCATGTTCTTGTTGAAGCTTCTGTTTGCTGAGGGGAAGTTTGACCAGTCAGTGGAAAGACTTTTGAACATGGAGTGTTGGTGAGTTTTCAAGTTAAAGCTGTTACTCTCAGTGCAATTGTCTGTAAGTGTGGGTTTTCTGCAGACGCCAAATGAGAGATTGTTTTGTTTCCGCAAAACTTTCTGCACCAAGTATGGAAAATACCATTTAAACAACGAAAATAGATCCATAATATAGGCCTAAAAACGACAATTGGGTTTTAGGAGTAAGTATAAGCATCACTTTAATGGAACAATGAACAATATAAAACAACGAAAACAGTTTAGCTATATTGGATTTGATAAGAGCTGACATTTTTAAGAAACTGTTATATTTCTTGTCGAACGTTGTCAGAAACTAGATCACTAGGACACACCTCAAACCACTAGTAAACATTGTAGGCTTTTATGCATGATGCAGTCCATGGACTGACATATATTCATTTAATTGTTTGCATGCACTAGGAGGGTTTCTGATATACCTATCTTTTCTTTGTAGAAGTTGAGTAACACAAGCAAATGTATAGTACACAGTTGACATACTACTACACTGAAATAAACATGGGTTTTCAATATTTGTATGAACTGTCTTTCAGCATAATACATTTATCCATTCAAGGAAAATGATTTTTAAACTATTTTCTGGGTCTAATTTCACAACCATATGGTTCACTAGTAGTCACATATTTTAAGTGCATTGGGAGTTATTGTGGCTCCATATCAGTGCGTGTAACGTATTGCAGAGATCGCATAATACTGTCGTAAACCCTTGTCACGACTTATCTGAAGAAATCCAAAACTGTTCGAGTAGGCTCAGCTTACCTATTGCTACAGAACACTAACCTCAAGTGAAAGCATTAAGAAGTCAATTGTTGGAGAGGGAATATCAATGCTGCCGTAATTTACCTCATAAGGGAAAGGGTCGCCTTGCTTAAAAGGTATATTCCTGGCAATAGGTCAATCGGCATGCCAACTAAATGATATCAGCAGCAGAAACTGTAGCACCACAATAACGACAGATAAGTTATGTCTACTACGTTCTTTCCTGTAAGACAGAAACAGCTGCCGGGATTTCTATAGCGAGATTGAAACCCTTGGATACTTGGACGCTGCCGTTCCGCGATAGTTTTTTTTTTTTTTTTTTTTTTTTGGTAGTGTTTAACGCCCGCTTTAACTACTAATGGCACCGCAGGCGGAATCCGCGATACTTAAATGAACACTCGTCACCATAAAATTTTAGGACCCTGGTTGCCAAAGCACTGACAAAACATTATCAGTCTACGAAGAAGTTTATAAGATAATGTCTGTTGGATCTTTTCGCAAAGTAGATATGTCTGTCATTACACTAAGTTTGTCTTCCGGTACATTATCGACTGAAGAACAAGAGTCAGATGAATAACCACGGCCAGGAAAATGTGGGCTGCGTTTATGGAAAGTGTAGAATATGTGAGCCTACAATTGTTCTATATTATAAGGAATACCATAACAACATCCATCAAGTAATTGGACATATGGTCATAGCTAGAGGCACGATACCTTGACAGTTGTTGAACTTCAGTAGGCAATTTGGTATTCATAAAACCCTACTACAAGAAAAGTTGCTGATAGCAAAAAATCGTCTTATATTTTCAGTGGCTCGCATAAGTGGCTCACTTTCATATAGTCAGCATTTAATTCGGAATTTTAAGCGACTCACTGTGTGAGAAAGTCAGGCCTGCTCAAATTTGCCCAGAATTAGAATATGTCATTTGGTGAGTAGCAATAATTTTGTGGAGCATTTATCTTATTAAATAAGTAATAGAAGATAATGCAGCTGTCATTTTGAATGGTTTAAAGCAATCATTTGCGTTCTGCCACCATATAATTCAGAATGTATATAACCATAATTGATATAAAAAATAAAACATGGCGTGTTATTTGTGGACGCTCTTTAACTGCTGTGGTTCTCATCGTCCCATTCTAAACTGGACGTGAAAGACCGCGTAATTTTGCTCCGAGGCCTCTCTATCAGGCTTGAGATTCTTTTACGTGTCGTAAATCTACGACACGGGACCAACGGCTTTACTTCCCTTCCGAAGGAAGCCATGCTAAGGATTTTTACACCCGGGTCCTGCGCCGGCTTTGAACCCGCGGCCTTGGATATATGAAGTCAGCATGGTAACCATTACACCACGGAGGATGACTATAATTGATATAGAATTCTTAGTTGGCTCATTGACCATTTTCTTAGTTAATGTATGTCATTAACCGAATAGCAATAATTTTAGGACCTATATTGCCATCATTTATTTCGAAGTTATAAACTCTTACAGGAAAGAGACTTTTCATGATTTTCTAGTGAGTGATCTCAGTTGGTGTCACCACTCTCTTTGTTGTGATTGTGCTTCGTATTATTCGTAAAGCATTAGCCTTGAGTAAATAATATTTTATTGTAGGTATTACGGTTTTTGTTTTATTTGTTGTTGTTTTTTATTTTTTTGGGCTGTTATTCTAGCCTCGGCTAAGTGCAGGGTTGATTTTGGTGGTTTTATTACCAAATTTGGCGCATTGACAATAGTTGGTGAGTGCCTGTAATATATTCATTGACGAGTTCGCATTTCTTAGGTGAGAGTTATGAAAATATTGCTCCATTGTTGTTTTACTTGCCATACCCTTGGTAATAAAACTGTACGAACAGATTCCCTGGTTAATTTGTTTTCTTTGTTTTCTGGTAAAATACTTCAAGATTGCCTCAGGGTGGCACATCCTATCTTGTGCCAAGTCCAGTGGCTCACTATTATCAAAATATTAATTTAAATTCTAAAATTTCACCTTTATAACAAAATGCTCTCTTTCCTGCCGTCGTCCATGATATAAGGCTAACATGCTTGTCTTTGGTTGCCAAGGTTACGGGTTCAAACCCGCCGGGGATTAATAAATTCTTTTGGGAAAATAGTGGATGTAAAAATGATACGGTTTTGAGCTATAAATTGAATTGCAATTCATTTTGTAAAAATACTTACATTGTTTTTTTCGGAAGAGAGGTAAAATAAGCGGTGCCATGTTGCAGAATTGATGGCACGAGTAAGAACCTCAAGAGTGAAAGACGCGTCAAAGCAAAATGTCCGTGTTTCCATGCCCAATATGGAAGAAACATCGTAGTTAAAGAGCCTTAATAAATTAAAGTTAAATTTACGTTCTCCGCTTTTCTGTCCGTGGCGATTAGCACTTAACAGCCTTACGGTGGGTGCCGGCAAGTGTATCCTGTTGAATAGAGCCAGCCATTGGCTTCTTGCAGACCAGTAGCGCGTGACAAACACAATAGTCGTATAAACAAACCCCGTTATGTCATTTCCCTTCTGTTTGAGTAATACAATTCTGGAAGCTTCCCGTCCGCAGTGTCTCATATCTTCAACAACTAGAGCTTTCGGAGTCTGGGCTACTGGACGTATATGAATGGCCTACGTTTATCCGGACAACAGTCAGGAGGTGAATAGCCAACACAGTTAATAAGTGGACATTTAACCCTCTCATGTGTGCATTTATTAAATAATGTTAAATAATTTATAATACAAAGTTTTGCAGTATTTGGGCTCTTATAAAGCATTGGAGATTTTTTTTTCAATTTTTATTACATTATAAACAAAGTAACACTTTGTCCTGTCTAGTGCACTCCATGCAGCTATGTAGTGATTACACACATTTGAACACTTTTATTTCCTAACATGGAAATGTTCAAAACAGTCAGGACAAAGTGATTCTCTGCACTTTATACTCATGCATTTTTTATTTCTTTTGCATTCATCATCATGGCACCGATTAGCATTCTTAATTTCCATAAGTTTCGGCCAATGGTTTGCCTCGTGATATCTTATCTCTGGCGGCGGTGGAGTGGGGCTTGGACGACCCCTATTACCTGTATTATTTACAGACCCCAGATAAATAACAGCCCTTGCTACTGAAGTCTTGAAATCCGAAAGAGGCACTGTATTTCCTGCTTGTCTATATAGAAACCAACTGTTGACCACTGTCACATCCAGGAAATGGAAGGACACTAGCAGATACCACCTCGTATTTCGACGGCAATGTGGATATAGGGCAACACATTGATCCATAAGATCTACTCCTCCCATACTCTTGTTATAAAACTGAACTGCAAATGGCCGAGGAATTCCGATTGTTGCCCTATCTTATTTACTCCAGCGCTGGGCAAGATGTTGAGGCTGTGCTCTTGCACTTGTTGAAGCCATATGAACTGAAGAGTTGTCCATCCATTTTGTAATGGTAATATAGTTCTCATTTGTTACTGAGACAAATGAGCCCTGCCTTTCTTTTTCAGCTCTTCGTCAGAGGGCAGTAACAACTGAGATCCTTGAAGCCTTTTACTGCGACAGGTTCAAGTGCCATAGATACCTCGATTATGCAGTTCTTCAAGTAGGGCACAGTGGTGAATAAATTGTCAAGAAACACCTTGTGATTTTTTGCTGTACAGGATCCTGAAATCCCAACTCGAACCCACACTTTCAAACCCCATGGCTTAGGCTTTTTTGGAATGCACTGCATCGTGCTGCGCCCTTTGAAGGGATTATCTGCTCGTCAACTCACTGACATTCTTCTGGATCAGCTGCCATCGAGAATACGCTTTTCAAATGCTGCAGCACTGGGCGGATCTGAAAAGACGATCTGTGTTGTTGGGATCCCAAGTAGTGTTATTAGCAAAATGCAAAAATCGCATAATCATTTCAAAACGATTAATAGGCATTGCATCAGTGATCAAGTCCATTCTTAATCCTGGCTCTGAGGACCAATATGATCTTATTCTTGGATACTTCATGTAAGACATTACAAAATTAAAGCCCAACATTTTTTCAGCTCTGGTTCCGTGAAATAATAATTTTATTTTCCATTTTGATTGCATATAAATTTGTTTGATATACAATATGTTGCAAAATTTCAGGGGAAAGAAATGAGAGGAAAAAATCTATTGGATTTTCTCCCTTTTATTTGACTTTCTATTCTCCCAAAAATCGCGGCATAGCACCAGACAATTTACTGCCAGTTTTGGTCCATGAATAAACGGTCTTACTTTTGCTCTGAGAAGTTGAAGCAGAATTTTCAACATTATGTTTAGTGGCCGAATTATCTGGCTGGTTACCCTTTTGCTCCTCTTCTTCCTCAGAGCTGGACTCAGAAAAGATTGTGCGGGTATACACTGCTTCACTATCATCTGCAATGGTGCAGTCTGAATCAGGTAATTCTTCTGTTATGTTCTAAGGCAAAGAAAAGCAGTAGCTGTACACCTTAATAGTCTCAATAACTTTTATCAGCATAAAGTTGCATAACTGAAATCTAAAATCAAATATAGTACATCTACAGCAATATAACGTCTGGAAGATCACTACAAATGACAAACAGGCTAACACATAAAATAAGTATGTGTAACCATGTGTACATGATATATTTCATGATATAAACACAATATGAAGGTTTATGAATCCTTATTTGATACTAACACAATTATAGAGTCCATGGAGCACAAAAATAATTTTTACCATGTCATTCCTAGCACCGTAAAAGCATTTTGGTGATATTCTCATGCCATCAGCACTTCCTTGCTTTCTGTCCACCATTTTACTGCACACTGTTCCATACGAATTGCATTTGCTGCTACAGTGTTTCTTTTCTTGGCGTGGAGATGGCAGAACAGTGGAGAACAGAGGATGTCCACTGGAGTGAACCGCATGCATCATATAACTCAAATACAACAAACTACAGCTGGAATGTTAACCAATAATAGCTGTCCACTGTAGTGGGCGTGATGCATGAGAGGGGACTGTAAAATGGGTGCGGTTGTCAGCGCAGAGTGCACTTACGTTGCGCATTTTGACTGAGTGAGTCATCTATGATTCTATCGCCGGATGTTTGTAATGTGTACCGAGTGCGTGACGCTAGTGGGTCAAGTGTAGTAGTATTACATTGATTGTCTTTGTGTTAAATAAATTGTGTTTAGCAGTAACTGTAGTTTCCACTTGTCATGTTGGATCTAGAAATGAGATTAAGAAGCCAAGATGGAGAAAATGCTTTAGAAATTATTAGTTAAGTCAGTGAAGAAGTAGGCCAAAATGGAACCGGGATGGAGAAGCTGGAGACTAAAAGTGAATCTGGAATGAATCAGCTTGAGCTGAAAATAGAATCCGAGAAGGAGCATATAGATCCAAAAATGCAGTCCGGAATGGAAGAAATAAACACTGATGAAACACTGTAATGGAAAAAAATAGAAAAGATCAAGGAGGAGATTGGGCTATCCACCAAAATTGACGAGCAACTGACCTATGAAGAAAAAAGTAGAGGAGCTAGGCGGGATTATGAAAGCGCTCACAAAAAGCGAAAGGACCTCGGTGTACGCATTGACGCCTAAAAGATTTCGGGGACTGGTTAACGTCCTGGAAGGAAAAGTTGATGATAGTTCCTAGGAACTGAACGCTATTCTGAAGTAATTGCTCGAGGGAGACTTGGAGATTTTAAGGCCGAGGCGCCATGATGCGACACAACATCCGTGCTCGTTAAGCATCCCGGATACGATGGAACTTCCACCTTTAAAGTCTTACGCCGGCAGTTCGCCGCCACTACCGACTAAGCCCACAAGTCAGAAGAGGAGGAAACCGCATAGCTGATAGCCACTTTTTAAGGATGAGAGGCAGACATTTTCATTGCGATTCTGACGTCGACATTGCCCGGTTACATCTGAGAAGACCTCGAAAATCGGTTGGAGAGTAACTGCTTGGCCGCAGCCTATCTCAGGCAAGGCAGCAACAATCAGGTAAATTCGCCTTGGCCATGAAACACTTAATGAAGCTCTGGCAAACCTCCCATCCAGTTACGTCTCTCTCGAAGCCACCTACTGCATTGTCGACAGGGTGCGCAATGACGAAATACGCCAATGCTCGGGAACTACAAGAACACGGACTAGGCTCCAACAGCAGGTGGATCAGGAATATCCGATACAGGAGGGGGGCAGAAACTAAACCAAGGAACGTCGGTGAAACATCTTCCAGAAGTTCTTTGTTCAGCGCTGGCCAGCCAGTAACCCTAGTAAGGGAAAATTCACACTAAACAGCCGAACCGCAGAGAATACTGGAGGCTAACATAACAGCTACTGCCGCCATGGAGTCAAAATATTCGTTGCTAGAGAATAAATTCAGGGACGTAAACGAAAACCTTGTTGTGATACTTGCTATGGACGTTGCTGGGCAGGACACCTAGTAATGGGATACACTTATCCAAGCCGTCCATCGTTAAGCGATATGATGCGAGTGCGACAGGCCAGGACACCTAGTCAAGGAATGTTTCACAATCAAGCCGACGAGAAGGTGGGAAACAAATAAGTCACGGCGTGTGAGTGGCACATCGGAGTTGTCATTGCTATCCCCCGGCGTGACATATTATACCTTAAACGCAGGAATGGAAGACAGCCTTGTCGCCAATGGTTGGATACGAGGGAAGCTGTGGCGAATACTAATGTTGACATATGCAGCTGAGATCCTAATTAGATCTGACATGGCGGAGGAATTGCCTTCAAGGAAACCAAATTGATATTATCAGATATTGCCGGCATTGGGCAACACCTTTCAGGTGGAAAAGAAAGTCTTACTATAGTTGACCCTTGGACGGAATAACATGAATCTGTGGATCTTCTTCGCGAGAGTGGCTGAGGATGTGATATTGGGACCAGATGACCCTAGAACCCACGATGATACGGTCGATGTCTGCAGGACATGGTGGAGACAAGATAGTACTCCGAAGCTTCAGTGGGCATCCTTGATCTCGTGTTTCGCCTACACGATGTTCACAAAGCATTCGTCAACATATCAAGGAAGCAATAGAGCTGATGGAAAACCGTTATTACTGCCAAAGCAACAGCGAAGGTTTCCGGCAGGGGAATCTGTTTAAGTTTTATCGCCCTACCCGGTCAAAAGGGGGTTGTCCCAGACGTCAACATTCATTGCAAGGACCGCACCGGGTGGTGAAGATGATCAATTATGTATTTGCCGGATCTAGAGGTTGCTCCGATGGAGGATGTTAGTCGTACACCTAGCTTGCCTATGACGGAGCTGGTCGGGGAACTAGCCCTGAAGAGGGAGACGTGTAACCGTGGCGCTAAGTACCTCCTGACCTGACAATGACTGACGGCGACCCGTACCCGACTGAAAAGGCGTGACCACTGTTCGACTGGCTCCTCGCAGATCAGAAGTGTGACAGATACAATAGTGACACAAACAAAGCCTATTATGACACTTCCCTTCAGTTTGATCATTACAATTGTGCCAGCGTCTCTTGTGCAATATCTCGTATCTGGGATAACTATCTTACATAACGGTTTCTGGACTACTGGACTTAAACAAGCGGCCGACAAATACAGAGTTGACAGCGAAGAGGATATTTCAGTCAGGAAGTGAGGAGTGGATACAATGAATAAGCGTATTCAGTTTTTTGGACAGTGCAGCGTACACTTCGGTTGAGATTTGTGACTTAATTATTCAGTCATGATTTGATTCGGTGAATCAGATTTATTGTGTGCCAAGTGGGTTACGTTAATGATTTCGGTACGTAATGTGTTAAGGAGTCTGTTACTGGAAAATAAAGTATGTTTAACACTAACTGGTGTTCTCATTTGTTACTGTGCCACTTTTAGGTTATATTAGCATTATATAGTTCTTTTTTCTTTATAATCATTTTAAATGCAGTTTCAAGTAATTTCATTAACTTTAAACTATTTTAAGCATATTTAAACACTTGTTCGTCATGGAGTGTCTGTAATGGTAATCCCTGTATTGGCGAAGCTGAAACCAAATATAATATTTATTAATCTGACGGCCATATAACACAGTGTTGTATTTGATTGTTTTTCTTAGTCAAAATGTATATCCTGAATAACTTAACATTCCTTTGAATATTATCTGTACAATTATATTATCATATAATGCTTAATGAACTCATATCACGTAAAATTAGGAAATGAAATGATTGAATGACTAATATCTACCAAGCATTAGCATAGGCAGAATAGCTTACAATTTTGCATTCGACAATTGCCTATTATCACTCTGGTTGAGGGAAATAAAAATTCACATAGGAATGCCAACAAGTGAATGGATGATAGGAAACATATGCAGATGGAATCTTTGTTTTTTGTTTAACAAAATTATTCATGTTTAAATATTGAATTTCAAGTGTTCTGGCATAAAATAATTGATATTGGAAAATGAGCAAAATAAATCAAGTGAAAATGCAAAAGCACTAGCAAAGTTTAAATTTCATATTTGTGCCAAACCCTTCGTAATTTTCAATAGCTTTATTGCTAAAAACCATATGACATCCTAAAGTGAAATAGCTGATGCACATGACTTACATCAAATATTTTTGTTTCAGTGAAATAACATTGGAGGTGCTAGGTCAGGAGCCTGTTGGAGCCTTCATGGTTCGTGAATCTACTACAAAGCCTGGTTGTTATGCACTTTCTCTAAGAGTTCCAAAGGATTTTCAACCTACAGGCATAGCACATTATTTAATAATGAGAACAAACAAAGGCTTCAAAATAAAGGTATATAAAATAGCGGAACACAATCACTACTATTCTGTAACTTCTGGTTAAGGTTTAACAACTTGTAAAATCAGTTAACTAATTGCTACAGCTATTTGGTATTCTGTTATGTCGTAACCACAACACATCTTACTGAGAGGAAGAAAAGTAAGTTTCAAAAACCAGAATCGTGGCCGTGTGGTTAACGCTATCAGTACTGTTATTAACGCCTTAAGAATAGATGTACTCCTGCAAATTCTTGATCTGGCCGCCCAAAGAAATAAAGAACACCGCAGGAGGTCAGTATCCTAAGAATGATGTTGCTTTATGCGCCGTAAAGTAAAACCATTGATATGGCAATTGTGAAAACGATCTAGCATGCGAGGGAAATAAGTTAAAGCATTCCTAGCATAAGCTTTGACGAGTTGTTTTATATCGTAACAGAGAAATGCGATTTCATATGATCATAGTAGCGAAATAGTCGTACTGCGTTTACTCTCGTAACACAGCAGCATCCTACGCAAGTTACCCTCTACCACACGGAAATAAACTTTTATCCTGGAGAATTCTTTCCGTCTCTGTAAGGTCTCCCCGGAAATATTTCTGTAATAAAACTTTTTACACTTAATTTTCTGACATTAAACCCCAGACATTTTTGCCTGTATCCAGAAGTCCTATAGCCTATTAATTTAGTTCTCCTCTACCAGTTGACATAAGCAAAAATTCAAGCAAAATGTACCGTTATTTCTTTCGGAGTAAATGGTGGAAGATATAAATGCATAAAGCAGTTATTTAGAATGCACCGGAGCACATACTTTATTTCAATAACAGTTGGAGGTATTACAAGAACTTATCAAACTGAAGTGAAATTAAAAATTTCACTGTTACTTCGAAAAAAGATTATTGCTTACACTGATTTGCTAAAAAACTCTTAAACATCACATCTCATAAAAATGACACCAGTTTTAATAGTTGTTTTTATCATACGAGACACGGTAAGTAAGGACATAATTATCCCAAGTTAGAAAATAATGTCCATGAAGATTATACTTGAGCGAGAAGTAAATAAAGCGTTTCCTAACTTATTACTTTACTTCCATAACAGAACAATACAGTATTTACATGACAGTAGTGAACATTTGCCCTGTTAGTCTTAATTGTTTTGTTCTAGACCAGCCGTGTGTTAAACAGTTGTTGGATAGGTGGAGTCAATGGCATAGCCACGATTTGAACCACATTGATTAACATCAGTTGACACAATAGCTGGTTAAACTATGAAGGCCGGAAGTTAAGGTACTTATGGCATTGTAAGTCGTTATTGGAGTCGTCATCTCAAAACCATTTGTGATCACCTTGTGGTTTACCGGGAAACATGCACGTGAGTTGAGGAATTTAATGCCATGTTGCCATGGTGGCTCAGTGGTTAGAGCAAGCGGTTGGGGACCGGTAGATCCGTATTTCAAATCCGGGCTATAACATTCAATTGTTTAGTCTGACTGTACTTATCCAATTTGACCTACATGTCCTCTTTCTTGTCACAGTAGCATCAACATTTACAACTTCCCAGCTTCACATTACCCTAAGTTTTCATCCATAATAAATGCTTGCGACTTATGATAACTCCCCAGATATTCTGTAATTAGGTTTCTACATATAGTTTATGGCCGCGCCGTGGCCGAGTGGTTAGACCACTTGCCTCGCACCTATGTGGCCCGGGTTTGATCACAAACGACCGGACGTGGGATTTGTAATGGACAAAACGGCGCAGGGGCGAGTTTTCTCTGTGTTCTCCGGTTTCCCCTGCCATAGCATTCAACCTGTGCTACATCTTTATTCCATGTATCATCAATGACATCGCCTGCGGTGTCATTTGTAGTAAAGGCGGGCGTTTCACACTATAAAAAATACATTGAGTTTTACGCCATTCAACTCTCGAAATGTAGTCCTGCATCGGAAAGTATAATAATCTATATCCATAGAGTATTATGCACAATTAAGATTAAACTCGAACGGGGTCCTCCAATAATACTGGGGCATAGCGCCACACGAAGAACATTAGGGCTCCATACGTCTTACGTGGCCCTAGGGAGAGACCCAAAGGGTGATTAGTTCCGAGTGACGATGGGCGCAAGCATGGCAGGGATTACATGGGGACAGGTCACAGATGGAATGCCTCTGACGCCGTTTGATCCCACCCGCGAGCTGCGCACCTCCGATGGTTCTCCGAGGGTTACCGACTGAAAGTCTCCAAGTATGGTTCCAATCGAGCAGCCCTAGCGATGACAATAGGAGAAACCATTTACAGTGCGCCAGCCACCATTGAGCCTAACTTGTCGAACACCCTTGTTTGCTCCTTCAACCGTGAAACAGATAAGATGATGAGAACAGAAAATGGTCAGGAACGCCGCCAAAGGTAAGCCCATGATCTTCCGAATGTGAGTCGCACACTTTAACGCTGCGGCATCTCACTTGGTGAACCATAGAACAAAGACCCAAAGTGATAACTTTCACTACCCTGCACCAGCTGACGACAAAGTAAACGGTTACCGAAATTCGGATAAAATCAGAAAATTTCGTTCGAGCCAAATTATAAAAGTTGTAACTGCATAAAGTGTACATACAGAATGCACTAGAAGTTGCTTCATTTCAGTGTGGTTTTAGATTATTACACAAATATATAATCTCTAATTAATAATGCTGTATGCAGCCCTTACCTGTTGTTCAAGTGACTAAAGTATGCAAAATTTAAATTTATGGTCCTACTGTTTTGAGATGTGCAGTTTGGGTACGAGATGGTAAGATTTTGGCGTCTATCATATGGAAATATATTTTAATCAATAGTAATGTATGCCACGCTTATTGTTTGAGTAACATTTTATTACACTAGTTTTCAGTTTACGCTGGCTTTCAGTAGTGTAATAAAATTTTACTCAAACAATAAGTAAGTGTGGCATACATTATTATTATTATTGATTAAAATATATTTCTATATGCTAGACACCATGCAATCAACATTAGATAACTAACAAATGTTCATATTATTAGTATACACTCAACTAGGTTTATTAGTAAACATGTACCAAGAATAATTACTTCTGCACGAGAAGGCCAGAAACTCCTACTAAGGGGGTATGTATATTTCAAAGGCAAGGCTTCCGCTGGTAGGAAAATATACTACGATTGTAGTAAACTTCATTCCAGGGAACGTCTTGCTCGGCCGATTACGTAAGTGCTAAAAGGGCCAGCATACACACGCTCCAAACCAAGAGATACCCCGAGTTGAGCATTTAGCCCACAATCTGGCGGAACCCGTAAGAGCTCATCTAGAGATGCACCCGGCGCTGATAATCAGGATTGAACTTCAAGAGTAAATTCTGACATTGCGTTCCTACCAGAGTGAGAGAGTCTAGCGAAAAGAATGAGAACAGCAAATACCCGCGACCAGCGAGCAAACCCTGCTGCACTACAGAAGCCGCAAAGCAATCCTGGCAAATTCACAAGAGCATTAGACAGGGAATGATTTCTCCTATATTATAGCAGAGCAAATGATGATGGCAGCTTATATTCTCTACAAGGCAAAATGTAGAACCACTTATGAAAAGTGACACCTGGTTATTTGAAGAAACCTTTAAAGGCAGTCCAAATACTTTGACACAACTATTTTTTATACTAAGCATAGCAAGAAGACCCTCCGGACGTAAAAATGTCTGTACTATTGGCGTTTTCATTGATTTCGTCTAAAAAACAAGGTTCGTATGAAAATGACCTTCGGAAAGTAATATAAAAGGTAGTACTATTCAGCACCAGTTACGTCACATACTCGTATAATATGCGATTTTGAATTAGGTATCATCAATAGTGCAAGAGCTACCCCAACTTTGGTCAATCATTTCACAGAAAAGCACCCGCCGAGGGGCTTCAAGCGCAATACAACAAATTCACTAGCATTTACAAAGTTATGTTTCGGACAACTACGTGATGAAATTTTTTATGAAGTACTTCCTGTGTTTGACTACTTTGATACGACGTGTATCACTAGCAGACGAGCTCGGGGTAGATGACGCCACACATCACCCCTATATAAAATTCTATTGTGAAACTAGTATGAATCTGCATTGAATAATATTACCATAGGACGAACAATCTTTCATAAGAGTTTCATAATCGTCTGCAAGTAGTGTTTGCCAAACACCACCGAAGCTTCTAGTGAGTTACAGAAGGAAGAGAGTGATACACGGACAATGGTTGCTTAGGTGCATACGGACATAGCCGAAGAGGGAATGGCTGCGGTTGCAGAGACAAATCAGACGTTTCGAGCTGGACTATCAAACCTACTGAGTAGATGGTAGAAACCTGTACCATGGCATACTTGGTCATTATTTCACTATTGCAAATGTATCTATGAAATTGCAGGCAACTTAAATTTCACCATTGAATAACATCATTATTTCACAAAGAATATACAGTAAATCATCTTAGTTTGCATGTTTTCTCTTTTCGGAAAACTATACTCGGGAAAACGGAAATTCATGCAATCGGCACAATGAATTTTGGGAAATCAGTTTCGGTAAATTTGTAAGCGGGAAATGAGTAATGGAGAGGGTGGATTTAGGAAACTGACCGGGAATCAAACAGAACACCCATCCAAAGTGTGCGAATTTACGCTTCAGGTACTTAACAACCTGAAAGAAAGCAACCAACACAACATCCGTCATAGCCAGCAGAGTTACAGAATATCAGATACCTACAAATTTATTCAGGGCTCGTTGTTAGCCTTAAGAATTACGGTAACGATTTCCTTATAAAGTTACAGAGTAGCTCTGAACATCAGAAGCCAGTACTAGTTATCCCATCAGGAATATGAGTTTCTGTTTAAACCCTTACAATTCATTGCCATACATTTGAGCATATCATAGGCTTAACAAACAGAACATTTTTCTGTGCATAGTTTTATAACCAACACTGGAATAGTCATGACCTTTTTAGTCATGATTCCTTTATGTTGTAGACAATTCTACTTTACTTTCAAGTTTCCAGTAATTGAAAGTCTCCCATCGCTAAGTATATATTGAAATTAGTTGAACTTAAATTATTTGTTTTTAAGATGCTCAGTGTTTAAGGGCCGCAATCTTTCCATATTTTAAACAAAGTGCACAACATTGAAATTGTTGAATAGCGTTAACTATCCCAAACAGAAACTTCAAAATCTCTGATCGGCCTTTTTCTAATTTTCATCTCGTATATTGTTGTTACAAACAATTCTAGTTTATTATTACATGTGCAAATGATAGTTTTCAGATAATCAGCTTTTGTGCGGGTGAATTCTAACTGCTGCTTCATATAACTGTTGAATACCTCAATTTTGAATGATAAAATGACATTGGTGTAAACATTTGCTGAAACAGAATTATATGACTTTTATACTTCATTACGTATTCTGTTATAGCATTTTGAACACAAATAGTAGCCTGAATTTATTCTCTAAATTAGGAAAGTTCTGACCAAAGACATCATTTAGATAACCAAGCACAGCAAAATCAGATGTTAGGCTCATTTGGTAACTCTTATAGCTTTTACATATGTACAATCTGTATATTAATTCTGTTCTGTCCCCGTAGTGAAATTATCTTTTCCTCTTAACAGGCGAAATCTGAAAGCTTACAAATTGGCATCATATATAATCAATTACAGTGAGTAAAAGAATCACAGGAGATTAAGAACTGGTGGACTGCAAATTTTATGAACCATTGTATAAAACAGTAGCGGCTTGTATCCTAAACCATAAATGAAACTTTGTTTTTTATAGTGTTGAACGTCCGCTTTTGCTACAAATGGCACCGCAAGCGGTGACACTGATGAAACATGGAATGAAGATAGAGCATCGGTGCAATTCGATGGTGGGGGAAACCGGAGAACCCGGAGAAAACCCGCTCCTGCGCCGTTTTATCGACCACAAATCCCACAATTGGTCGCTTGGCATCGAACCCGGACCGTCTATGTGAGAGGAGAGTGATTGAGCCAATCGGTTTCGGCGCGGCCTATAGGAGAAACCCTTATAAAAAAAAACTTATAACATACCTATTTCATACATTAAGTTAATTCTTTTCTCCGTTTTGTTGACGTACTCTTTTTAATTATATGCTTCTGAAAAGGCCGGAAGGCAAACAAAAGTTGTTTTTTCATTTAATAACTACTACACAACTCGTATTCACAGTACGATGAATATTTAAAGTGCTTTTTGTGAAATTTCGCACCATATTTTTACAGTTTTTGTGCCGACAAAATAAGAATAGGATTTGGTCTTCACATGATTAACATATCCCTTTTATCTCAATTAGTCCAGCGCGAAAATGGTTATTTAATATTCTATACCCTATATCATTTCATGGGCCTATCTTTTAGCAAATTTCAAATGAAGAAACCGATAGATCGAAATAAAAATTACAGCAGAACTCACTTCAGTAAAACAAAAGAACACAATGAACAACTTTGACTATTCATATGCAGAAGCACTTTACGCGAGCAACATTATTAGACTGTTCCTGTAATTATGACTTTTCTGGGATGCAAGAAACATCCCTAGGGAAGGGAGTAACTTTCCGAGTTTCCTTTTCTTTCGTGATACCAAGAAATCAATGGATTAGCCTCTGCAAAAGAATATCTGTAGTTAGCTAAATTGATATACTGTTAGATGCATCGTAGCCACAAAAAAGGTATTTTTGGTATCAAAAAGAACTTTATGTTCTGACTCGTCGTATGTATCCAGTACAAACACTCATATATCTATTAACAAAAAGTAGCTGCAAAACCCCAGAGCTCTGGCATTCCCTTCCATTTTTTTGGCCATTTTCAACGGCAGAAGGAATTTAGCATCATAAATCTTCCATCTTCCCTCATAGACATTTTCCCAGCAGGTTGTTTTGTTACTTCAGTACACAAAAAATTAAACGCCTATATTCAGATTTAATACAACAAAAAATGGGTGAAATGGAACTTCGCTAGCTTCAGCTGAAGAGCCACCACTGCTGTAAAAGGCCTTGTGCTCTGAATGTGTGTCATGGACTTGGAAATAATTAAATAATCGGTCCTTGTTCTTTGGAGAGGACATTAAATACTATCTAAAAACTATACATGGTTCTTAACAGAAGTTTTTCCACTTTATTAGAAAACATTCTACTGCTCATACGGCAATCAACGTGCTACAAACACGAAAGACTTCTAACCCATTTTGCATGGACAACTACAGCGGTGCTTAGGTTGTTTGAAGATTTTGGATTGGTCACATATTACCCGCACGTTTACCCCACTTAAAAAAATTACCCCCAAAGACATGAACGTGAGAGTGCTTTGTGACAATCTCTGAGAGATGTATCCAGGTCATCTCTGCAGCAAGGGATTCCGTAGAAGAGGCAAAGGTTTAATACTCTTTAACATGTGCCAACAAGTACCATACATACTATCAATGGGATAAACTGTGTTCTGTTTAAAGAAGTTTATCCCTTTAAAACCCCTGTCCTTTAACAATATAAGCGGTGCAGTATAAAAGTATATTTGCAATGTATGTGATATCGGACGTCTGCTTGGCTAGAAAATGCAGTGCGACTCTAGTAATACTGCCATATGCATTAGGAAAACAGGGCGAGATTTTCTTCGGTTGTCACTTCTTCTCTACCAACTGAACACGCTGATACGAGGTGACTAATCAAAACCGTGGATGACTACCGCCGCAACCACCATCACCGCCGCCACCATCACAATTTCTTTTATGCTTTAGTGTATATAAATATATTGTTTTCAAAATAAGAACAAAATCATAGATGTTCTTTAATTTACCTTCTCACCTCCGAAAATTACTTATTTCAGTATAACTGTACTTTCCTATTTTCCCCCTTATGCAGTAATCTCGAAACTGTATCAATACTCACTATTTCTTTCTTTTGTTGCAAATTCTAGGAAGACTAGTGGAATGGTGTGACGTGGAATGTCTCTGTGGACGATTAATTGAAGGCATCATCTAAAATGTTGATTTACACATTACAGTATTACACCCAAAACTTTTCACTGTTACAAAACGCCCACATAACTCCTTGTACCAGGTGAATCAGCTGATCCTTATTCTCGAGTTTTATGCAATCCGCATTATAAACCCCAACACGAAAACTTCGACCCCAGTACTAGGTTTTACTCACCTATTTAACATGGATGTTAAACACTCTATGAAATTAGTACTGATACAGATGTTATCGTATCGCCTTTTAATATATTGGTAATTAGACAGCTGACGTTTGCACTACTGCAAAGATTCACTGGGACCAGCGAATACATGTTAAACGGAATGCTGATTTCTAAACTTACCAGGTAGCTCAGTTGGAGCAAGCCCATAACTCCGAAATGATCTACTTGCTGTGAAGGCGGTTCGAATCCCCTGTGTGTAGTTATTGTTTTATCGTGTAATATTCACAAATTACAATTATTAATCTGTAAGCGGTTATTATTTCCATTTTAATTGTTTTATTTATGTTTGTGGTATTGGTTGAAGTTTCTTTATTGGTGAACTACAAGTAGGTAGTTGCTTAAACATAACTATGTATAGGTAGGTGCAATTAAAATTAGGATCATTTATACCTAGATACACATTTTTAACTCTGGAAAGAAGGAAATTACATAATCAGAATTTCACATGCAAGTTAAACACAAGTTTGCACACATAGAATTGTTCTTTCATTATAAATATTGTTTCACATTGGTATTTTTTGTGGCGATGGAATGATTCTTTTTCTATCCCTGCGCACGCTGTCGAATGGAGCGTGTGACTCGGTGTAGCATGACGGCATGAACATATCTACAGGCCACTGCAATACGCTGACGAAGGGTTTCTGGATTGTCTTGCTCCTCTTGCATTCTTTTAATTAACCCTGGAGGTAGAAGTCAAGGGGGGGGGGGTCAAATAAGTGATCTGGCAGGCCAGGAGACTGGTCCTTGGCTTCCTATCCAATGACGGGGTGTGTAGTATTCAAATGATTGCAGAGATCCTCGACCAATGTGCAGGAGCGCCATCGTGTTGAAAGCACATTGCCATTTGCTCCTGCAGTAGTGCATTCTCTAATAATAGGGGTAGCTCATTACGGAGGAATTCCAGGCAGCGTGTTCCTGTTACATACTCCTCGAAGAATAATGGTCCAACGAGGTGGTCTCCCAAGATTCCACATTAGACATTCACTCCCCACTGCTCCTGGAATGCTGCCTCCCTTACTCAAGAGGATTATCAACACTCCAATAGTGCATATTGTGGCGATTTATGGTTCCATTATTGTGGAATTTTGATTCGCCAGAAAACAGGATCTTGGATCCGAATCCCACATCATTTGCTACTCGCTCCAGCAACCATTAACCAAAGGTCACTCGAGCCTCGAAATCTCTCCCGTGAAGTGCTTGGTGTTGGTGCAAACGATAAGGATGGAACTTATTAGTGCTCAATATTAGCACTACAGAAGACTGGCTGATGTTCACATCTGAGCAACTGCCCGTGTGCTAGTATGCGAATTGTCCTGGATGGCGTTCAAAACAGCTGCATTAACACCCGATGTTGCTGGTGCGTGTCTAACAGGAGGCTTTCTCGCAAGTGACGCTGTTACACGCAGACACATTTCAACATTTCGGAAGCTGTTTGCTGTTGATTGCCGTCTATTCGAATATCTCTCTCGGTATAGATGCTCAGCCGCTTGTGCATTTGTTTTTGCTTCTCCGTAGACCAAAAGCATATCTACGTAATCGTCTGTCGAATACATAATGGACTGGCACAAAATATCGTCAGACAGCATACTACGTGTGGAGAATGAAGGGGGTTGGCATTCATGCATCATGCCAGTCCAATGTGGCACACGTTGCTAAACGTATTCTACCCATTACAAACTGCAGACAACCAGTATAAATTATAATGTCCTGAACTACAGGGACTTTAAAATTAAATTACTGTAAATTTGGTTATCAAATTCTGATGAGCAATAGAAAAAAATATGTATAACGCTAAAACACGAACCTGCGTCACTGGGGGTTAGCGCACAGTACAGCTCATGATCTTATTTAGCTATTTCGAGTCTTGACTGAACGTATGTTCCGCGTTCAATAGTAGGACATATACGCCAGATGCTATGTCATTGCCACCTCGCTAGTTTTCGTGCTTGATTTAGCCTTTAAGGTCTGTTTTAATCCTTTGGTGGGCGTTTAAGTATTATTAGTTAACTGGCAAACTATATTATGCCTGTTATTTGAGATGAAGGAGACGTAGTTCATACAAAAATTTAAATAAACTGAATAATAATAATAACAATAATAATAATAATAATAATATGTCGTTTTGATTGTGCACGAGGTGTGTCCCTATGTTTTCCTAATTTTTGGCAGCCAACCCCTGCTCTAAGTATAAGATACCGACATTTTCTTCTTAACTGACGTTGATAGTGTACTGATATTATAGGTCCGATGGGTTTACTGAATAACGTTAATCGGAATACTCTAATAAAACGTTTGTAAAATTGGCTGGAAACCGGAATTCACTCTCAGTAAACGAGTCGTATGCCGACGAGCAGTAGGAAAACGTTTAAGGACCTGTCTGTCAATGGAAAGGTTGGGCCATCTTCACTACCTCCTCGAGTGATGCTACCCGCCTTGGGAAGAAGTGTGGACAAAAGCCTCATTGCAAACGGAAAAGAGAGGACCCCGTTCTCGAGACAATAAGGAATTTGGCAATTTACAGTTATCCCCTCTAGGCTCTGCAATGCGACAGCCACTTTCCAGCTCCTCATCGAGTCAATGTTGAGAGGATTGACTTAGGATGATTGCATGCTTTATGTGGATAGCATCATCTTCATAGGCAGCAACTTTGAAGACTATTTCAGAAGCAGACCATGATACTGTAAAGGCTGCAGGCAGTTAACCTGAAGATGAATGCGAAGGAGGTGAACTGGTTGGGTCATAATATAGTCTCACTATCTGGGACAGGGAAGAAGGAGAGTTCTTTGGCTGCATTTTACCCTGTGCTCAGAATGCAAGATATTCATAAAATTAATATTTGATAAATGGCAAGGAGAATGGGAGCAACTAAATGCTTCAAAGCCTCTTTTAAATTGTTCAATATTCAGAAACCTATATCAATGTATACCACTTTCTAACATTCGTAGAATCAGATGAGAGGAATAATCACATCTGAACAAATAATCAGAGTTAAAATTAAAAATAACTGCTACTGTGATTGCATAGAGTAGGGTTTAATATGTTTCTATTTTTGAGCGTCCTGGCATGTAAATGAGCTCTATTCCAAGGTAATCACAAAAGTTTGTAACATATTGTTTAGCTGTCCTTGAAACCTTAAAAATTAAAATTTAATGTAATATGTATGTGTGCTATGTTATTGTAGATGTTTAAAATATTTTGTTTGTTAGTGGACTGTTTCATTGTATGATTGTATATGATTCTAATAATTGAACTTGCAGTTTTAAATGTGTATAAATAAATATGCTAATTAATTCAGAGGTTTGTATTTGTATAAGAGAGCTTTGTAATATTTATTTAAATGGATGTAGGCCAGGAAACTTATGCTCAGAGGAGTTTTCTTTCTTTCACTCATTTCTTTGTTTATTCTTTCACTCCTTCTCACTTTCTTTCTTACTCTCTTTTTTCTGCTCTCCCTGTTTTTATTTCTTTCCCCTCTTCCTTTCTTTCAAGCTTGGAGTTATTATGCTACCTTAAACATACAGTTATGGAACACACAGCTTTACTTTGCTTACAAATGATTCAAAGCATACCAACTTACTCTGAGCAGCAGAATTATATAAGGAATAAGCAAGTATATGTTTCAAGAAATTATATCCATTAGTTTTCTTATTAGCAGTATAATGCTTAAATGTTGACCTTGCTTGCTACCTTTGTGTCATTTTTACTCTATTTATACACTTAGAAAATTCATATACTTAAAATGTAGCCTCTGTTTTGTGATATCATTTGTTAAACTCAGAGATATGTCACTACTTTAATTTATCGTTGTGCACTTTCATTTGAAAACATCCCATATATTAACCACAATGGCAAACATAGACCAATACATTATAGGATACCTATAGCAAGCACATTGAAAGTAGTACCATAGCTCAGGTTATGTGATTAATATTTATGTAATAATAAATGTATTCATAACACAATTGTGTTATTAATATAGTTGTGCACATAAACGTTTAACCTTTAAAATTTTCTTCCATCTATGACACCTAATTTTAATTTCTGATATTCCATTTTCATTTTAAATTGTCTATATATTAATCCCATTCAAAAACATAGGCCAACACACTATAGGTAGGTACCTATAGAAAGCACAGCAAAACTAGTACTAGTTAGGTTATGATTTGTGACCAGGGTTTATTTAATTATAACAGTACAGTATTCATAATCCTATGGAAATGCATATAAAACTTTTACCCGTTAAACATTCTTTCCTCTAAGGCAACTACTTTAATTTATAATTGTGCACTTACATTTGAAGATATTTTATATTCTTAACTATTTCACTTCATTGTGCATATAAGGCTAGTACAGGTCAATTCATTATAGCAAATGGAAGTAGTAATGGATCTTGTGGTTTTTAGATTAGGTTGGGTTTGGGTTATGTGTATATGAATCAATATTGAAGTAATTTGCTGTTTCTACCTTTTAAGTTTTGTTCTCTCTAAGACAACTACTTTGTAAATGTTCACTTATGTTTGAAAATATTCCATGTGCTTAATCATTTAACTGTATGGTGCATGGGAGACAAACAGGCCAACATACTATAGCAAAAACAGTGAAGCAATAATGGAACTTATAGTTTCTAGGTTAGGTTATGTTTGGGTTATGCGTATATGAATCAATGTTAAAGTAGTTTGTTGTTTACAACTTTTAAATTTTCTTCCCTCTATGGCAACTACTTTTATTTATGATAATGCAATTCTATTTTAAAATATTCTATATGCTTAACTAATTAACTTTATTGTGCATGGGAGGCAAGCACAGGCCTACACACTGTAGGAAACAGTGAAGCAGTAATGCACCTTGTAGTTTCTAGGCTAGGTAAAGTTGGGGCTCTGTAGTATGTACCAATATTAAAGTAATTTGTTGTTTCATCTATTACACTGGAGTATCAGTATACCTATTATATGCTATGGATGGGTTGGGCATATCAAGATTTTAACTTTCCATCTTTCTACCATTGACAACAATGATTAATCCAAACTGTGATGTTGCTTCACCTAGGATGGCAGGTACATAATTCGAGAATTCACAGTACATTATGCTGATAGATTAGATGCTTTTATTATTGCAGCAGCACACGTTTCATGATATCCTTTAATGGGACAGTGTAACTTAGTTCTAACCAGCTATTTAATTATACTGTGATTAATTGCATTATTTGTAAACGTTTATGGTAGGTACCTCTTTTCGTTTATTTTTAGTATAATTGCATGATATTGTTGGTTATGAGAAATAGGTATGCATGGTTGTTTCATACAGATTGCTCATTTATTACTTAATAGCATTTTGTTCTGAATTATCTTTAATTAGTGTATGGAGAATGATTACAAAGAAAGCAACTTTTCTTTAGGCATGGATGATATGTGGTTGAAGATGCTTTTCACGAACCTATAAGTGCAAAATTCATTGCAATAAATAAACTGAAAAAATATGTGTTCATATGTTAAATGTTCTACAATACATTAATAAATGCTATTTTACACCATGTAAATAAAACAAAAGGAGCTCTTAAGTGTTCATCATGTGTATAGGTATATAACCATATTTAGTTGTTTTATAAAATACCTACCACAGCGTATTCTATAGGAATGACATTATCCTGGTGAACAGCTTTTATCCATTTCCTCAATAAGTTTTCATCAAATGTAAACATAAATATGCTTACTTTTGACCCAAAGGAACAATTCCCTTTATACCCAGGCATAAAGCATTTATATGGCACTTTGTACCAATTGTATTCTACTCAAGTAGAAAACAAATTAAATATATAGCTTTTAACAGCTAACACACCATGCATCAGAGGCATCAGTTATGATGCCAGTAGCCATTTCTGTGAGATGGATTTGTTGATAGGAGCAGTTGTTTATATGGACTCTGCTTGCATATTTGTTAATGAACTCCAGGTTAGTTATGATAATTATATAAAGCCAACTGTCCAGTTAGACACTGCTGATAACGTGATTACATATTCACATTATTAAAAAAAGCAGCATTACATATGTTGATAAAGTGTTGAAACCAGTATGCAATTTTGTTTATCAATTTTACTACTAATTGTAAATATATACTTCATTTCTATCTGGAGCAAAGGAAGAGTTGTATTTTTTTTAAATCATGCTAACTTTATTGTACATTTAATACATTACAGTTATGCTCATTACATGGTAACAACACAACTTGAAACATGGCAAGGACTCTAGCCAATGACAGGCCTTATAATTAATTTACATTGTCAGGTCTGAATGATGGTTTCTTTTTAATCTTCTGTCTCGATGGGCTGCTGGCAGATGTTGAGGAATCATGTTCAGTAATGGATTGGAATGTTTGGCGAAATTGTTGTAGAGCCTCGTATAGCAGTCTTGCAGGACAGTAGCTACTTGTGGTCTTTGAAGATCCTGGTGGATGGTTGTGTTACGGACATACCTTGGTGCATTTACTATGAGTCGAAGGAAACGATTTTGAAGAATCTGTACTCTTTTTATCTGTGAATCAGATGCAGAACCCCAAATGCCACACTCACATGTCCATATAGGCCGAACCAAGGAGAGGTAGATCATTCTTTTGTGTTGTTGTCGGAGCGATGATTTTTCTCGTATTAAATAACATATCTTGCGGATTCTGTTTCTAATTTTACGCAGTGATGTGTGGTTTCTACGTTAATCTCTTATCTAACGTTAGCCCAAGATACTTTACTGTTTCGGTTTGTGGGACATTCTTGCCAAAAATACTTATGCAGTGGTTTGGTACATTGATTTTGTATGTAAATTCTACAAATTTTGATTTGTTTGCATTAATTATTTTTCTCCATTGTGTACACCACTCCTCAACTTGTCTGACGTACATCTGTAATTTAAGTGAAGATGCATTACCATCTCCTTTGTTGAGAATTGCCACATCATCGGCAAATTGAGCAAATGTCACTTTGTTAGATGCCGGAGAGTCGGAGACATAGATGAGGTATAGAATAGGACCCCATATACTTCCTTGAGGAACACACCAGACTTAATTTCGCAGGGCTGAAAAAGTTTAACTGAAAAAGTTCTGTTTCGCAGATAGGATAGTATTATCCTGTAGAATGTATCATGAACTTTGTACTTAAGTTTATAAAGTAGGCCCTCTTACCAAACCTTATCGAAAGCCTTTTCAGTGTCCAAGAATAAGCCATCACATACCAAGTTTTCTCCATAGGTGCTTAGAATGACGTCAACTACCCGATGCAGTTGCTGTTGACAATTATGACTGTGTCTAAAGCAAAATTGGGTGTCAGGAATAACAGACTTCAGATGAATCATAAATTTAGGTAGCAGAAGACTTTCGAATAACTTTGAGAATAATGGAAGAAGACTGCTTAGATCTTTCTTGATTTTATCCGGTTTGTGTATCATAACTATTACTGCATGTTTCCATTTCTGTGGAAAGTAGGCTGTTCGCAGTATTGCATTGTATATCAGGGTTAAAAATACCAATGTCTTCCTTGGGAGTGATTTCAATAACGGAACAACAATTTGGTCATATCCTGGAGCCTTTCCTTTTGGAGATCTGTTGATTACGTTAAGCACCTGGCCAGGAGTAAAGTAGATTCTAAAAGGTGATAGCTGTAATGGCGTCTGCACCGCTTCTTCGATGTTCTTGTTAAATGCAGAATCTTGTACAGGATTTGGCAGGAACTGTTGTTCTAACACTTCTGAGAATACATCAGCTTTCTCCTGGAATATTGCATACTAATTACCATTGATATGTATATCTGAAATGCCGTCGTTCTGTTTTGTTACATTTTTTAGTTTCCTCCAAAGAGAACCATCCTTGCAGTTGAGTTTAGACAGTTCAGCATGATTAGCAGCGTCTCTTTCCTCTTGCAGTGCTTCGCGAAGATGCCGTTTTATGCGGTTGTGCGATTCTTGTAGATGTATATTACATTGTTGTGAAGCAAGACTGGCATCATGCTGGATGTTACGAGTAAGAGTAGTTACTGCTACGTCAGGATCCTTGGAAGATTTTAGTGGTATCTTCAGGTCTGTTACACCGTTTAATGTTTCTGTGTAGCATTTCCAATCAAAAAGGTGTCTAATTAAAGAAGGCGAAATGTTGTCTACAGTAATCACATTCAAACTAAGAGTTACTGGAAGATAATCAGAGCTTAAATCATGCTGTACCATAGGTATTTTACATTGTTGTATGATGCTTTTTTCTTTTTTTCAAGGAAAAAGTCTAGTGCATCAGGTGAATGACCAGCATCTGAGTAGCAAGTAGGTTCTATTGGGTGTATAAGCTCCAGCGAAAACTTTAATGCAACATCAAGAAGCAATCTCCCCCTAGGATTTGCTTTACTAGAGCCCTACTGAGGATGTTTGCAACTGAAGTCTCCACCAATTAAATAATTTGTACCTATTACGTGAATAACGCCCCACAAGTTTACAACAGTTAATTTATTTTCAGGGGCTGAATAGAATGATCCTATTTGATGCATCTTATTATGCAAGCTTATACTAAGCCTGGATAGCTGGAATTCCTCTTCTCTAATCGGTAACAGTTCACTGTGCTGAATTCCACTTTTAATGATGATTGCAGATCCACCCTTTCTGGTATTAGCAGGGTGATCTGCTCGATAAATGTTATAGCCTGGCATGACAAAAATTATATGAGGTGCAAGTTTTGTTTCTGTTAAAAGCAGCATGCCTAAGTCATAACTGTTGAGAAATATCTTTAACTCCAAGTATTTGTTATTCATTCCTCTAGAATTCAGAGTGCAAACTTTAAAGAATTTCCTTTAAACGTGTGATTCATTTTTTGCTGGGAACTAGCGGAAGCACTTGTTGTAAAGTTTGTATTAATGGTTACAGAATAGACAAAAGAGAATCTATTTTGTCGACAAGTTTATTTAATATACCATTGTCAGAATTAGGTTTAGATGTGCTGGTAGGGCTAACTGCTGCGTTGTTATAGTCTACATCTTGCCTATCTGCAGCTACTTGAGAGAAACAGTTGTTTGATGTGTAGTAAGAATATATTCTTTTAGGGGGTTTTGAGGAATTTGCGGCGTTGTCTACACGGCTTATATTATCTTTCTTTGATCTAATGGAATTTTGTATAGTTTTGTGCACAGGGCAGCCTTTGTAATTAGCTGTGTGGTTGCCCTTCCAGTTAACGCACACTGGTGATAAGTTTAATGGTTTAGTGCAATTTGTTGTTGCGATCACATTTAACACAGCGAGGTGATCTGTAATAATAATTTTTGCTGTAACCGTATCGTTGGCATTTCATACACTGTATCGCAAATCTTTTAGGCTTAGGGGGCTCCACTGTTATAGCTGCACCATAGAGATGGTCGAGGTGGTAAATATTTTCATTATTTGGGTTTGGTTTTAAGGTTAGAAAAAACAGGGGGAGAGGAGGAAACAGGATGATATACCGGCGGCATTTGCACTGGCTGATAACTTAGCTCTGGTAATTCGTCCATAGCATGATTGATGCAGTGCTCTTATCACAACTCGAAAGCGTTTCTCATTTTTAGTTGGAAAGTGCGATATTCTGCCTTAGCTGATTCTAGACACGCAATGGCAGATCTGTAGCCCTCAATCGTTTCAAACTGGAACTTAACCTTATCAGAACTGGTAGTGGAGTGTTTGTATGGCCCCGGATTTAGTTTATTAATCTGAGTTAATAGGAGATTCCTATTGACAACATTGCTGATGAAAATTGGCGGTGGTTTATCTGCTTCAGGTTTAGAAGCACTAGTTTCACTCATCTCAGTGTTCTTATCTTCTAAACTTTCAAGAGGAACAAGTTTATTTGTCGACGCAAATGGAGAATCATGTGATAGGTTTTGTTCCTTGAATCCCAGAGATCCTACTGAAGAAGTCATTTTATAAATGACTTTAACTTAAATCTAGGTTGACTAAAAATAACAAATGTAAATGGCGTGTTATTTATGGACGCTCTTTAACTACTGTGGTTCTCAGCGTCCCATTCTAAATTGGGCGTGAAAGACCGCCTAATTTTGCACAGAGGCCTCTCTATCATGCTTGAGGTTCTTTTACGTGCCGTAAATCTACGACACGGGATCAGCGGCTTTACTTCCCTTCCGAATGAAGCCATGCTAAGAATTTTTACACCCGAAAAAATCCATCGTCCTCCGCCGGGTTTGAACCCGCGGCCTTTGGGCATATGAAGTTAGCATGGTAACCATTACACCACGGAAGGCGACATAGGCTGATTAAACACTACTGTGTCACTAATTGAACAATCAACTTCAATAGTTTTAAATAAATGCAAAATAAGCACAATGCTAACACTTAGAATCAATAATATAACAATATTATGCAGACCGAAATACACTGCTATAATACTTCCATGGCCTCCCATGTTAACGGCTTTTGTCATGGAGACCGGAATGCCAACATTTAGTTTTCTGTTAACCTAAGTACACATTTGAACCTTAAGATGAATTTCTTTTTGCTCCTTGCCTTAACGCTTTATTTTAATTTTCTTACCGTAATAAAAGTCTTGCAAGAATGAATCCTTAATAAGCTGAGGAAAATATACAGGATTCCTTAAAGCTTACTGCTGCTGCATATACCCATGTAAAAGACTGAAATACGATGTAAAGGAGTATGAAATGAGAGTTGCCATGTATCATACTGTTAAATGAGTGTGTGTACCCTATTTGCACAAACTTGTAAAATCCACTCACCATCAATATGATTTTGCTGTGGACAGACAGGTATATAGATATGCTTGTTTACATTGAGCAGTGTTGTGTGGATATCACATTAATTTCTGCATATATTCATTGTATTCCATTATTATTGAAATCAAATTCTTTTATTTGTTATTTTTGAGAACCCCCCAAGCAGCAAAGCTTATTTAATGGGCTATATGTAATTCAGATATGATATATACCTACATACACAAAGATAATTATACATAATACATAATGATACAACACAAAATAACACAGAGGTTAAATAGTGAATTATTAAAATGTTAGAAAAGTAAGTGCAGGGCACAAACACAAATAAGGTATTTTACAACTTAACAGCAATGAAGCAAATGGGTAAAAATAATGACAAAAATAATATAAAAATCTTGGAACTCTATGTGCCTCTGTAATTTTAGTTTGACTGATATTTAGTTTCAATTTCAATTCCTCAAAGGTAAAAGAGTTCTATATTTCTTGTAGTAGATCATTATAGATTTTAATTAAATATTTTAAGCCTTGCGTTCCACAGTCCTTTTATTTCCTTAAAAATATTTCTAATATTCTTAATCAAATATTTAATGTCTACACAACTTTAAATATTCTTAGCCCTTTCTGAATACTATAAAATGATTGCTATAAAACAACAACTTTTACCTATAGAATGGATAGGAATGCTACATTTATGGTCTTGTGTGTGTGTGTGTGTGTGTGTATGTGTGTAAACGTACACACACATGTGAGAATTTCAATGCTGTTTACTTTCTCTAGTTGGTACAGAGTGCATGGATACAGAAGGTATTGTATTCCACCCAAGAATTTGATACCGAGATTTCACTGAAAATACAAAATTTAGGGCTCCTGAGTCATATATATATAAAGAATTTTAGAAAATGGTCAGTGTTGATATGTATGCCTGTGTTTATAACTCAAAACTGAAAGGTTGGTTAAATACGAAACTGGAAATTTAAGTTCGGCATCCTCCAAGGATGTAACACAAAGATGTTCAAAAAAATCCACCCATCCTGAGCTACCCTTTACATGGACGAATATTCTCTAAATTGACTCTGACCATTTTCATAAGTATATTTACATGACAAATAAAATGAATATTTTGAATTTCCTGGGAATAGCCTCTGAGGCACTGTTCTTTTGGTTGATTTTTGCATAAGTGACAAACCGTAATAGATAAAGACTTACCACAATACAAGGTAGACATCGTGAAAACATACAATTTATGTCATATACATTTTTGAGTTAACCATTTCCGAGATATTCCTTGTTACTAATTATAATTTTAAAATACTAAACCTCTTCTCAGACGGGAATTCGTCTTTCACTTTTCTTTTGTGTTTTACCTGACCATGCGAAGAGAATCAAATTGTAATCACATAGCCACGGGCTTTTTAAAGTTTTGACTATCGCTTTAGTCTAGGGCATTCCATTATTTCTCTTCTGCTTTTTTCTTCGGTGTGGAGCAGGTTGCGGCTAGAACTACGTCGGGCCAAACACATGAGGGAGCTGTTCTGGGATGGACTCGGCGGGGCAGTGCCCATGGGATATTGGGTACACCCGGGCTGTGATGGCTGGGGAGGGCTTGTGAGACTCCTCCGGCCACTAACCTGGAGAGTTTACAGACAGAGGTTGGTAACGGTCCTTGCGGGAGCAAGGGGGATCTGGTTTATAAAATAGGTACCCGCTTAATAAGAAACCCCACCTGAAATCCCTGGGGAACCTGCCACACCTGATTTGTCAGGATACTGTTGTGAGCTTTTCCCTTCTACTTACAAGGAACAAAGTAATGAGGCCATTTCTGATTATATGTATCTTGATTAACATGAAGGAGATAGAAGAATTAGCGTTTGTAACAATAGTTTGTTACATATACATATAAAGAAACCAATGTCAACGGAAACCATCAGATTTTGGTTCTTAAAACGCCACAATGAATGGTCCATGACGTGCAAGCTCTTTCAGGAATATTAGAGGAAACAGAACACGTTTGTCTTACTCTTTCTGGATACCATATACTAGGATTTTCTATAAAGCGATGCAGTTGCTGGTAGTAGAACTTGCCTGGCAAGCACAGTGAAGCTACTTGTTATACAATGCAAACCGAATTTACAAATAAGCTGTTAGATTGCTGCGATTAATGTTAGGTTCCCATAGAGCAAAGAAAACTATATTGAGTAGTGGATACTCATCTGAAAGTTGCATTAAGCTGACAAATATACCTATTTCTGTAACGTACTCTGTTAGATTTATAAATTCAGTTTTCAGCCAAAACAGAAAGTCTTAAAATCTTCATCTAGCATACTCAAATTATAAACTACTTTTTAATGCTATAAATTAATAAACATACAAATTAAAATAAGGTAAAACACTTTTAATATTAAGAAACAAAATAAAATGCATATAGTTGTAAAATTACCGTACTTTTTAACGAACTTAAATATCTATCAACTGTAAATCTATTAATGAGTAAATAACGTGTACAATTAGTAAAGCAAGGGCCTGTAATTTGAAAATGTGCAAACAATAATAGTCTTAGGAATAAAAATATTATGGTTCATTGATGAAAAATAATATCTCTTTACTAATTAAAGATTCAAGGATCTCGCTTCGATAGTAAGGGGATAGCCTGTCTACCTCACATGCAAGAGGTTGCGAGTTCGAAGCTTTCTTTTGGTAAGTTACCCGAGTAAGGATTTTTCGGAGTTTCCCTTATCCTGAGAAGACGAATTTCGAGTAATTTGAAGCTCCAAGGACCCTGATACCATTTGAGCATCATTTCATAGAGTTTATTCATCGTCCGATATAACCAACCAGGCCAAAGGACGTTAAGCCAAAAAAACAAAAACAACAAAAATGGTACTACGCAGTTTAAACTGTTGCCTGAATTAAGACAGTTTCCTTCCAGTGATTACCTGAAGTATTACATTAGCCTTTAACACTGATGAATTGTCTTTATATCCATTCTACATTGAACGTATTTGTTAGTTTGTCTACAATGTACCTAGTAAGTAGCAGAAGTGTTGCATTCTACCTAAAATTTGATGTTGAGATTTCACTTAAAACACACTTTGATGTCTATGAGTAAACAAAATAAATAATAAGTTAAAAGCTTCTAGCAAAAGATCAGTTTCTGTGTGTGGTTGTTGTTTGTTTGTTTGTTTGTTTGCTTGCTTACTTGAAAACATAAGTAAAGAACGAAATAATTTATATACGAGGTACGTCCAGAAAGTAAGTTCCGTTTCAATTTATCTCCACTGCAGCGCTGCGATCGCAGTTCCGCACATGCGCGGTAGACGCTCTGTATCAAGGAGAAGAAACGTGCGCCATTTTGAGATCGCTGTCAGCCACATACGCTTTGTTGTGCTTGTTTACAATGTCTGTGTTGAATGAAAATCCCGCCGCTTGTGAAATCAGATGTGTGATTCGTTTTCTGAATGCTAGGAAAGTGAAACCAATTGAAATTTATCGGCAAATTTGCGAAGTTTACGGACAAAATGCGATGAGTGATTAAATGGTGAGAAGATGGGTCCGACAGTTCCATGAAGGTCGTAGTGAACTGCACGATGAAGAACGAAGTGGGTGTCCATCTTTGGTTACAGAAGAACTGGTTCACGCGATTGATGACAAGATCCAGGAAAACAGCAAGTTTACAATTAGTGCCCTCGCCATTGAATTTCCCCAAAGCTCACGATCACTAATTAATGAAATTGTTACCGAAAAACTGAAATTTCCTACACTTTACTCACGTTGGGTACCAAAGATTCTTACTGAGCAACACAAAACTAAACGGATGGGTAGTACACTTCAGTCTTTAACCCGTTATGATGAAAACGGCGAAGAATTTCTGACATAGATAGCCACAGTAGATGAGACTTGGGTTTCTTACAACACCCCTGAAAGTAATCGGCAATCAATGGAATGGAGACACACTTCATCCCCAGCAAAGGTTAAGCCGAAACAAATCTTGACACCTCGAAAAATGATGTGCACAGTGTTCTGTGACTGGAAAGGCATCTTACTCATTGATTTCTTACCGCATGGTGAAACAATCAAAGCAGATGTTTATTGCGAGACACTTAGGAAATTGCGCCGCGCAATACAGAATAAGCGCCGAGGATTGCTGTCAAAAGATGTTGTTTTTCTTCACAACGAACGACCACACACTGCAAATGTGACGAAAAAGCTTCTACAGGGATTTGGTTGGGACCTGTTTGACCATCCTCCGTACAGCCCTGACCTCGCTCCTAGCGACTTTCATCTGTTCTTACATCTCAAGTCTTTCCTTGGCAATCAACACTTCAACAATGACGAAGAGCTGAAAGAAAATGTTTCTAACTTTTTGAAGACACAGGCGGCAAACTTCTATGAGGAAGGTATACAAAAACGTGTGCCACGCCATCACAAATGCCTACAAAATTTCGGCAGTTATGTGGAAAAGTAGTTTAAGAATTGTAGAATTTTGTGCAATAAATAATTGTTCGGTATCTGCACACAATTTAATTTTATTACCAAATGGAACTTACTTTCTAGACGTACCTCGTATACGAAACTTTATAATTAAGTTCAGTGTTCCGCGAAGATGTAAAACGACGATTTCATAAGCAAATTACCCTTTAAAGCATTCCATATAGTTTGTTTTCTCAAAATAACTCCAACGTATTCGCTTAAACACAGTATAAGATACTTTCATAACACATGAAGCATATATCCGGAATTGTCTGGGAACAGCCTATAAATCATCTTATTTTTAGAGGAATTTTGTATATATTTGCGTAACAGGTAAACCATCAGAGATAAGTAGACAGTAACATACTGCACCAAATCAGACCTCTTTGAAACGTACAATTTATTCCCAATAACATTTGTATGGCATTATCCATTTCTGAGTTGGCTTGTAGTTTTCAAAGCTTTTTTTTTTTTTTTTTTTTTTTTTTTTTTTTTTTTTTTTTAAGTATTGTCACTGATCACTTGTTTCTGATTATGTTATGGAAAGTGCAGTATGGTTACCAGTTTTTAAACATTTGACCGTCTCTATTTCATTTGTATCTATAACCAAGTGGATAATGAAACTGTTTATGAAAATATCTATCTGAATGAAATTGAAGAATAAGACTTAACGAGAATAGATGGCACATGATTGTAACATATCCGATTTCTTTCTTTCTTTCTTTCTTTCTTACTTTCTTTCTTTCTTTCAATTGTATGTTTTAGCACCAGTATAGATGAAAATGTTTAGTTCAATATGAATGGCTGCTGTATCTGATGGAAGTATTTGCCTGTCCTTCCTACTCTTGTAAATTGATGCCTACGCACAACTTACAACCACATTAGTAATATTAGAACACAAAATTATTTAACTCAAAAGGAAACATGAATAGTATTAGATTTAAGTTTCTGCTTCATAGCAAAGAAATAATTAGTATTAATACAGTTCGAAAGCAGTGCACATATTTCTGATCTATGTTCTACAGCTTGTATTTATAAACATTTAGCACAGTAAACCAAAATAATTAACAGTAGAACTCAAGACAACTTAGAATATAATACTGTTTCTCTTTCTTTTACAGGGTTTCACAAAGGAGTTTTCAACTCTTACCGCACTTATAACACATCACTCAGTAATGCCTGAACTTCTTCCCTGTCCACTTTCTCTGAGTCGATATAATCCTCTGTTTTCAAAGTCTGATTCAAGCAGAGAATTTGCTGATATAAATTCAGACCCTGATTATAATGCACTTTCAGACTTCCAGAAAGTGATGGCAAGCTTAAATATATGATAGTGAAGACTATTGTTATCAAAGGACTAGCAGGACGAGGCTAGTCCCCCAAGTATCATTACCTTATACTCAAATTTTATGTTTAAATTTTAAACTGCTTCAAGACATGACAGCATATATCTCTATTTTGTTGAGTGAGTCCAACGTTAAGGCTAAGAGCGAGGAACACATTCTACCTTCCTGCTTGCCGCTCACAGTTGGCTTAGGACCGGCTAGAATACAAAAGTTCCGCCTGCCACGCTAACAATAGCACTGGGTCAGGCGTGCTGTGTTAAAACAACTTCTGTGTAACCATTTTTCTTGGAAATAATATAATATTATATTGCTTTTGTGTACTTTAAGTTTGTTGTTTAAAGTGCACCTGTGAAAGGTCACTCGGATTAACTCAATATTGTCTGTTTTACGATGTATAGTATAAATGGAAAAGGGACTGGACCAAAGTAACCGACTCCTGGCTGAAGGGAACCGCTTCATACAATATCGATCGGTAGTAAACATAATTCGTAGCAAAGTCATATGTACGTCACCTGCTCTGCTAGCAGATGGGTTATTTTCGACTCATAAATACAATAATCGGTAGCAATGTTATGAAAACAAAATGCACAAATGCGAACATTGAATATGCTAGCAGTACATATAAATACTCATCGAGACTACTGTATCTGTTGGTAAAATGTTAATGAGCTTTTTAGGATTATTTTACATTTGTATTCATTTAACATTTGAGGTTATATTTTGTGGTATTTTCACGTTAGTTCATTAGTCGCATTGTTTTAATTACAAACCATGTTTAGAGGAAGTGGGATCGTTGTACTGAAAAGTGTGCCCACTATTGTAGTAACAACGACTTGGTCGCCCTCACTGAGTCTTGATACTGACGAGGATATCTTTTCCTTGCCTTCAGTTGAATTAAACCGTCGTTGGTACTCTAATTGCCTTTGAACTGGGCAAGAAAAATGCAATTCTGAAGGAAGATATCGTTTTTAGTTTACAGGCTTCTGTTATTGTTTTTAATGTTCGAATAGCTCTATTAATTATTTTTCGCTGCTCATCGAACGGAAGTTTTATTTAATTGGCCTTATGGCATGACCTAATTGGCCATCAGGGGAGAGAGAATGACTTAGATAGAACACAAATAAATAAATAATGCACAACACGAAACATCCATGCCCAAAGCGGGAATAGAATCGCGGCAGAACGGCACCACCAAGCGCACCAACGACGGGGGCTACCTGAGAAGGCATACTGATACCTTATTCAGGATGTTTTTAATATGATGCGTTATTTTAGGCCTTTTCTGCTCCAAGTTTTCATTAGGCCTTTGTGTTTATTGAGGTCCCTTAATCACAGCTTTTGGTTTAATGCGCCTTGAAAGATCTATGACCGAAATACTTTCATTGAGTTCTGAATCATTGCACCCTGGAGGATTCGTGTTTAATATTTGCCTGACAGCACGCATATGCTTGCAAATATTACATTTTATGGCAGAATATGGACAATTAAAAATTAAGCATGAATTTATATTTTACATTTACCACATAACAAATTGCAACCACACTACATTTGAAATGATGTGCTTCATAAATTTCACTGTCATTTGATGACTATTGTCCACATATCCTCGTCATACAAATATTTTATTTGTTTGTTTTTAATTCACACCTTCATCAATTCCTTTTATCGCTAACGAAGGACAGCAATTTTACCACACAAGTTATCTATCTTCTGGTAAATTAACCTCTCATTGATAAATCTCATTAGTATATGCAAAGCAACATCAAGTTTTTTCGCATTCGAATGAAAAATTCGTACAAATGTGTTTTATTACACCTGCGCATGCATCTCCATGTGCATATTGGCATTAAGGCCCAATGTTAACAACAAGAATATGTCCATCTCTCTACAGATTTTTTTTATTATTTTTAAATAGATATGTATATACAAACACACATAAAACACGTAAGGAGTTATGTACGGAGCACTCGTTGCGAAGACCGACCTTCCCGACTTTCTTTGTTATCGATTGAAAACATCGTATTGCATAAAATTCAAAATCTAGGACACTTTCATCATTATGTATAGAAAAAGTTGACCGAAAAGAAGAAAAGGGATTGTATTGGTGTAAAGATGAAGGAGATAAGCCTTATATTCTTCTAATTTATATTACGTATATAATATTTTGTATACATTTTCCAGTGCAGATTTGTTAAACTGACGTGGCAGTCCGTTACTGTTGGTGGCCCCTAAAGAATAGTACGGCATGCTACTGGCTGCTATGCATTATTATGATACTTCTTAAAATCGTGCTTTAAGATAATGATAATGGTGATAGTTATTTTAAGTATTGTTAGTGACTGACAGTTATCACTTTGAAAATTATAACCAAGTTATCAAATAAGATTAACAGCATTAGTTACGTACTTAAGTATACCACAATGTTTAAGCTCGTTCAGTTTCTGATAATAGCCACTGTGGTTACAAAAGTTTTTTTTTTTTTTACATGGCTTTTATATACAGTAAAATGTACCTTTTAAGGTTAATAACTTAGATAAGTATGTATGCTTCTATATCACATTTATGTAATACTTTATATACTTGAATGCAAATTCATTTTAACGAAATTTAAAAAATGGCATTCGAAATTCCAAGTTTCTCCATAAACAACATAAATTAAGACATAATTCGGTTCATTTTCATTTCTAAATTTGGGGTTAAAGGGTTTCTAAATCAGATTTCCAGCTTTTAAAAGTAAATACTCCCTATTTTACATATCATTGTCATTTAAAATCTAATTATGAAAATAGCCATTTTATAGATTAAGAAAGTAGTGAGGTGTTACACCAGATAATAATGAGTTGTAAAGCTAGTCAAATTAATTTTTCTATAACTTAACACAGCAGGAAGAACGTCCATAGTACAGAATTTTGTCTATCAGTTGAAAATAGCTATATAACTCATAAAAAAGACCTTTAAAGTTGTATTTCAATAATACTGCACTTTTAGTGCAACCCAATTACAATTCATTATATTTCGCCTAATGTGAATTTCCAAACAGTATTCAAGTTTGGTATTTGAATGCTAATGTATATGTTCTTCATAATAAATAATCTCCATTCAAGATTACCTGTATCATTTTTCATTTCTTTTTTTTTTTTACCTTTATCTGAATTAATGTTTAGAGTAATACAGTATGCGGTTTTTAGCCCCTCTCCTTCATATTTCTTAAGCATGAGTGTAATTAGCCAAAAGGTAAACAGCCAATTAATGGTATTTGCAAAAATATTTTGTGTGCCGATTTTTAAAAACTCTAGTGATACTCTGTGTATCCTGTTTTGTATTGAGATGCATGCGCCCAGAAAACAATTTTGAAGAGAGGCTTCCATAACTAGATCAAAACTTAACAGTACCCACACAATTACGTCTATTCGCATATAGAAGTCATGTGGACAGGAAATTTGCTTGGAGACATGTAAATAGGAGAAAGTGGCCCGAGCGAAGATGTTCCACATTGCAGCACAAACTGCCGAGACTGGCCTAAAAACATTTCCAGGTGTGTCCTTATGTTGCAACGAACAAATACCAGTGGAAGCAATTGATTTTCTCCAGTGGAATTTCGAAGCTATTGGTCTTCCCAGGAAAACGTTCGCTCTAGTGCTGATGTTGAAACCAGTACTGTGGACAAGATCTAGAACAATTTACTCATGTAGGGAAACAATTACCAATTACACTGCACAAAGCATTTTCAGTAAAATGCAACACATTACTTTATGTCGACAATGGTGGTTTTAACACATTTATTTTAACGACAGTTTGTAAAGAACATATTAACGTTTTCTGGCATTTAAATGTATAAGTAGGTTATGTTTCATCACAATGCGGAAATGGGAGAAATGCATTCACTTGATAACATTTCTCACGGGTCACCGATGGAATAATGTCTCAACGAGTTTGCCTGTTTACTGTTCCTGGAAAGTCAGTATACCAGCGTAGTATTTACAAGGTGGTTTTTAGGGCTCTAACCCCAACGAAATTTCTGACAGATTTAATTTCTTTAAAATCATATCAAACCAATATGGGAAAATGTTGTTATATAATACTAGGTCTACTGCTAATAGTACATTTACAAGGAAAGGGCAATTTAAAATTGACGCCTTACATGTGAGGCTTATTGCGTACATAATACACGTTGTTTACGGGGAATCCTTAAAATGAAGTGTTGCAATGCTTGCGTGGCAGAAATGATCACATTACAATGTTAATGTTCCTGCACATGGTGATGCAATCGCTTCTGAGCATTCTGATATTTGACTCGTAAGCGCAGTCGTAATTACCAGAAGTTTACCTTCCTTAGTAGAGTCTGGTTGAAACAAAGGTTGGTTTAACACATTTCAGTAGCTAGCGTTGTGACATCTTGCAAAATTCATTAAAAATGAAACGCAGTGCTATTAGGGGGAGTAAATGGTTGTAAATATGGATGTTCTGCAAGAAATCCTAAAATGGAAATGAATGCGATGGTAACTTTACAATAGCATAAGCTTAAGCATCAGATTAACCGTTTAGTCTAGTGATTGGGAGTCCCACAGAGTAGTGATCTTGCCACAGATTTATTACCTGATACCTATACTGGCAGGAACCAAGGATAATTAGTTCTTCCGGTGAAAATGATAATGGTTTGCTTGTTAAGATGGAAGGTGGTCTCCTTAGCGCGGCTGCTTGCCAAACGGGAAACCTGGGTTTCGACTAGCAGTACCGGCGAGAGGTCTTCCCCCGCTCGGAGACCTGGTCGGGGTGTACTCAGCCTCTTGAGGTCCCTGGGGGGCCAATTGAGAAACTACTTGATGGAGTAGTGCCTCAGGTTGATAGGACCGCATTAATCGGCCGGGAGGGACTCGAGGCGCCGACCACGTCTCACCCTCCAATACTGCACCCCATCCACGGGCCGAGATGGGGACGCAGCCCCTTGTGGGCTGTTGCGCCAGGAGTTTATGTTAAAACGGAAAACTTGACGACCTACAAAGAGAACACCTCTTCTTTTAACATTTTAATGGTTATTTGTATCTGCATTTAAAGTTTCAAACGATTATCAACATGCTTACAAGCTTCAGGGGACTGGGTAGGGAAAAACTTCAATTTTTCAAAGGTATTTTTTTGCTTTTTTATTATTTGTAAAATTAAGAATGACATTCAGAAGTTTTATTTTCAAATCGAACTGAACATATATTATCCTCATTTATGTGGAAAGGGAGCAAGGCAAAAAAATTACCATTAGTTGTTTCCTTGACATTACCAAAGTCCCTTGTTTCACAAAGAAGAACTTCTTGATGGCCGCAAATAATGATAGTTTCCATAATTGATAGTAGTTTCTCACGAGTTTTGGCTACCCTGCTCTATTAGTTTACTAATTTTGTTTTTTAGCCTTCTCTTCAACGACTTTTATGAGGTTTTGTGTCATTTGTTTATATGCTGTATTTTTATGGTTGAAAAAATCTACCAATATATTTTCCCAAATGACCGGTTCTCTAGTTAAAAACCGTTCCATAATGCTAATGCTCACCTTTTCCCGTCTCTGTCCCTCTAAAAATAACTCACAACCATTGGAAAATACGCCTTCATTTACTCGAATAGGCTTCTTAAGGAAATTTGTCAAACTATGTTAGCTGAAACCTCAGATTTCGTTTCTTAACAGACAGGGAAACAAGGTAGGGTTTGGGATCCATGGATTTTTCAAAAGCTGTATTTCTTTCAGCCGTCAATGTCACTGCTTTAATACAAAAACGAATATAATTTTAACTGAAAGAACTATCCTTAGTTTCTGCTAATATATCATATGATGAATGTGTGGCAATATCACTTTTGTGGGACTCCCGGTTACTAGAGAAAACCGTTTATCCGAAGCTTATGTACTGCAGAGACACTCTGGTGGCTACCCAAATCCTGTTCATTTCCATATTTAGGTTTCTTACAGAAGAACATACTAATTGACCACTGCACCATTCCTCCCCCCCCCCCCCCAACAGCACTGCGTATCATTTTAATGATTTAAAAAACTTAAGCTACCTTTTTAACGACTCTGTTAATTGCTAGGAGTAAATCAGCGTCACCGGTGTGCCAGAATTTCGACTCACAGAAGTTTTTTCACATACCACTAAATCGACTGCTATGAGGTTGTCGCTTTTAAACACATTCGGTCCGGGTCGGGTTTGAACCCGCGAGTTTGGCATCAGAAACCAGCGCATAACTAACTGAGCCACCAGACCAACTCATTTTTAATCAATTTTGGAAGAAGGCATAACTCTAGCTACTGAAATGTGTTAAACCAACCTTTGTTTCAACCAGACTCTACTAAGGAAGGTAAACTTCTGGTAATTACGACTGCGCTTACGAGACAAAAATGACAATGTTCAGAAGCGATTGCATCACCATGTGCAGGAACATTATCCTATATTGGTTTTATATTAGTGTAAATAAATAAAACGTGCTAGGAGAGCCGATAGGAGGGGGGTTAACCCAAAACCCCTTTAAATATGACCCTGTTAATTGGTATTTAAATTTGCAATTTCAACGTGGTTTAAAAGCTTTTCGTTCACTTCAATTTGTTTACTAATCACAAGCAACAGAAAATTAACGTTGAAGTGCGAACCTTACGTATTATGTTGAGCACGAAGGGTAATAATTGTTTATGCATTCTGTACTAACAAAATAAGTTCAAAATGAAATAATTGTATTTGAATTGAGCAACAAAGAATTCTGACAAAATTGAAGTAGAAAAATATAACCTCTTAAATTGTTAGTTCTTCCTACTTTAAATAATTCAGTGTTACAAATTCAGATGCTCATGCCACTTCATCACTTTTCCATGAAGACTTTAGTTAGCAATACAACCAAAGTTAATTTTTGGGAGACGCTAATGATTCTACAGTGAAATATAAACATCAATACTGGCATTAACAGGTACACATCTAGTCTCTTCTTGTAAATCAAAAGTTAGCCAATACTAAAGGAACCATTTTCTACTATTGCATCAGTCAAACTCCAGTTTTTAGCAGTCACCATTATTTAGTGTAATACTTATTATTTATCATCAAAATAAAACGAAATCCTTGACCTCCGCCACCCAAATAACATTTTGCAATACATTGTACAGTTAATCGATTGTATCACTTTCCAATGTATGGAACTGTTTATTGGTTGACTTCATTCTGAAGCGCAAATAACTTGTGAATAATGTTTTGCTTTAATACTAAAGCACGTTTCTCGCTTAAAAGATGGTACAGGTTAAATGGAAAGCACTGTTGCCACATATACTATATATTCTCTCGAGCTTTGGCGCTAAGTTTCGATCAGTCTACTAATTCAATGCCATCTTGTGAACTATTAATCACCAAATAGTAAAACATATGCAGTGCTTTTTAAGATTATTTTAAGAGATTGATTTTTCACCAGCGCTTTATCTCTCTTCATATTTTTAGTACCTCGAAATACAGGAATAAAGAGATGTCTATGGCGATATAAAATGATAAAAGTTTGAATTTTGCAGTTTGCATTTTTGAATGTTCACTCCTTTCAAAATTACATTCAATTGGAGGGAATGTTTTAAAACAGCAAAGATGAATGGTGCGCCGCACTGTGATTTGCACTATTCTATTGCTTACGTTAACCTAGCATGATTTTTTTCCCCCTCGTCGTTTGTAATTTCTGTTTTAATGGCGTCCTTACAGGCCCTTCCATTGGTTCCTATTTTTATCCTATATTACTTGTACTGAACACCCGGTAGCCTTAGGTGTTTCATTTATTCTGTTATGAATAGCCATTTCACTTGCATAAAATAACGCATGCATTATTTTATGTTTCGATTCAGTGTACCAACGTTTAGTCTCTTCCAAACTTCTCCTTCCATAAATATAAATATTTACATAAGTGCAAAATAAATAGCCTACAGTAACACTTCAGTGTAATCTACATGCTATAAACTCTCCTTACAAATGTATGTTAAACTTCACGCTGCACGCCTTCCGCGTCTCACCTGTGAGCTGAGCACATGTTTGAATATTGTTTTTCAATGATAATGAATGCAAGAATTTACAGGAAACTGAAGTTGTTTTGAAATATTTCAGTAACCCTTGTCTACATTTTCTTTCACTTGATTTCCGTTGTAAATTCAATAACAAAAGAGGTTCTCGCTGGCCGTATTTTCTACTGCATTTCTCGAAAATCTTTAATATAGAACCCTAAAGCTCATATTATCAAACATAGTGAAGTCAAATCAGGCAGGTATAAGCACTCTAATGTACCCTATTTAAGAAAATAAACATCCTTGCTCTCTGTCCTATAGCTTAGTAGTTACTGCATGATGTGCATAAAAACAGAAATATTGTAATTTTTCTGAAGAACACGTTTTGTTTGGAAATGTGGGCTCACGGAAATCTATTAGGCTCTAAAAATATTGTAACTTCAAAGGGAAATGCTCTGCATAGGATACTGTGTTCAAAGCTGAATATTACAACTACTGAATAGTTACATCCTGTTATTAGCAATATGGCGACACCGTGAGAGTAGAAAAGGACGAAGCTAATGTTAACAGTTGTGCGTTAGATGGAGACAGAGGTATCTCATTTAAATCCATACGTCTTTCAGATCAGCTTTAGAAGGACCAACGGGCAAATTGACCTGGAAACGATTTACCTATAATTGTGAAATATAGGGTATTTCGAATTATTTGACCTTTGCCGCTAGTCGTTTGTCCGTGCATGACGTCAATACTAGGTAGCAAGTTTATCACTTATTGCCTCTTTCAGAGGGCTTACGAACGATGGACAGAAGAAGTGGATGTTAACAGTTTTAAGGTCACCTTAGAGAAATGGGACTTGTCCATTTGAGACATTTGCTTACGTCTCGTAAACCCGCAAACGCAGCATTTATGCTGATAGGTAACTCAAATAATTGGACGGTTGTGGTAACGCAGAGGGCCTCAATGGCACAACCTCACTATTACAATAAACCTTTGTTCCTACTCTTTGCTACAGTAAGTGAAAACTGACCTACACAGAGTAAATTAAGAAAGCAAAAGCTAAAGAACACACAAAACGTCCTCATGAAAAACAGTTCTGCATCGCCCAGCGCATCAACCTGTTTGCGAAGTCGGCAAACCTTTCAATCTAAGGTTCAATTCACCAGCTGCCCTTTGAGACAAGGGGCTCGCTGAACTAATAACTGCGCCAATCACTGGCGCTAAAGGCCGATTAAATCGGAAGATCCGTTATAATATGCTATTGAACCCAGTAAGCGAAATGCTGTGAATACTCGTGAACTTAAAAGCTATAGAAACAGAGTTATTCCATTTAACTCTATACTGTCTTTTAAAGTTCAGACAAGCTTTAGAAGGACTAACGGGCAAATTCAACAAGTAATTATTTACCTACATATATCGAGATCCCGCCAGGTGGCTTGTGTGGTTAAACGATAGTGTAAAGGATCCCATATTCTTGTTTATTTACTGTAACAATTTGATTGTAAATAAGGCAAAAGTTAAATAAGTGGGACTTTTTTCATTTTATGAAACAGTGTATGTGAAAAAAAGCTCACAGTGTTTGTTAAAGTGTAGACTTGGTGCTAATTCTGTTGTCCGGGAGTCAGCTGTGAAATCCCCCATATTTGAGTTGAAGTGTTTGGTTTATAGCAGCTGTATCTCCTGTTTTTGGTCATGCAGTGTGTTTTGCCTTTGAGTTTTCGTTAGTGTTTGGTGAATAAATTACGTGTATAGTGTGAATATAAATTTTCGACGAGCTATGCTCTGTTTTCGTGCTTTTTTGCATCAGTTTCTTACGTTCCATTCTTGTGACAAACCTGATTCTGACGAATTAAGCGGTGCCTGTTGTGGATTTAAGTGTAGCATTTGTGTAAAATGCAGTGCAATGAGTAGAAAAGCGTGTGATCTCAGTGGAATTTGTGGTGCATGCCGTCGTAAGGTTTGTGAAGGTGTGTTTTGTGAAGGTTGCAAGTTTAGGTTTCATTGGGTGTGCAGTAATACTGTTAGCGATGATATGATAGATTGTAGTGAATGATTTTGTGAATGTTGTAGACTTAAATAATTGGCCAAAACGCACGAAGAACCCATTTATAACCTCAGAAAGGAACTGGAATTTGTAAAAAAGGATTTTACAGAACGTGTGCTTGCTCCTTTAGAAAATTTTGAAAGTAAATCATCGGATTTTAAGGTACACTTCAGACGAAATATGAGGAGGAAACGGTGTTTCCCTGCCACTGATCGGCACCATGTCAAACTGAGCAACACATTCAGTATTCTTCAAACTTTTGATCAGTCCCCAAATCCTCCTGTGGAGTAGCCATGGCAGGAGCATATCATCCATGGTAAAGGAGGATATGGGAGACAACTATGATGTAGTAGGTATAGTTAAACCTAGTGCTGGGCTCTCTCGTGTCACTGAAGATCTGGTAAAACTGACTTCTGGTTATACTAAGAGGGATCATGTACCTATTTATAGTGTGCGGGCCAGGAAATAACCTGGATAGAGACGGCAACTATTCAATTGAGAAAGATCTATGTGATATAAGGGAATCCAGTGTGAAGTTTGTAGGGTTTTTCAATAGGCACGACAAGCAGAGGCTTCATAGAAGGGTGACGGAGATGAATCAGCAGCTTGAGCGTGGCTTGTTGAGCCCTGCTGCATCCCACATTGATTTGACACATTTAGTTGTATAGGCCGAGATGCTTTAGGTCAAAGGAGATCCCCAAAAATAGCCATGAAAAAACCCTAAAGTCAATTGAAATAAATAGAAGTTCACCAACAAAGAATTTTAGGAATACAGAAAATAGTAGTGATTTTTGCCAAGATAAAAGATAGTTATAGCTCGTGTATATTTCAAAAAATATTAGGGGTTTAAGAAACAAAGTTGGTGAACTTTCTCTTAGTCTTGCTTCTGAAAAATTATAATCACATGTTTTATGCTTATCCGAACATCACCTAACAGAACAGGAATTCATGCCAATTTCACAGCATGGGTACTCTATAGGAGGAGCATATTCAAGGCAAAATTTACAATAGGATGGGTTTCCATATTTGTAAGGGATGACGTGCTTATAAATTCATTAATCGCAACAAGTTTTGCTTTGAGCTCTGGCGCAGTTCAGTTAAACAGAAATCAAGTAAATTTTGTAATAGTAGCTCTATATCTTTAACCACTAGGTAACTACAAGGTATTCAAAAACCAGTTAGATGATTCCTTAAAGTTTATATTTAAATCGAAACGAGAACTGATAATTTGTGTTGACATAAATATTTATTATCCTATATCTAGTCTCCGAAAGGATCAATTCAATTCTATATCTTTTACATACATGTCACTCACAGAGCATTTTCCAACAAGAATTTGGAGTGTCTGATATACAGCAATAGATAACATATTCATAAATATAAATAGAATCATAACCTCTATAATCCCGCCATTTGCAAATTACCTTTCAGATCATGCGGCACAAACACTCCTTATTAAAGAGGTTAACCTAAAGTTAAAACCAAATTATAAATATTGTAGATGACAAAAGGTGGATGAAATCATCCTCAAAATGTTTAAATATGCCCTTCAACAAGAATAATGGACTAAAGTCTATAAATGATAAGTTCAATCATTCCCTACAACATTTCAACTCTCACTTTGTAGCATGCGTTCCAGTCAAGTATAGTAAAATAGGCAATCAGAAGTAAAATAACACCTGGATTACATTAGGCAATAAAACTTCTTGCAAACGTGAGATTTATACCAAGAATTGAAACATATTACGACCCTAAACTTAGAATGTAAACCTAAACTAATAAAAAGAGAAATAGGTAAGAGCTCTCAAGAAAGCTCCATAATTGCACTAAATTCCTGTAATCCAACAATTATTAATCCTCAAAAGCTTTCAGATATTTTATAATTTTTTTTAACGTGACAGACAAATTAAACGTAAATTAGGATGTAATGAATCAGAATTAAGTTTCTTGAAAACTTCTTTCGTAAACAGACTCCCTGAATTTAAAATAAAAATGACTACATCATCTGAAATAAAAAATATAATAAATTCGCTCAAGACCAAAACATTATGAAATATCAAGCAAAATCCTAAGAGCATGTTCTGACTTAATAAGCATTGCCCTTAGCTATTCATGTGGCGAATCACTAAAGAGAGGAATATTTCCTGACAGAATAAAGTACTCTACTGTCAAACCACTTTTTAAAAAATGTGAACAAGATAATATCTCAAATTATAGGTATATACTCACTTGTCTGTTTTCTCAAAAGAATTTGAGAAAGTAATGTTCAGGAGGCTTTATAATTACTTGAAAAAAAAACTGCTTGTCAAAGAACAGTTTGGCTTTAGAAAAGGAGTAGCGACGGATAATGCAACCTACAAGCTCACGCATAAGGTGTTAATATTGTTAATTGAAAAGGAACATGTAGGTGGAATCTCTGTGAACTAACGAAGGCCTTTGACTATGTGAATCATGAGATTCTGATAGCAAAACTACATTTCTAGGGAATAAAGACTAACGTATTAGATTGGGTCATTTCATACCTAGAGAAGAGAAAACAAAGGGTCGAAATTAAAACTTTAATGGGTATCAAATGAGTGCCTGAGAATGGAAATCAGTAAGACATGTTGTTCCCCAGGGATCGATCCTAGGGCCTCCTTTGTTCTTGATTTACCTAAATGAACGCCCACTTTAAATTAACAATATTGAAAGTGTTTATTTATTCGTAAATGACATTAGTGTTCTAGTAACAAGTAAAGATTTCAATGACTGTGTAGTTAAATGAAACTATGTTCTAAATTGTATGTCAAATTGGTTCAAAGTAATCAAATCCACAGTAAACCCTAAAAAAACAAAATCAATTAAATTTGTTACCACTCACTCACCACAAACACACTTAGAATATGAATTAATGATACATTGTTAGAACAGCTAAATGAAGTCAAATTTCTTGGCCTTCAGATACATAAGCATTTTGCCTGGAAGTCACATATTAGCTATGTCACACCTAAACTTAGCTCACCATGTTATGCTCTCAGAGCACTGGTTAAGTTTCACTCAATTGTTACACTTAAATTGGTGTATTTTGCCACTTTAACTCCATCATTCAATGAGGAATAATATTTTGGGGTAATTCAGGGGATAGTGAATGCATATTCCGGATACAAAAGAAGGCCATAAAAATAATCTGTAATGCTTATAGCAGACAGTCATGTAAAGAGCTATTTCAAAATTTGGGCATACTCGCCTTACCTTATGTTTGTATATTATTGATTTTAAAATTCTATGCAGTTAATCGACACAGTTTTAAAACAAACGTCGAAATTCATAACGTTATTACTAGACAAAAGGGACATATCGTCCCAATGCTAATCTTCTTGGCTTTCAGAAAGATGTAATAGCAAAACAAGATATTTAGTGCTCTCCCCAATAATCTCAAAGAAAAAGTTGGCAATTTCATGGCTTTTAAGCCTTCTTATGAGTGGTTTATTGTATAAGTACTCCTTAAAAAGAGTACTTAAACAATAAATCATTTTACTCTGTAGATGAATATTTAAGTGACAAATCGTATGGCAATACCTCAGTAATTAATGCTTCATAAGCATCATAATGTATTGCATTTGTGCATATTAGTCTGTGTCTTTTATACACAAATTAAACTAGTGTATACTTAGACCTACACGAATGTGTCAGATAAAATTTTTAGTATTTAGCAACGGTACAGGGTCTGTAAAGCCAGATCCTCTGATATTTTGCACTTTAGTACATCATAGTAAATTTGTAAATGCTGTAACATATTTTAAATATGTATTGTAAATTGTGACATATGTGCACTTAGGAGAGTAGGAAATTCAATAATCATATTTTAGTTTTATATAATTATTAGTATTAACTATTATGCCGATAATTAGAAAACTTAACATATGACATTACATCAGTGTTGCACAAGGAAATTGTGTTTATTTATACATTTTAACACTAATTTTTATACTCTTTGTTTATATGTGCATGCAAATAAGGAGGTACATATGATTTTATGGAGCACATTAAGTATATTGCAATGACATATAAGCCTCAAAAGCCAAATGAGGTGATTGTATGTCTATTCTACTGTTTTAGTAACCCGTGTTTTTAGCACTAGAGCTTTATACATTTTTCTCGCAGTATATAAGCATACCTATACATGTCTTGACAAGTTCTATTTTCAGTGGCTTGCTGGCCACATGAACCTATAGAATGCTTTCTAATCTAATCCATAGTTGTGTAAATAGTATGGAACCCAAAACGCGAAATTTTATGAATCCTCATGAATTTAATACCTGCATACCCCTTAAAAGCCATATTCCTGAAATATAGTTAGAAATACATTAAGTTTATACTGATAACTTATAGGACTATAACCAGTGAAACGTTGTTTCTCCAGCACTAAAAGAATAAGTTCGTAGTTGCTTTGCAAATATAAGTTAGCAATCCGTTGTTGTTTCAGCCAACTTAAGAAGTGTTTACTATTATTATTTATAAACACATCATATTTCCGTAACAGTGTAAACTCTGAAAACTCATAGTTAATTATTTTATTTGTGATGTTCTCTTTCTGTACCAACACGGCGCAGTGACACGTGAAAGTTGACAGTGTATTATACTCTAAATCATTGCCTGGTATTGAATTTGAAGGGGAAGATACTTTTTATTTATTTGCAATTGATGAGCAACAGTGAGTGGTGATATTGATGAAATCCCTTTACATTAGGACAAATAGGGTGTTTGAATACATAAACAGTAAACACTGGATACAGGACATAGAAAAAAGTAAAGAATATAATTTAATTTTTTGTGATAAACACCTTGTACTATGGATAGTTCAGTGTGTATGTTTTTCTTTGTATATTTTCAATACTTAGAAGACAACTAACCTCTACACTTTGATTGGATAAAAATAAATACACCTATAAATAAAGGGCAGTGCCGTGGTAGAGTGGCTAGACCCCTCGCCTCTCACCTTGAAGGTCCAGGTTCGATTCCAAGCGACCGCATGTGAGATCTGTGGTGGTCAAAGCGGCGCAGGGGCAAGTTCTGTTCGGGTTCTCCGGTTTCCCCTGCCATTGCATTCCACCGGGGCTCCATCTTCCATCTTTATTCCATGTATCATCATCACTCATAAGTGTCATCGCCTGCGGTGCCTCAAGAAGTAAAAGCGGGCGTTAAACAAGTTAAAAAAAACTATGAATAATAAAAATGCATTCAACCTTCAAAATTGCTGTTGTTTTCCTCCATCATCTAATTTGGAGACAATTACGTTTACAGTTTTTGTGTTAATAACTTAAAGAATTCTTAATTATTCCATGATAGGTTGACAATTCCAATTTTTTTAACTCCTTTAACATAAAACAGGTCCCGCAATATGAAAAACTCAGAGGCAGCACACTCGATGTTTGCAAAGGTGGAAGTAAACCTGTTGCAGAAAGTATTGGTACGGCTTCCAATGGAACTACATGAACTTGCATAACACCAGGAAACAGCACTGTTAGAGCAAAACTCAAATTATTGTAAAGGAAAACCCTCTACTTATAGCTGTTCTACATAAAACATTACCAGTGCAGGTTTTTCCAGTGCTCACATGTTCCTATTGGCGTGAGTCAGGTGGGCAAGGCACTTTCTGTCTCCGTAATTTACAAAGCTAGGGGCTCCACAATTTCATTGAGTGGGTTGTCCCCATAAAATTTCGAGATAGATTTATCATTAATAAAAAGACAAAAATTATTACACAGATCAAACGAATTTTTAAAGGATTACCTTTATTTAAAGCGCAGAGTTCAAATGTTAACAAAAGCAATGACGACGCAACCTAGTTTCAATTAACACCAGATCTGATCTGGAGCACAGGAATAATGAATTCCTCATGTGTTCTCACATCCGTGTTTCCTTATATTAGAAGAAATGCGTATCCTTCAGAGCAGAGCCCGCATCATCAAATCCAGACCTCGACCAAACATATGTATTATCGAGGGTCAGTATCTCGCTTCAATATGTTCTGTGTGTTCATCCCCGTCCCTTTTCCCCCCTCTCAATGTGTGATGTTTGTAATTGCCTGAAATATATATCCTTATGGGTTGACAGTAGTCTGATGTCATCCATGTATGACGTAGAGCAAGTATCGCCTGTTCAATTCCCGAGCCACGCTCTTCTGAATGTGTTGGTTTATGACTGGTTTATATTCACCACCCTTTTATTTTAATGGTGTGTAGCGCCCTCTTTTTCTACTATGGCACCACGGGCGCTGACACTGAGGACACATGGAATGAAGATGGCACACCGGTAAAATGCGATGGGGGGGTAACCGGAGAACACGGAGAAAACCTATCCCTTCACCGCTTTATCCACCGCAAATGTCACATGCGCTCGCCTGGGATCAAATCCAGGCCGCCTTGTTTTTATTGTGTTTAACGACCGCCTATACTACTATGGCACTGCAGGCAATGGACCGTCTTGTTCGATCCCAGGCGACCACATGTGGAATTTATGGTGGATAAAGCGGCGCAGGAGCGGGTTTTCTCGAGTTTTCCACACCATGCATTCCACCGGTGCTCCATATTCATTCCGTGTATTATAAGTTCCTTGTTCCCCTGTGTGTGTGTGATATGCTTTGTTCTTTCTCCTCCACCCCAACGGTATGAATGTATAATTTACACCAAGTGTCGTGTGATCGATTCCTTTCCCTTGTGTGATTAAAGTTACCGTCCTTGTAGACACTATGTAATTGAAACATAGCATACTTGTAGGACTGATGAATGCTCATTCTTGGATTGGCATGTGAGTGTATTTAGTACGTTATCCCTTTGTTAGATGAACGGCGGTTCACAAGACGATCGATTATTTTGGGACCACCGGTAGATGAACAATAATTTGTACCTTCTGTGTATGGGGACATGTTCCTCGGCCTAGTGACCACGTGTTTATACATGTTTAGAGATTTTAAACGCTCGCAGGGATGTCGGTTCACACAGACTGGGAAAAGTTCTTTGCAGTTCTCAACCCTTTTAGCGTGGGTGATAAAACGCCTCTATCCCACAGTGCACCCCTGCTTTATAATTACAAGTCCTTGCATTTTTAGATACGTTTAAGCATGCATTAGAACCATTTGGCTTTGGGGCTGATAAAAGCACAAGATTCCCACATTATAGACTACTGTATATATACGAGGGTGGTCTGAAAAGTTTCCAACCTAATAAAGATACCAGACATATTTTCAGACCTTTTTTCAACATAGTCTCCTTGTAACTCTACATACTCCTCCCATCTCTGTAGCCCGTCCAAATGGCGTTTATCTCTGCAAAACATTTGTTCACGAAGGTGATTGCTTCTTCATTTGACGAAAATCTCTGTCCTCCGAACGCAATTTTCAAATGAGGGAACAAAAACAAGTCGCTTGGGAACTAGATCTGATGAGTAAGGCGGATGGTCAAGCTGTTCAAACCGTAATTCGTGGATTTTCGCCATTGCAACCGCTGAGGTGTGAGACGTTGCGTTTTCTTGATGAAACAGTTTTTTTTTTTCTGCAAATGTGACCGTTTTTCCGCAAGTTCTGCTTTCCGCTTGTCAAGTAATGATGCGTAGTATGCTTCTGTAATGGTTTTTCATTTTTGAAGATTATCGATTAAAATAGCTCCATGACTATCCAAAAAAAAAAAAAAAAAAAAACAGTCGCCATCACTTTCCCAGCCCAAAAATCAGTTTTTGCTTCTTTTTTTTTTTTTTTTTGGAGCCGATTCGCCCTTTGTAGAACACTGCTTGGACTGCATTTTTGATTCGGGTGAATAATGGTTTTTCCCAGTTTCATCTACAGTAATTAATCGGCACCAGAACTTGGATTTATTGCTCCTAAACTGCGCCATCACAGCGTTGGAAATGTTCATACGAACACGTTTTTGGTCAAACGTGAGCAAACGCGGCACCCAACGCGCGGACAGCTTTCTCGTGTCTAAATGTTGATTTAATATGTGACAAACACGTTCTTTTGACATGCTCATAGCCTCTGCTATCTCTCTCACTTTCATTCGGTGGTCGTCTAGCCCCATTTGGTGAACTTTGGCGATGTTTTCGTCGGTAATTGCAGGTTTTGGACGTCCCGAACGTTCATCGATTCCCAAGCTCTTACAGCCACATTTAAATTTAGCTGCCCAAAATTTCACTGTGGTAAATGATGGTGCCGAGACCCCATACACAGAATCCAACCCATCTTTGATTTGCGTAGGCATATTACCTTTCAAAAACAAATATTTAATGACAGCTCGATACTCGATTTTGTCCATTTTCATAAAAACATTCACATCACCTCACTCAATCGACTGTTACATAACAACTGAGGGTCCAAAATGGCTGAACTTTGGTGAGTAACTGTCATTCAACAGATGAATAACGAAATTCACTGACTACCACTACCATCACTTGCACTGCTACCCTACTATTACAAAAACTACCACTACTACCACCATCACTACTACTACTACTACTTCTACTACTACTACTACTACTACTACTACTACTACTACTACTACTACTACTACTACTACTACTGCTGCTGCTAC